>CM067223.1:52528201-52896628 GCA_034190945.1 Octodonta nipae
AACATATATATATATATATATATATATATATAGATATATTTCAACTTTTTTGAAACCCTGTATAAACTATAGATAATACACTCCAACCTATGTACCAACCATCCTGTACATACGACTGCCCACGGACAAGCATAAATTTGTTAGCTGCCTTCTGTAAACTACCGGACGAAGTAGAATCCATCCCATATTTACGGAGTCAAATCCGTCCTATATTTCAACCATAGTATATAACTCCTTGTGGGCTAGCCCATAAATTATTTCATTTTTAACATTTTATATTATCGCTCTGTGTAACATTAATTCCTCTCCACACTTTATGCAAGTTCTTATGGGCTATAAAAGAAATCATTTTTAATCACACTGTATAAATATAATTCAACTCCAGGATATATTTAAACCATCCTGTATATGATTTGCTTATGTCCACATCATATAACAGTTTTTTAATTACCCTATATAATTTTAATTTCACATTTTTTCCAACATTTTTATACAACCAAACGTCCAGTCCACCCTACATTCCAACCATCCTGTATATACGGCTGCCAACGGACCACTATCATTCTAGTTCGTCCTATATTTCAATCTTCATATAAATGCAACTCCTTTTATCACTTTACTTTGTGATTTTGTTTGCTATAACTAAACACCCTGTCTATAAACACACCAAATAGCAGTTTAAAGTTTGACATGTGTTGTCACTGAATTTTCTATTAGGCCGGGAGACTGCGACAACCAGCATCTTTATTCGCAAAAGGGAAAATTTGCATTTAAATAAGTATTTGCCTGGTAGACAAACGAACTTGGTACTCATTGATTTAAGGAGCCGAAAATACTATGCTTTACTACCTATATGCTTGAGATGTACCTAAAAAATTTTCAAATTCGCAATTAAAACTTCCAGTGCCTAAAATTACCGCACTATTACGTTGGAATTAAAATACTTATGAGGAAATGTCCGTTATGTCATTTCGATGAAATTTTTGATAAGAATTTTGGAATTTTCGGCGACTTTCTGCAAAACTGCAAGTTGCACGTCGCAGAAAAGTATATGAGATCACCTAAAGATCTTCCTTAATAGATTAAACGTTAAAAAACTAAACATATCCCTAAGGAGTTATCGAAAAATCGATTAAATATTAGGGATATTGGTCGATTTCCATGCACGCATGTGTTCATTCACAAATTTTATCACTTTACCACTAGAATTCTTTTCCAAAATTTGAAGTTTCACCAATCCGGATATATACTCTATTAAACAAGACCATATTTATTCAAAACGGTGCACTACAGGAGAAGAAATCAGGTAACATACATACAAAAAAAGCGAGAAAAAAAAACGCGAGAATTGATAACCTCTCCTTTTTGGCAGTCGGTTAATAAATAACTTAAAATTTAATAACATGGCGATAACGAGAAAAACAAACAAGAAAAATATGAATAATGAAGATCAAGAAGAACAGCCTGAGGAAATTATGGTGGAGATGGACCATGGAGACGAGGAAGTAGTTGATCACCAGGAAATGGAGGATGCAGAAGATGGTGGAAGAGTTATGGAGACGGTGGCACAAGTACACTCACCAAAGAGAAGAACGCCTGAAACAGCATGATTTTCACAGCCATTATGGAATCTAACAATGATATAAAGAATATGAGGGAAGAATTGGAGCAATCCGCTGGAAATATACGAAATATATGGGAAGAGATGGATCTTGAATCCGCTGGGAATATAAGAAATTTAAGAGAAGAGTTAGGAGAATCAACCAGTAATTTAATGTCAAAAATAGAGGAGACAAACAAGAATTAAATACAAAATTATAATGAAAGATACAAAATTTAGAAAGAAATTTAAAAAGGGAAATGCAAGAAATTCGGGAAGAGATGCACCAGAGACAAGAAAAGGCCAGTAATGAATTAGAAATTGAATGAATAGAACGTCAGCACCAGGTAGAAAATATTAATGGAAAATTAAATCAAGTTCAAGAAAAGGTCCAGGATAATGCAAAACAAATTCAAAATTTAGAAGAGAAAATGTCACAAAATGGGAAAGATTTTCAACAACAGTGACAGGAAGAATTAAATCGAATGGAACAAGCAAGAATACTTGTGATGCTGGAAAGATCTATAGTAATGGATAACATATCTAATTCAATGGTAGGTTTGGAAAAATTCATCCATGCATTTTCATAAAAACCATGAAAACACAACTACAGGGAATACGAAATATTGAAGAGATTAAAATTATAATGAGACAAGGGATGGTGGAAAGTGCAGCGTTATGATTTGCGTCGATAGAAGGAGAAGTAATATCATTTGAGGATATAAAAGAGAGATTTTTAAATTATTATTGGGGTGAAATGGAACAATCTGAATTTCGGGAAAAAAATATTTTGGAAAATTTGATAAGAAACTGGGAAATATGAGTGATTATGCGTTGAGATTAGTGACATCGGCGAGACACATGAATCCTCCAATGCGGGAAGAGGAGATTGTTTTAAATATTGCAAGAAACTATGGAGGAGGAATTGCGAAAACCATAGTGGTACAAAACATAAAGAAAGTAGACCAGTTCATAAATTATTTAAATAGAGTACAAAGAGTAAAAAATAATAGTTGTCAAGGAAACAATCACAGATGAATAAGAAGTAGAAGCCATGAAAACAGGACAAGGTGGAATGGAAACAGAAATCAATTTAATTTTAGAGCAAATTTTGGAAATAATATGGGATATCAAGAGAGAAATTTTAACAATCAGAGAAATAATAACCAATACAATGGAAGGAGCAATATTAGGAACAATAATGAATTTCAAAATCAAATTGTTTTTCAAGCCAAATGGAAAGAATGCAAATTTGAATAACCAAAGAAGATATGAAGGACCAAGGCAACAAAATGACAATAGAAGAATGAATAATCTCCAGAGAAGAGACAACCTTGAAGAAGCTATACCAAGGAAAGAGAGATCCGGTACAAATGTAGCCAATAGAGAATACGGTTGAAGAAGCAGAAGTTGTGAAGCACAACGAAGAAGTTTACTAAGTGCAGAACAACAAGGACGATAAATAGAACAGAATTTTTAAAGCAGCCGATTACCAAAAAGACTATCTGGTACGTTCCCGCAATTTATTTAGTGTATTGTTTTCAATTTGATTGAATTACTTCATTGATTTTTAAACTTCTGCACCTTTTCTAAAACATTCCGTCGCGCTAAAGCTACTTTTAAGTGTTTTTTGCGTGTAAAATATAGACAGTTTTGACATTCGTGTTTCGGTTCCCTAGCTGTTTAGACACTTGGGAGGTTCGTGTAATGTACTCCGAACTTTTCGGTCGCTTTGTTCCCGTCTGAAGAGACGGCGCTTATTGTTGTTTTTTGCGTTACGATTTCGCGAGTTAGTAGCTCCGTTCGAAACGACCGCTAAACCGCTTTCATTTTGTTTCTTTTGTGTTTACAAAAGCGCATCATTTGTTGTTAAACCCGCATTTTTTGTATGCTCAATCAATGAACATTACGTCGCTATTTTTTGTGTAACGTGTTGTCCAGACGAAGCTCTCAGAAACTGTTCCTGCTGTTACGGGGCTAGCCTCTGAAGAAAGAAGACCCAAGAAAACACCAGAGCTTCGACATAAAAGGTTAGTAATAACTTTTATTTGGTAATTCGTTTATGTGTGTTTATTGATTGTTCCGCTAAAGGTCCTTCGTCAATTATGTACTTGCATTGAACCAGCATTGAACTAAAACCGCAACATCTAATTCATAATTTTTTTTTGAATATTCTCTATGGAATGAGCCATCGAAGACATTCCATAATTTGGTCCAGTTTCGAGCCGGATGCAATTTGAGTTAATTTAGTGCAAAGATTATCGAATAAATTACATAATTTGGTCCAACGTCGAGCCGGATGCAATTTGAGTTAATTTCGTGCAAAGTTTAACGATTAAAGAAACCATTGATTTTTCGTTGCAATTATTGTTGAAAACCGCATTGAATTTTCGTTTCTTTATTTGTTAGAAGAGAAAGCAAGTTTGGGATATTTTGTTTAGTTTGGGAAATAAAACGCAATTTTTTTGCCGCCTTAAAAACTTACAAGAGCTCGTTTTGTTTGTTTTGGTTATTTGCTAAATTGTTTTGAATTTATTTGACATTTGGTCAGATATTTTACTACTTCAACAGTAAAAAATTGTACATTTTTGGAATAGTATTTTGTTTTCGTTCTATCGTGTTAGATTGGTTCAGTGGCGTTACAGTGATTTTAATTTATTGTTAAGATGTCAAAAACCGCTGAAAATTTACGTAAATTTAAAAATCATCGACAATCGGAGTTTAAAAGATTAGAAGATATTTATTTTGCTGCCGAGAAAGCCTTAAGAGGTGACGACGTTGAATGGTTTTTTAGCATGATTGATATGGTTGATTCAATCCATTCCGAATTTTTTAAACATCACAATTCCATTGTTGGATTAATTTCAGATGCAAACGATGATTTTGACTTTGAGGATGACATTCGCAAGAAATTTGAAAAATTGTTTTATTCAATTAGGTCTATTTTTGCTAAACTGAAATCTGTTCAGAATTCTACGCCACAAAATGTAGCTCGGGAACAGGAAAGTATTGCTTTGCCGCGAATTGATTTGCCTTCATTTAGTGGAGACATTGGAATTTGGTACTTTTATTGATTTGTTTGATTCATTAATTCACAATAATGAAAAACTCAGTACTATGCAGAAGTTCAAATATTTGCAGATAGCTTTAAAAGGGCCTGTTTTGAGGTTATTAAGAATTTTAAACTAACACAAAACAATTACGTGAGTGCTTATGAAAAACTTTTGAACAAATTCAAGCGAAATCGTTTAATCGCGGAGTCTCATTGGTCAGCTTTAGAACAATTCCCCCAACTAACTTCAGATAGCCCTTCAGAGGTTCGGAAGTTATTGGATGACTTCATTGATAATTTGGAAGCACTGAAGAATTTGGGTTTACCAGTAAATCAGTGGGATTTTTGTATCGTTCAGATGATGTTGAAACGAGTTCCAAAGAATTTAGCCGCTAAGTTTGAACTTTACCATGGTACTGTGACCGCTCACGCTGAATTTCCGATCCGCTCGGAAGTTGTTGATTTTTTGTCGAAGCATTGCGATGCCTTTGAACATGTTGAGTTATCCCGCAAGGCAAAGCGAAGTGTGTTGACAAAAAGTTACCATTGAATTCAAAGCAACATTCTTCCCGGTTCACTACATCTTTGTTTGTCACTAAGAATAGAAATTGTTTAGTTTGTAAATCCGATCAAGCGATTTACAAATGTTCTGAATTCTTGAACAAATCAGTATCCGCGCGGTTTAAGTTTGTTAAAGATTTTAGACTTTGTTTAATTGCTTAGGCGATTCTCATCAGTCGAATCGCTGTAAATCTTTATCCACTTGCCGCAACTGCAAACAACGCCATCACACATTGCTTCATTTTGAAAATCGTGGTGATTCAGGCATTCGGTCTGAATCTAGAGCTCCCCGCAAACCTGGCTTCCACATCTGGTGGATCCAGTACCATTAATACTGTTGAAAGTCCCGAAACTTCTCTACGGCAGATTTCTTGTCATAGTTCACTTTTGTCATACAATTCAAATGTGTTGTTATCTACCGCTTTAGTTGAGGTATTAGATAAGCACGTTTCTTATCAAACTTTGCGATGTCTGCTAAATTCTGGTAGCATGACATCATTCATTGCGGGCAAGGCTGTAAAACGCCTTGGCTTCCGACCTACGCCCGCTTCGATTCAAGTCAACAGGCTAGGTTCTATGCAGAGTCCCTCTGCTGAGGGCTCTCTTACCCTTTCTCTTCGCTCTATAGTAAAGCGTGAGTGCATTTTTGTTGTTGAGACTATTGTTTTACCCCGCATTTGCAATGATATGCCTGTTGCGACCATTAACATGGCTAATATGACATATCTAACCAATTTGAAATTTGCTGATCCTGGTTTCAATAACCCAGGCGCTATTGACCTTTTGTTAGGTGCCGATTTATTTTCTCAAATTTTGTTGGATGGACGCCTTCTGGGAAAGGAAGGTGTTCCTGATGCTATTAACACTGTGTTTGGTTACATCCTTATGGGTAGAGTGTCTTCGAGTTCTGTTAACTCTCACTCTCAGTCGGTCATAAACCCAACTTCGTTTTTTTGTAAAATTGAAGATGTAGTATCATTAGATGATTCACTCCAAAGGTTCTGGACAATTGAAGATGTTCCTACCGCACTGGTTCAGTTCCCTGATGATCTTATCTGCGAAAAAATATTTTCCGAGGGATGCAGGAGATTGGATTCAGGTAGATTCGTTGTGCCTCTTCCTTTTCGAAATACACTTCCTGCTTTTGATGGAATGTATAATCTCGCCGTACAAGGTTTCTACTCTTTAGAAAGACGTCTTCTACAGCAACCAGATCTCTACAAACAATATTGTGATTTTCTCAAAGAGTATTTGGAGCTGGATCATATGGAGTTGGTTCCTGATCCATCTACTGCTTCTGATTGTTACTACATACCGCATCATTGTGTTTTGAAACCTGATAGTAGCACAACCAAACTTCGTGTAGTGTTTAATGCATCCGCTAAGATACCTCATCGGTTATCTTTGAATGATTGTTTATTTATCGGTCCCAAATTGCAGCAAGACATTATCGCTATTTTGTTGAATTTTCGATTTCATCCTGTAGTGTTCACTGCAGACATCAAAATGATGTATAGACAGGTTTTGATTGCCCCAGAACATCAAAATTATCAGCGAATCATTTGGCGTTTTTCTCCGCAAGATCCAGTTGCAGTCTATAGGCTCAAGACTGTCACTTATGGAGTTTCATCCGCACCCTTTCTGGCTATCCGCACTTTAAATCAGTTGGCTGATGAAGAAGAACGCTCTTTGCCATCAGCAGCCGCTATTGTTCGATCGTCCACATACGTAGATGATATCATTGCTGGAAGTTCATCATTTGAAAAGGCTCAAACATTGCAGTTAGAAATTATTGAACTCTTAAGACGAGGAGGATTTGAGCTTCGCAAGTGGTCCAGTAATGATTCACGATTGTTGCTACACCTCCCTGAGGAATATTTGTCGATGAGTCCATACTCTTTTGAATCTGATAATCCCTTAAAAGTTTTAGGTTTGCTTTGGAATCCATCCTCTGACTCCTTTTTCTTTACTAGTCTCCCACATGTCATGTCTTGTACTAAACGCATACTTCTGTCCACTTTGGCCAGAATCTTTGATCCATTAGGAATTATCTCACCTGTAACGTTTTTGGTTAAACACTTGATTCAAAGATTATGGAGTTCGAAATTGTCTTGGGATGAAACCCCGCCTGCTCACATTCTTTCGTTATGGTCAAAATTCATAGGTGATCTTCCCTCCTTACAGAATTTAGTTTTGCCTCGCCTGCTTGCTATAGAAAACTTTTCTAGTTGTGAACTTCACGCATTTGGTGATGCTTCTGAGAAAGGTTATGCCGCTGTTGTTTATTTTGTGTTCGAAACCGCATCTGGATTTCGTCAAAGTTTTTTTGTGTTGTCTAAATCGAAAGTTGCCCCTATGAAAACTTTGTCACTTCCCAGATTGGAACTGTGTGCTTCAGTTCTTACCGCTAAGTTGGCTCATTATGTTTATGAGCAATTTAATAGTCGTTTGTTGTTCAAGGTGATTCGTTGCTGGTCAGATTCCACGGTAGTCCTTTCATGGCTTAGTTCTTCCCCGCACCGTTGGAAGACATTTGTCAGTAATCGAGTTGCTTACATTCAGGAAAAATTTCCTTATTCGCATTGGTTTTACATCCAATCTTGTGATAACCCCGCTGACTTGGGTACCCGCGGCACTTTGCCATCATAGTTATTAGGCAATACACTTTGGTGGAAAGGCCCACAATTGTTGATTACCGCTTGTTTGCCACATGCTTGCTCAGACTCACGCATGTCACCGCTAGTTATGACTGAAGCCCTTATATTGGCGCTTCAAGTCACCGCTTCATCAAATTTATTTGATACTTTGTTAGAAGAACATTCTTCTATTAATCGCATTACCCGCATTATAGCTCATATTTGTCGCTTTGTTGATAACGCCCGCAATCCAGACCGTAGGGGCTCTGGATCATTTTTGGCTGCTGAGTTATATCAGGCTCAGCTTCGCATTGTTCGCAATGTTCAAGATCAATATTTTTCTAAAGAGATTTCCCTTCTTCGAGAACGAAAACTTTTGCCCAAATCGCTTCGTAAACTTTCGCCGTTTCTTGATGAACAGGGAACTCTTAGAGTTGGTAGTAGATTGGCTAATGCTCCATTGCCGTTTGACACTAAATTTCCCGCACTGCTACCAAGTAAAAGTCGTTTGACTAATCTAATTGTCGAAGATTGTCATTTCACCAATCTTCACGCAGGAATCCAAACCGTTCAATTTCTTTTGCAACAACGATTTTGGATTCTATCCGCAAAGAAAGTAATTCGTAGTGTCATAGCTTCACTTAAGACGTGTCGTTGGAGATCAAATCCTAACCTACGAAGAACTTTCTACTGTATTTGCACAGGTCGAAGCAGTTTTAAACTCGCGACCTATAACCCCTTGTAGCAATGATCCATCGGATCTTACCGCCTTTAGTCCTGGAATGTTTCTTACCATGGAACCTTTAACAGCACCTCCTGAATCTGATTTCTTATCTGTCCCATCTAATCGTCTCAACAGATGGCAGTTACTGAGTCGTTTGCATCAAGCATTCTGGAAACGTTGGTCGCAAGAATATTTACATACTCTTCATCAACGGAGTAAATGGACTGATCCCTCGGAGGTTGTTAAGCCAGGTACTCTTGTTATTTTGAAGCAAGACACTTCACCTCCTTTGAATTGGCCATTAGGGCGCATTATTGACGTACATCCTGGAGGTGATGGTGTTGTACGCGTTGCTACAGTTAGAACTGCAAGTAGTACTGTGAAGCGACCTCTTGTAAAGCTTTGTCCACTGCCAGTGGACCCTTAGTTTTGAAATAAGTAATTCAAGGCTGGCGAAATGGTGCGTTCCCGCAATTTGTTTAGTTTATTGTTTTCAATTTGATTGAATTACTTCATTGATTTTTAAACTTCTGCACCTTTTCTAAAACTTTCCGTGGCGCTAATGCTACTTTTAAGTGTTTTTTGCGTGTAAAATATAGACAGTATTGACATTCGTGTTTCGGTTCCTTAGCTGTTTAGACGCTTGGGAGGTTCGTGTAATGTACTCCGAACTTTTCGGTCGCTTTGTTCCTGTCTGAAGAGACTGCGCTTATTGTTGTTTTTTGCGTTACGATTTCGCGAGTTAGTAGCTCCGTTCGAAACGACCGCTAAAACCGCTTTCATTTTGTTTCTTTTGTGTTTACAAAAGCGCATCATTTGTTGTTAAACCCGCATTTTTTGTTTGCTCAATCAATGAACATTACGTCGCTATTTTTTGTGTAACGTGTTGTCCAGACGAAGCTCTCAGAAACTGTTCCTGCTGTTACGGGGCTAGCCTCTGAAGAAAGAAGACCCAAGAAAACACCAGAGCTTCGACATAAAAGGTTTGTGATAACTTTTATTTGGTGATTCGTTTATGTGACGGCACGTCTTTATTGATTGTTCCGCTAAACGTCCTTCGTCAATTATATACTTGCATTGAACCAGCATTGAACTAAAACCGCAACATCTAATTCATACATTTTTTTTGAATACTCTCTATGGAATGTGCCATCGAAGACATTCCACTATCGCAAATCAAATTTTAAACAAAAACTACTTTTCACCAAATAATGTATGAATTTATCAGCATTTGAAAGATATAATTGAAGTTGAGGAACCAGAAGAAGAAGATAATGAACATTTTGAATTAATTTATATTTATGGTCAAGTTGAAAAACAAAATCCCAAAAATCCTTTGTATAATGAAGTAACTAATTTAAATCAAGATAAACAAAATCCCAAAATTCCAGTGAATACTGATGTAACAGTTTCAAATGAAGATAAGAATAATATGAATATGATCAAGAATGAAAATAATATAAAAATTTTAATAGGATCTGAAGAAAGTTTTATAGATGAAGAGATGTGAAGGAAATAATATAATGAAAAAAAAACTGGATAAATATAGTAGCGGCAAACAACAAAAGGATATTTGAAGTAAATAATATTTTCAATTTAAAGGTTAAATTTGATACAGAAGAAGTATCGTTTGAATTTTTAATAGTGAAAAATCTTTCATACCAGGAAATAATAGGCATAGACATGCTAAGAAAACTCGATTGAAGAAAAAATTATTGTTTTGCAGGACAAAGTGATAAGTATTGGTGTTGAATCACATGAAGAAAGTCATGATGATAAAAATAGTGTTGATTTTGTATATGAAAATAACAATTTAAGCCTGAATAGTCAAATTGAGATTGATAAATTGTTAAGGTGTCCTAGCGAATCAAGAAATGAAGTAATCAAGTTAATAGAAAAATATAAGAAGTTGAGTAATGAAGAAAATCGAGATGCAAAAAAGTATGTGCATAAAATCCATGTGAAATATATAAAGAATTTTTAGTTAAAACTTACACAAAACCATTTCTATACCAACAACAATCAAATGAAGGAATTGATCAAATGTTAACAACACATAAAAAAATTCAAACAGATAGAGTTAAAAAATAATTTTTGGATAAAATTGTTAAAAGAAGATTATACTGGTTTCAAAATTAATAAAGTAAAACAAAGGTAAAAGTAGAAACATTTGATATGCAGTCGGCAAGGCAAGCGTTAAAAAAGATATCAAGTAAACACTGTAAAGATTTAGAAAATCCAAAGTTATATAATACAATTGATTATCAAAATGCAAGACTCCGAAGATTTTTATAAATGAAGCAAATAAAACGGTAATATATTGATATCAGACATCCCAATGAATATCCAGAAAGAAGATACATACGGGAAGTGCTGAAATACTTTAGATTATATTGTGTCCAACAACATACACGGTGGAAAAACCAAGACAAGAAAAGAGTGATGTAAATAGAGTGATGTATATAGTAATGTAAATAAATGCTGAATTGCAAACTTAAAATTAAAATTAAAAATCAATAATAGAACAGAGACAATTTAAATAAAATAATTTATTATACAATTTGTACATTGTGATATAATACAGTTTATAGTTTAAAATGATTTGTTAAGTATGATTTCCATATCAGCAATCTGAAAAAAATAAAAAAGGAATTGTGCAGTGCACAAATGTCGTGGTAAGACTAAGGAGAGAGAGGGCAATAGAGAGGGCAAGAGGCTATTTCACTCGATTGGGAGCTGCTTCCAATGAAATACGTTCAGCATGTTGTTCATTGGCTGCCTCCACCCACTAAGTGAAACAGTCTCTTACTGTCTCTATTGCCCTCTCTTTCTAGCGTTGCAACGATTTTATGCTTGACAGGCTATATCTAGATGGTAAATGATCTAAGGAATTTAAAAGAATACACAGAACCTACAAAAATTGAATAATTTATTAGTGTTGTGTCAGACTGACATTATTAAAAAATTAGGTTGACAGTTGTCAAGGTGACATGTTTATTTCAGAAAAGCATTTTGAGCAATTTCTGACATTAAAAAAAATGCAGATATTAGCCGAAAATGTTTTTAGGAAATTGAAATGGAAATAAACATGAACCAAAAATAATAAAATCAAATCAATAATTATGTTTAGATAAATGACATAGTATATTAACAGATAGTAAATAATGCATTGTAACACATAAACCTATAGGTTTATGTGTTACAATTGGAGGCAATAGAAATTTTGTACGAGTGATTTAAGTAACGTCAAAGAATTATGATAAATCAAATGCAATTTAAAGATCAATAAATGAATAGAAATGATTAAATTATAAAACTAGACCGTGAACTGGTATTTTGAAAATGATTTATACAACTAAAATGGCACAGTAAATATATTTTTTGAAAATTCAAAATGTGACAGTTTAAAATAAATTTCTTAAAAAAGCAACTAGGATTTGAAATAAACATATAAAATAACCTGTAGGTTTGATATATCACAATAAAAACATTTAAAGAAAAGAAAATATATAATTTACCTTTAAATCGAAATGTAAACAACTCATCTGACAGATGCCGAATGCTATCGTCCAGTCAGCATTAAAAGCAATCTGAGGGAGTAAAGTGAAATGCACTTTGTTGAAAGCTGAAAAGTGAATTAGGTATTTACATTTGAAGTTTTTGAATCAATTATTATTTTGATTTTCATTTATTTTAACAATTAGATAATTTAAAACAAGAATTGGGAATTATTCATTTTAGTAATGGTATAAATTTTGGATATTTTGTATAACATGTAATGATTAAATCGTCACTTCGGGCCAATGTTAATAATTTTTCTATATTTTGGTTACATTTAAAATTTTGTACGCCAACAATGTTGAGTTCAGAATATCATCTCAGGTACGTAAAACATTAGTATCTCGCTTTCAGCTGTTATTAAATTAAATATTCCTCAAATTTGATTTTATTCGCTTTGCATGGCTGATTATTTAATTTTAAAAGTATGTCTCGTCATCCCTTATATCGCCTAATGATTAATTTTTATAATGTAACTCGTACAATGAACTAAATCAGTAATATCAATCAATCAATTTATCTTTGAATTAATTCTCATTTCGACTCTGTGTATCGTCTACCGCATTAAAGAAACCTGCGCGGTACTTATTTGCTGGGTACCGGCGAAAAATTCACGTTTTGACTCTTTCTCTTCCTTTTTGTCAATCGACGAGACCAGATCGATATATTACCTGGCATTTTTCAGGAAGCTATTTTTATCTTATCGTACCGTTTCGATTACCGAAGAAAGTGAGTAAAGCAAGTATATATTCTTTTCTCGCGATTAAATTATCTGTACCGTTTCTTATAGTATAATTGATGGTGAAAATACCGATCAATTGAAATATCGATTTATCTTTAATCTATCGTAGATATATGTATATATGCACATGTCTTATTTTTTTATCGTGTGGTTTTATCATTTTCTGGGGTTGTAGCTGAAAGGGAGAATTCCTGATTTTCCGTTGCAATCACGTACAGTGAAGCCATTTTGTTTGCTTTCCGAGACCACCATTGCTAGGTTTGAAGGAAAAGGGGAAGCTAATCTGGGAAATTTGGATGCCAACCTAGTCTACTTAGCAGAGTCTGGGTGGTGATGAGAATTAGCATGAAGGTATCTGTTGGTCTGAGTTGCTTTTTTATATACTTTATGGCCAATGGTTCCATCTTCCTTCCTATTTATAAGAAAGCAGGAAAAAACAACACCGAATAGATTTTTAGAACACCAGAGTACTGGCAAATATGGAACACCCGAAATCAAGACTCGTAAGAGAGGCAATTGAAATAGTGAAGAGGCCTCACAGTCTAAACGCACGCAATGAAATTCACAACTTATCGAATGTTGGAAAATTCTATTAAACATCGTACCGGCCCGGACCCGTCCAATAACAACTCAACCGGAAATAACAAATCAGGCGGGAGGCGTGCCCACTGAGCGCCCAGGTCCAATCACACGCAGCCGTTCACGGTGCCAACCAATAGGCGCCAAGCAGCGACTATATAACAGCGCGAGCGCTTCTGAAAATCTTATTATTCGAGTAACTAGAAGCGAAAGCAGAAGGCTACGAGAATTATGCGAACCGACCTGAAGAGGGCAGATGTGACTCTGCCGAAACCTCGTCATTTTACCATCGATCTCGGCAGGGATCAGTTATCAACTACGCGGATGAATTCCCGGAGACCACCTAAAACATTTAGTGCCCTCGAAAACTTAAAAACAAATATAGTGAATCTCTACGGGAAGAATACTATTCATTTGTGTAAAACATTTGAGAAATTACGCGCGAAAAGAAGCAAACTTTTGTGCGATCTACATTTTTTACAACGATGCCGCGATGAAGGAGTTATTCCGAAAAACATGACGGTAAAGTTCTCGAAGAACAGAAAAACACAGAGTATCTTATTAAAAGCTAGTTGTGCCCTACTTAGGGAAGCCATACGTGATATCAGAAGAGATTTGGATGTTCGTAATACTAAACTACTAGATATCCACCTACAGGTAAGCAATACACTCCACCCGATAATATGTTATAAATTCGATGAGATTAGCGAATTTAGGGCCCAAAACGAATGCAGAGTTGACAACAATGCAACAACAGGCAAAATTTACCAAATTGAAGCTCCAAACAGAAGCCCAAAAACGATTTTTTTTCGGAAAATAACGGTCACAGTCTAACCTCACGGCAATTGGAAACGAATAAAATCGTTTATAACTTATCTTCGGTCCAATTAAACTCTTCCTCGATTGGCGTGTTGGCTAAGTTATTCAATTACGCTTTTGCTCCCTCTCACATACCAACAGAGAGCATAATATGTGGCGTGGAAACTGCAGTTTCAAAATTAGATGCGAACACCGCAGAAATAATTAGACAAGATGTGTCACATGTTCTAAGAAAGTCTAAACCACCCAAAAGGAACCTATCTATAGAAGAAAATGAGGCCTTGAAACAACTTCGCCTCAACATGGACATTGTCATTCTACCTGCTGATAAAGGAAATGCGACTGTAATTTTAGATACAGCGGATTATTCAAACAAAATTCAAACATGGCTAGAAGATCGAGCATATAAACAAATTACTACTGATCCAACAACTTATCTGGAGAAAAAAACCAAGGCCAAAATCCAAGCAAGTAGGATCGACAATAATCTCCAACTGCAACTCATTCCGCGTGAAAAGTCATCGAGATTCTATGGGTTGCCAAAAGTACATAAAGAAGGTGCACCTTTGAGGCCAATAGTAAGCTCAATTGGATCCCCAACACAACACCTAGCCAAATACCCATCCCAAGAACTTCAACCGTTTGCAGAGGGGGCAGACTCATATGTGAAAAATTCGACACATTTCATCGAAATACTTAGAAAAACGGTCTTACAACCAGAGTGTCTTCTTGTAAGTTTTGACTTAGTGTCCCTTTTCGCCAACATCCCTATCGACGAAGCCTTGGATATCATAATAGAAAAATACAAACCACTTCAACACCTTATAGACTTAACAAGGCACTGTCTGATGAACACCTATTTTGTTTACGAGAACCAACGATACAAACAAGTGGAGGGAGCTCCAATGGGATCGCCACTCTCACCAGTTATAGCAAACCTTTTTATGGAGAACTTTGAGGAGTTGGCACTAAGAACAACAACTCTTAAACCCAGTTTATGGTTGCGATATGTGGATGATACATTTGTGATTTGGCTTCATGGGAGGGAACACCTCAATACTTTTTTAGACCACCTTAATAGCATTCATCACAAAATAAAATTTACCATGGAGGTTGAAGCCAACAATCAACTGCCATTCCTTGATGTTCTCATAAATAAGAAGGAAGATGGAACCCTTGGCCATACAGTATATAGGAAAGCAACTCCCACCAACAGATACCTTCATCGTCAAGACTTTAGTAACCAGATCACAAAGACTAGCTGACCACGATAACATCAAACAGGAAATAGACAGTTTAAAAACAAACTGAAACAAAACGGATTTACAGACCGAAATATACAAAGAGTCCTAAAGTCAAAACCGAGATAAACAGACGAGGAGCATGAGACGCCAATAACCAAGGCTTATTTACCGTATGTCAAGAGGACCACGGATAGTATTGCAAGAATTCTACGGAGACACAATATCGATACTATTTTCAATACAGACAGAAAAATAAGCACGGTGTTGAGGACTCCGAAGACGAGGATTCCTTTAGAACAACAGGGAGATTCCATATGCAGACTGTCATAAAACCTAGTGGGTCAAACTAATAGAAGAATTCAAGCTAAACGTGACGAACACCAGCACGCTGTAAGAAAGCAGGAAAGAACAACATCCATTGCGGAACACGCCACCACGATGTCAGACCGAATAGACTTTGAGAACGCCAGAGTACTGGCAAATATGGAACACCCGAAATCAAGACTCGTAAGAGAGGCAATTGAAATGGTGAAGAGGCCTCACAGTCTAAACGCCCGCAATGAAATTCACAACTTATCGAATGTTGGAAAATTCTATTAAACATCGTACCGGCCCGGACCCGTCCAATAACAACTCAACCCGAAATAACAAATCAGGCGGGAGGCGTGCCCACTGAGCGCCCAGGTCCAATCACACGCAGCCGTTCACGGTGCCAACCAATAGGCGCCGAGCAGCGACTATATTACAGCGCGAGCGCTTCTGAAAATCATATTATTCGAGTAACTAGAAGCGAAAGCAGAAGGCTACGAGAATTATGCGAACCGACCTGAAGAGGGCAGATGTGACTCTGCCGAAACCTCGTCATTTTACCATCGATCTCGGCAGGGATCAGTTATCAACTATGCGGATGAATTCCCGGAGACCACCTAAAACACTTAGTGCCCTCGAAAACTTAAAAACAAATATAGTGAATCTCTACGGGAAGAATACTATTCATTTGTGTAAAACATTTGAGAAATTACGCGCGAAAAGAAGCAAACTTTTGTGCGATCTACCCGAAATCAAAACTCGTAAGAGAGGCAATTGAAACAGCGAAGAGGCCTCACAGTCTAAACGCACGCAATGAAATTCAAAACGTATCCAATTGTTGGAAAATTCTATTAAACACCGTACCGGCCCGGACCCGTCCAATAACAACTCAATCGGAAATAACAAATCAGCAGGCGGAAGGCGTGCCCACTGAGCGCCAAGGGCCAATCACACGCAGCCGTTCACGGTGCCAACCAATAGGCGCCGAGCCGCGACTATATAACAGCGCGAGCGCTTCTGAAAATCTTAGTATTCGAGTAACTAGAAGCGAAAGCAGAAGGCTACGAGAATTATGCGAACCGACCTGAAGAGGGCAGATGTGGTTCTGCCGAAACGTCGTCATTTTACCATCGATCCCGGCAGGGATCAGTTATCAACTACGCGGAAACCACCTAAAACATTTAGTGCCCGTGAAAACTTAAAAACAAATATATATATATATATATATATATATATATATATATATATGTATACAAATTTTCACTACAACTATTGTTCCGTTAATATAATACTGTTGTAAACTCCGTGGGTTCAATTCATTATTTTAAAAAACTAATATTCACTGTCACTTTCTAGAAACTTTTATTTACACGTAAAATATCAAAATATTTCAAAGAGCTGATTCTAATATTATTTACATCGAAATCATAACAACAAAATAAACTGAACGCACCAAACTAAAACTAAATCCTGAAATTAATGTCTCTTTATATAGCGTAAATTGTTCCTCTCGATGGTACTACATGTTTGTGCCCAGCGTCGAGAATATTGTTTGGCTCATTTCGAAAATTCCAGTCTAACATTTTATTAACCCAGCCATTGATGTCTCATCGCAATGAAGCCAGGGCTGGCTTAGGTAAATTTCGTTAACACCGGACCCCCCACCCCCTTAATTCTGATCGCCCCGGTCAGAAACATCCTCTCCATGGTAGGGAGCGAGTCGATCTAAATGGACCACCTTCAACTTAGGCCTGGGGTTTCGACAAATACGGTAGACAACATCATTAATCCTCTTGATCACCTCGTATGGACCATCCCAGGCGGGTGTAAGCTTTGAAGATTTACCCTTGCTCCGTTGGGGGTTGTACAGCCAGACTTTGTCCCTCTTTTGGAACCCGACTAAATTGGCGTTGTGGTCATATCGGGTTTTTATCCGGTCACTGGTACCCAACATCTGCGTTTGGGCTAATTCGTGTATTGTCAGCATGTTATTTCGGAGCTGGTCGGCATAATCCTTGATGTCTTGGGAAGGTTCTTCAGGGGAGCCAAAAGCCAAATCGCAGGGTAATCGCAGCTCTTTTCCGAATAACATCCTGGCTGGAGTCAGGCTTGTAAAATTATGTATGGCTGATTATGCGGTATGCCAACAGGAATAGGGGAATATGCTCATCCCAATCACGCTGGTTATTCCTGACGGCCTTGGATAGGTGTTGTTCCAAGGTCCTGTAAAATCTTTCCACCATTCCGTCTGACTGTGGGTGCAATGGTGTTGTTCTCGTTTTCCTGATCCATAAGATCGTGTAGACCTTCTTCAATACACTCGAATCGAAGTTACGCCCCTGGTCTGAACGTAGTTCTATCGGGACGCCAAACATGCTGAATAGCTGTTCTACTAGCACCGTCGCTACCTTGGTTGCCTCTTGATTGGGTATCGCATATGCCTCAGGCCATTTGTTGAAGTAATCCATTTCGACCAGAATGTATGCGTTCCCCCTTTTAGACTCGGGATACAGACCGGCGACACCGATGGCAATTTTCTCAAATGGGACGCCCACATTATACTGCTGTATTCTGCCCTTGGTCCGGGTCTTCGGGCCCTTACTGGCTGCACATTTCCGGCACCAAGCTCTGACGCCTTCGAAGTAATTTACCCAGTAGTACCGCTGGCGAACTTTGTCTAGGGTTTTATTCACGCCCAGATAAACCCAGGTAATCCCATCATGTACTTCGGTCGGATGGCTGGTACCTTTTTCTTTGGAATTACTAGTTGGGACTAGGCCATCAGTGCTTTGCCAAACTCACTTGAGCACTCCATTCTCTACTCTTAGAGAGTCCCATTGGTCCTACAAGGATTTTAAGACGCCCGAATATCTAGCTACCTCGCCCCCTCGTGGCCTGGGTGCCACTCTCCTTTTGAGTGACAAGATTGGTTCGATGTCTGGATCAGCCATTTGGTCTTGGATTCACTGTTCCGTTGTCCAGTCTTCATTGGCTTGCACTCGAATCTGTCTGATGGAGATACCCTGTCAATCTTCCGTCTTCAGGCAATGTCCGCATTCTGCTTTACAGGGTCTTCTGAATAGGGCATCGGCATTATTGTGCAAAAGGCCGGCACATTGTTCCATCTTGAAATCGTATTGCTGTAAATTCGCCATCCACCTGGTCAGTTGTCCTTCTGGTGTCTTCATGTCCAGCAGCCATTTGAGGGCGGCATGATCTGTTCGGATTAGGAAATGACGACCATAGAGGTATTTGTGGAAATGTTCTACAGCCCTTATTATTCCAGAAATTCTTTTCTGGTGGCGCAATAATTTATTTCCGGCTTCGAGGAACTTGCCTGACTCCGTAGGAAATGCTAGGATTAGGCTGGAACAGAGTGCCGCCTTCAGTTGTGTTAATGATTTTGCGCAATCCTGATTCCAACGGAAGGTCTCTTTCTCAGTGGTCTGCCGATGTAGAGGCGCGACATTGGTGGCAAATACCCTCGTGGCCTGGGTGCCACTCTCCTTTTGAGTGACAAGATTGGTTCGATGTCTGGATCAGCCATTTGGTCTTGGATGCACTGTTCCGTTGTCCAGTCTTCATTGGCTTGCACTCGGATCTGTCTGATGGAGATACCCTGTCGATCTTCCGTCTTCAGGCAATGTCCCCATTCTGCTCTACAGGGTCTTCTGAATAGGGCATGGGCATTATTGTGCAAAAGGCCGGCACGGTGTTCCACCTTGAAATCGTATTGCTGTAATTTCGCCATCCACCTGGCCAGTTGTCCTTCTGGTGTCTTCATGTCCAGCAGCCATTTGAGGGCGGCATGATCTGTTCGGATTAGGAAATGACGACCATAGAGGTATTTGTGGAAATGTTCTACAGCCCTTATTATTGCCAGAAGTTCTTTTCTGGTGGCGCAATAATTTCTTTCCCGCTTCGAGGAACTTGCCTGACTGCGTAGGAAATGCTAGGATTGGGCTGGAACAGAGTGCCGCCTTCAGTAGTGTGAATGATTTTGCGCAATCCTTATTCCAACGGAAGGTATCTTTCTCAGTGGTCTGCCGATGTAGAGGCGCGGCATTGGTGGCAAATCCCTCAACAAATCGTTTTTAGTGTGAACAAAGACCCAAGAAACTTCGGAGTTAATGCTTGTCTCTTGGGAGTGACCAATCACGAATGGCTTTTATCTTGTTGGTGCGGATTCCTGAATCGGAAACAACGTGGCCCAAAAACTCTACTTCTTTTTGGAACATGGAACACTTCTTCCTGTTGAGTCTCAGCTTGGCGTTCCTATTTCTGGAGAATACTTCACCTAGGTTCTTCAGATGGTCGTCGAATGTCTGACACATGACCAGAATGTCGTCGAGGTATACTAAGCACGTCCCTCATGTCAACCCGCTCAGTACATACTCCATTAGCCTCTCAAATGTAACAGGAGCCTTACATAACCCAAAAGGCATCACCGTAAACCGAAACAGCCCTTTCCTGGTGGAGAACGCTGTCTTCTCTGTCGTTTTCGTGTAGACCAACCTGCCAGTATCCACTCTTTAGGTATAGTGTCGAGAATCAACGGGAGCCTGCTAGTGTGGTCAGAGTGTCATCAATTCGGGGTAGTGAATAGCTGTCTTTCTTCGTGACGTCATTCAGTTTTCTGTAATCCACGCAAAATCGGGTAGATCCAACCTTTTATTTTAACTAGCACGACGGGAGCGGACCATGGGCTTATGGATAGCTCAATAACTCAATTTTGCACAATGGACTCGATGTTTTCCCTGACTGCCTTTTGTTGCCCCAATGCTAGTCTTCTAGGTGGTATTCTGATTGGTTGAGCCTTTCCGGTAACTATTCGGTGCTGAATGATGTTGGTGCGACCGGTGGTTCCATCTTGACTGTCAAAAATTTGCCAGTGCTTTGTGATAAATTGCTTGGCTTTCTTCTGTTCCTCTGGTGTAAGGTGGGTCAAATGGTCAGCAAACTATTGTAGGAACTCTTTACGGGGTCCTGTCTCCGTCACTGACCTATGTTACTCTTCTTCGCAAATGATGATGGTCTCTACTGGCTCGAAACAAGCTATCTATTGACCATTGGCAATTCTGTTGTCGTTGTTGGACAAATTCATGACTCTAATTGGTATGTTTCTTCCGGTTTTAACTATAGCCCGTCCAACTAAAAAGTCATGAGCTGATTGTACGGTTCCACCATTCCAACGCAGCTCCCAGGATTGCTTTCTAGCTGCCCATGTACAATCTGCCCCGTTCGACCGGGAATTCTGGCTGAAGATTTTGCTACAATTTTTAGCGACGTTGCTGAGGTGTTAACAGGCCGTGTCAATACAAATTCCTCATTTAGGAATCGAAGAACATCGTATCTCGGATCTAACATAAATCCATGTTGGCTGATTAGGTCCATACCAAGTATAAAATCGTCCTCAATATATGCCGGATTCTGTTGTCCCCGCTGACTGTTCTGTGCTGGATGTTGTTGGTAACTGGCCGGATTTCTGATGCTGTCAAAACCCTGGACTTGGCAATGGACACAGCGGTGCCGGTATCGATGGTGATGGTAATTGCTCGGCCATTGATGGTGCCCCTGATGACTAGGCTGGTGCTAACTCGGCAAAATCCCCGGATGGATACTGTTTTGGGGACCGGTGGAGGATCAGTCAGCATTCGCCTCCTAATGCTGACTGGCTGACGGTCCCTGGACAGGTGGTTGTTTTGTTAGTTACCCCTGGTCGGTGATCGTTGATAGCCTCACTCTGCAGTCGCGTTGAATGTGTCCTGTCCGTTTACAGCGGTAACATGCGCCAGTTCTTTGTGACCGTTCCAATAGTTTGTTCAGACTAGCCCGCAGCTCTTGAAATGGTGACTCTGACACTTCCTGGTTGAAGGAAACTGCTCGCACTCTCGGCTTGGACATGTTCATGACGGCCTCCCTCTATCTTCAAAGCCACGAGGAAAACATCGACTCTTCTTGATGTCACTAAGTCTTAGATTTCTTTGTACTTCCACATCTCTAATACCGTTTATGAAGCTCTGCGTGGCCAACTGGTCTTTCGTTTCCTCTGGCAGGTCTGGGTAGGACAAGTGTACTAACCGTCTAATCCCTGCTTCGAGTTCTTGGAGGTTGTCCGGATTTTTGCTTTTTTCCACTTAGTTGCACCTGGTATACTTTGCTCAGGGATTGATTGTCGTATCTTTTGTCCAATCTAGCGATGATCTTGTCGAAATTGTCTTGTTCATCGACTGGAATGCTTTGGAGGAGGTCTAAGGCCCGACCTCTTAAGGAAATTACAAGAGACGTAGATTTTTCTTGGTTATCCCATCCATTAGCCACGGCTTCAAATTGCCGTTTACACATGTTCCAAGATGAACTGCCATCAGATTCTTTCGTTAACTATTTCCTTAACTTGCTATTCTATTTGCATTAATTGTTGAAATTGCAGTTTTCTTTTTTCTTCAGTTTGGCCTTGTTTTTTGTTCAAATATTTTAAAATCATTTTGTCTCGTCAATTCAGTTTGATCTTGTTTTTCTACAAATTTCGAGAATAATACCTCAATTAAATTCTGTTATTCACGTTTCATCGTAGCAACAAGGTTTTCTAAATATATTTTACGATTTTCATCTTAAGATTTCACTTACCTTTGCTGGATTTCTTCTTGATATTGTTTCTCCTTCTTCTCACGTTTTTCCCGGATCTGAGTTATTTTTTCATCTAGTCCATCCGTAACCCGTTTGAATAATTTTTTGGTCGTCTCGTCCACTTTTTCTTTTTCCATAATTCGGGTTTCCACAAATCAAATTGCGATTTTAACTTCACTTAATCCCTTAATTCTGATCACCAAATTGTTGTATATTCCGGGGGTTCAAATAATTATTTTGAAAAACTAATATTCACTGCCACTTTCTAGAAACTTTTATTTACACGTAAAACTTCAAAATATTTCCAACAGCTGATTCTAATTTTATTTACATCGAAATCATAACAACAAAATAAGCTGAACGCACCAAACTAAAACTCCTGAAATTAATGTCTCTTTATATAGCGTACTATGGTACTAAATTTTTCTGCGCAGCGTATAGAATACTGTTAGGAGCCATTTCGAAAATTCCAGTCTAACTTTTTATTAACCCAGCGATTGATGTCTCATCGGAATGAAGCCAGGGCTGGCTTAGATAAATTTCGTAACAATACAAAAGTCAACCAAATAGTATAAATCTTACTTCGTTTTAGAATAAATTATTTTTTTGTAGAGAACTCTAGAATTAAGTCAATAGGTTTATATTAAACTGAAACAAACACTGAACTAAATAAGTCAAAAAAGGTCTTGAAAATATCTAAATTAGTTTCTGACAAAAGCAATAAAAATATTTATAAATTACAGGCAGCCTGCCTCTATTATATTATTATTATACTATACGCTTCCCCTCAACAACCGTGTTTCCCCCACTCCTTGGATACATTCATACGCTTGCCCATTTTTGTCCATGTTTGCTAACATTTTTCCGATATTTCTCAGACATTTAGTAAAAAATAGAATAGAGGCTTTTTAGAATGACACCTCTACTTTCAAACAACTTTTTTCAAAATTTAAATTTGATTATATATGACGCATGGAGGCCCAATGTAAAAATAGTGAACAAAAAATTTTATATCACAATTGTTTAAAAACTAATAAACCGGTAGCGCCTGGTTTTGGCATACTTAAAGTAGATGTACATTACTATCAGTTCCTACAAGCCCAATTCTACAGCTTCTAAAGTGACGATTTTTTTTAAATGTTACATTTTCCAGTATTTTTAGTTTTTCCCTGTTAGTGCAGTCATTGAAGCATTATACCTTCTATTTTTTTTTATAGTAGTCGATTTACATGAAATTTTGGAATTAGGCTCATCTAGCCTCTAATTTCACAAGTGATATTGACCCGAAGTCCGCTTTCATCCTGGGGGAGGTTGTTACCCCTTCTCGGTGGTTTATTTTTTTTGCAAAATAACTTCGAATATCGATAGAAGACCTAATTTTAAGCAAAAAATTTTCTATAAAGTTTTTCCAAAAACCCAATACATTTCAAGTCATTGGCAATTGAAAATAAGGAATTTTTTCACGTTTTTCATTGTCACTATCAGCAGCGGTGGCAAATCTCTTTATGACCTATTTCGAGAAAAAGGCACTACAAACAGCAAACCTGAAACCAAAGTTGTGGCTAAGATACGTCGATGAAGTATTTGTCATATGGCCTTTTGGTAAACAAGAAATCCTCAAGTTCCTGGAGCACCTAAACTCTATACACCCCAGGATTCAATTTACATTAGAACTTGAAGAAAACAACCAGCGTCTTTCCTCGACGTTCTCGTAAGAAAAAAACCCCAAAAGGGACATTTCGACCACACCGTATATAGAAAGCCGACACATACGAACAGATATTTAAACTACAAATCTCATCACCACCCATCTCAAATACAGGGAGTTGCCAACACGCTAATTTCCATATCCATACGACTGACAGACGACAATAACAAAACACACGAATTAAAACAGATAACTACCGCTCTAGGACAAAACGGATACACAAACCACACTATCAAAAAAGCAATAGCACAACAAGACCATGAGCCAAAAAAAAATATTACCTCACCGAAAAACCAAAAGTAGTCTTACCATACATCAAAGGGACAACGGACAGAATTGGCTGAATTCTTCGAAGGCATGACATAGCGACAGCATCCAAACCGCATCAGACTATAGGCATCAAAAATAAACAAACGACATCGGCCCTGTTCCAACACCAGCAACAATCGGGCCATAAAATCAATTTCAATAGTTGTAAACAGATCTCACAAATTCCTCACTACAAAACTAGACTAATACGAGAAGCTATTGAAATTGAGAAAACTGGACAACTAAATAAAAGAGACGACGCCCTGCACCTCTCTAACACATGGAAGACAATTATATTAAAACATCAAAATAAAACACAATTAGCTACCCAAAATACAAACCCGTCAACAAGCAAAACACCCGACACGGCAGCGAAGGGGGCGGAGCCAACACCGACCAATCAGGCGCGATACGACCTCCGACGGAGACATATAAAATAAACAGCTCAGGCAGATCACCTCTCAGTTCACCGTAACTACGCATTGAGAATGCCAAGTGAGACCTTGGCGAAACGTCTGCAGGATTCAAAGATGAATCAATGTAACTAACGGATGTATTCCCGGATAAATATTTCTTCATATATATATATATATATATATATATATATATATATATATATATATATATATATATACAATTAATTCAATGCAAATCTCTACTAATGCTAGTGTTCAGAAATGTGGAGTTTTTTTAGTCAAAAATTACCCATATTACTTATTTTATATATTATATACACCTACTTACTAAATAATGAAATATCAACAATAAACCTTATCAAATAATCAAACATATGTTCAAAATTCAATTAAAACACATTAATCATTGTTTTTATTTTTAAACAGTTTTGTTTTAAATACCTTATATCACTTTTAAGCATCCGGCTGAAAAATTCTTTTCTCCTTGGGCGTGTTATGTAACTCCATGGCTCCGCTACTGCATTATTGATCGTTTATAGTTTGATCTATCTTTATATCTGCTACTTTTAATTGTCTTGTACTTGTAGTCATTTTCTGCTCTACAGTCATCCTTTTAACTGATCTTTTATTTTTAAATATGCACTTGCAATATTTACTTGTTTTTGTTGTATTTTATTATGAACTCTCCTTGTATATTCTCGACCTGAGATTATTTGTCACATGATCAGATTGGTTCGTTTTTTACGGTTGACTAAGTTTTTTAAACAATTTGTAGTCCATGTGCCTCGGTGGATTAAGACTGGACAATTGTCAAAAAATGACAGGTAATATATAACAATTCATAAAACATCTGAATATCTCACAATTTATTCAAAAATGACATAATTTATGAAACAAAATGTTTAATTAAACCCTTTGTAGTTTGTATCATTAAAATCTAGGAAAAATACTGGTTTTATTGATATATAAAACTTGTATTTGAAATCTAGGTTATGATATATTCGTTTGAACTTGAATATTTTTCTCTAACATGATTTCCTTCCATATTTTCCTTATGAAATGTATTCTTTGAGCCTTCCTGTCCCTTGATGTACTTTAACATTTTTGAAATCTTTTTTAATTAGTTCTGGACTTTAAATGAAATTTAAGGTGTAATACCTTTCTTTATTTTCCCCAAAATTTAAGTTTATTGAACTGTTCTGGTTTACATTATACTATTTGAATCTCTGCAAGTATTTCTAACTAGTTTCCTTTCTCTTTGCTGTTATATTGTTACAATTTTTTAATACCTTATAACCGTTTTTCTCTAAGCTTTACTTTTTGATGTTCTACCCCCTTAATCTTTATCAATTTAACTATAACTCGTTTTGTCTGTTTAATTTGTTGTCTACTTGAAGAATTTTATATATTTTCCCCCATTTATGTGATTAATTTTCTGTTTTGACCCTTGACTTTTTACACATGGTACCTTACTTTCAAATTTAGATATTTCAATTCTGTTCTTCAAATTTAGCTTTAATTCCTGTTTAAATTATATTCTAATATTATTTTGTATTTTTAGCTATTATGAATTTGATATGGATATGTGTATTGACTATACCATGGAAGTTTTTCAGTGATTTAGTTGATGCTATTGAATATGGAGATGATGATCATCGTTTTGGACTTTAGCAGTTAATTGTAAGTATACCTTATTTATACTTTTCCCACAAGATCTATGATATTTAGGGTTTTACAATACATTTAATTCCATACCTATTCTCATTGACATGTTTCCCTTGTGAACAAACATGCTCGCTTTGCTATTTCAGATACCCTAAATCTCATGTCTGGTTATACAATATTGGTAGTTAAATTTTGATTCTTGGAACCTATATTATTACACTCAAACTTTATTTCATTACAATATATACTAGCTGTCGCCCAGTGGTCGAAATTCGACCAATTGTGTCAATATTTCTGGCAGGTTAACCTGAGAATTTTATCGTGACATTCTATTCTAGGACTTTAGGGAGAACAGCAACTACACGGAACGGATCCATATTGGGAACCTCTGTGTGATAGTTTCCTCGAAAATCCTAGATGTCGGTCTTACATCTCGCTTCCACAAATAAGTAACGAAATTCAAGTTTTTTTTCAGATGCAATTTATAGGACTTTATTTGTGTTCAAATTCGTAATTCTTAATTTAATATGACAATAATTCAACCGCTAATGGGCTACCCTACATATTTATTTTTTCTAACCTCCGTGTATAGCTATAGTTGCACTCAATTCTTTAACATTTATTAAAGTCCTCATTATAATAATCTCAATATATATTTCCACCACCCTGTATATGCAACTGCTCATGGACCACGAATAATATTTTTTAACATTTTTGAACCACCCGGTAAACCATTCTGTATATGCCAGTGTCTATGAGCCACCGTATTTACTCTTTTTGTTTATGCAATTTTTACTATCTTCTGTAACTATAATTCTACTCCGACCTACATTTCAATCATCATATATATGGAACTCTTCGTGGGCTACTCTATAAATCATTTCCTTTTCTAACATTTTTTTATCATCATCCTCTATATCTATAATTCCTCTCACCCTATATTTCATCTTCCCTATATATACAACTGCTTATGGGCTACGAAATGTTGCATTTCCATTTCCGCCACCCTGTATATGCATCTCTGTGGAATATTTTTTGCACCACCCTGTATAACTGTAATTCTACTGCACCTTCTATTCCAAGAACCCTGTAAATTCAACCGCCAATAGGCTTCCCTATATAATTATTTTATTCGTTATAATTGCACTCTACTCTATATTTTAAACACTCTATATATGCAACTGCTTATGTGTCACCCACGAAAAAATGATTTCTAAGATATCTGGATTCGCCCTGTATAATTATAATATTACTATACCATTAAACAATAACAACGCTTGCATGCCACTTCCAGAAGTACATGCTCTAAGTATATAACAGCACTGGTCCCTCTATATATAATTACTCAATGTTCTGGGTCTGGCGGCGGGGCACATTCAGTTGTTTGGCGTTGACACTATGGACGTAAATAATGAATTTTATTATATTTTACTTAATGAATGAACCAATATTATAAATTAATATTAGCATTCTGCACTGAAGGTCGTCAGTAGCTACTAAACAAAACAAAAATGAAGAAAATCGTTTGAGAGACAGAGGAGAAAATGGTACCTAATCGTTTTGTTTTTGCATATATATATATATATATATTTATATATATATATATATATATATATATTTATGTGGAAAGGGAACAATTGTTTTACCCTTCTTTACCCTTCCAAATGGTTCTCGGTCCTCGGTTTATATATTTTTGATTGAGAAATCTTGGGGAAATATATATATATATATATATATATATATATATCATCCAGTTAGATACATAGTTTAGTACAAATCCAATACTATATACCCCACAGAGGTTATCAAAGTAACCTGTTCGTGGGACTGGCCTTAAATACTAACTCTTAAAATTAAACATGTTATTACATAACAAAATGATATAGTTTATTACTATTGATCATAGCACTCCTCATAGTATAACTTTATATAAATTATTGAGTGCATTATATATCTGTATCTACCCTTTAATCTATAGTTTGCAAAATCCAGTTTTTAAGTTCTTTTTTCTTTTTTTGTGATTTTTTATGTTTTTTAATATATTAGGTAAGCTGTTAAATATAAATATAGCCTTCACATAGTTTCTTTTAAAATTAACAGTTTTATATCTACCTGGCAGCTGTATACTTTTATTTCAGTGATACTTTCAGATGCAATATATTGTTTTGATAGATCTTCATAATGATAAAGTATCGACTCAAGAGCATATTGTTGTTCTATATTACAAGGTCTTTTGGGATATATGAATTTATTTTTATTAATTATTTTTAATAATCTATTTTGTAAATTTTGCAAAGATATTTTTTGGTTTGTGTATGCTCCTCCCCAGGAGATGATTCCGTACCTTAATATACTATGGAAAAAAGAATAATAAAAAATCATTAGAGTCTTTCTCTTCATTATTTTAGATAACTTATAAAATATGTAAACCAGATATTTAGTTTTATTTATGATTTGTTGTATATGTAAAGCCCAATTTAATCTGTAATCCATGTAAACGCCTAAATATTTACAGCTTTCAACTCTTTTGATTACTTTATCTTTAATAAGTACAGTAAAATTTTTTGGTACACTATTTTTATAATTGCCAAAAGTAATGCAAACAGTTGTATCTACATTCAAGGACAACCCGTTCAAAGCAAGCCATTCAGAGATTTCGTTCAGTTGACCATTAACTTTATTTTCTGTTATAAACCAATTATTTTCTTGTGTAATTAATGCTGTATCATCTGCATAAGAGATAATTTCACCTTCAGGCATGCTATTGAGCAAATCATTAATATATAAAACAAAAAGTAGTGGTCCAAGTATTGTTCCTTGCGGAACACCCATATTTATTTCATTATATTCACTTAAAGTATCGTTTACTTTGACCCTTTGTATTCGACCTTTTAAATAGTTTGAAATCAAGTGATATGCATTACCTCTGATTCCATATCTATAAAGTTTTTGCAATAAAATATTATGCTCAACAGTGTCAAAAGCCTTAGCCAAATCCAAAAAAGTAGTGGCTATAGGTTTGCTTTTATCAAGATTATTCAATATTACGAGTATATCGACAATAAATGCAAGTGCATCTTTGGTACTTTTATTTTTTAAAAATCCAAATTGTTTGTTTGATATAATTTTTTCATTTGCTGATAAATTTCAATAGGCTTTTATGCAATATTTTCTCTAATATCTTAGCCAAATTTGAAATCAGAGATGTAGGTCGATAATTACTAAATTGATATTTTTCTTTCGATTTATAAATAGGGACAACTTCAGCCATCGTTAATTCATCAGGCCATTCCCCCGATTCAAAACAAAGATTTATCATATGTGTTAGTGGCTCAACCAGAAAGTCAGTAAGTTCTTTTATTATTTTTGCACTTATTCCATCTATTACACCTTTTTTATTTTTCATTTTTTCTATTACAATAGCGACTTCCTTTTTATTAGTTGGATACAAAAAAATTGTTTTAGGATTCATAGCTGGAAGTATCAGACAGTATTAAGGGGCTTTTTAATTTTATTTCCTAACTCCTTTCCAATATTACAGAAGTATTGATTCATTTTATTTGCTATTATTTGAGAATCAGTTATTTTAGTATTATTTTCATCAACTATATATTTGATATTTTCATTTCTTACTTTATTTTTACCTAGTTTATTATTGACAATTTCATATAGAGGCCTGGTGTTATTTGAGTTCATTTCGTTCTCTTCCTGCTCAAAATTGCATTTAGCTTCTTTTATTTTCTTATCTAATTCTTTAACAAAATTTGTATATTCCATTCTGGCTACTTCAATTATTTATATCATTTTGTCATTTTTTGTAAAGTAATTTTTTTTGTCACATAAAATGATTATTTCTTTGGTAATCCATGCACTTCTATATGATCTCTTATATTGGATTCTCTTTGTAGATTTAGATTTTTGAATGCAGGTATCAATTAATTTAATAATCATTTTTAGAGCTTCGTTTGGATCCTGTATTGACAAAAGTGATACCCAGGTTTGTTTTGCTGCTTCGTTTTTCAATTTAGAATAATTTATAGAATTAGTAGTCATTAAAGGTATTTTCTATTTTAATCGCTTTTGTGTGCATAGAATTAGTTCTCATGAAACAATTATCAATACATGACCTCTCATTAGGATTACCTTCAGATGGTCTAGTAATGGTCTGAAAACATGGAACATAGCCCATTTCCAAAAGGTTATTCAGATGCTCAAGGTTTAAATTATCCAAGTCTAATAAGTCTATGTTAAAGTCTCCTAGTATTAAATGATTTTTAGAATTAAACTTTTGGGATAAGAATGTTCTTAAACTGCTTATAAATTCACATTTAGACAAATTATGACATCTATATAACGATGAAAATTCAAATGTAATATTATTATCCATATTTATCTTAGAGTGTAAGATTTTGAGTCTACCTAATTCAATAATTTCAGTGACTTCAGAAATGTATTCTTTAAGGAGGATTACAACACCATCAGCTCGATTAATTTTACTTTCATTATAATAATTTTAAATTCCGGCAGTTTAAAAAAATTCAGAAAACCAACATCCCATGTCTCAGTACATACAATAACACATGAATTTATTTCAAAACTTTCAATAAATACCTGTAATTTCGAGTAGTTTGCATTTAAACTTCTAATATTTACACACAAAATAAAGTCCTTATTAGATCCCTGTAGATAAGTATTAAGAGTGTTGACATCATTGTGTATAGTCTCACGTTGAATCAGCTGTTCCTGTAATAATTCCAATATTTTGTAATTCTCATCAAGTAGAGTAGATGATAAGGAAGAAAATTTGGTATCTTGACTATGTAAAGAGTTATTATCCATTTATTGCCAGATTTGAAATTTTTCTCCCATTGTCCATATTAAGTATTGGCTTGACTGGATAATTTGTCCTATTAATAATTTTATTCCATATGGATTTATAAGTGTCACAATTATATCTGTCTGAAGCTTCATGATTAACTGGTCTTTTTTTAGTAAGTGACTGATTTGCCTTTATGCAATATATGCATTTTTTATTTCTTTATTGGTGCATTCTTCAGTCTAATGATCACCAGAGCAGAAACTACACTTAAGAATGTTACAATTAACTTTGACACTTCATGCAACGATTTAAATTAAAATCATCACTCTAACGACACTTTTGGTATCCGATATATAATTCTTTTTGGTTAATGATTTGTAAATAAAAACTAACTTTAACTCTCAATTTAATACATCTAGTTTGTTTCGTTATAGGATAAATATATTCAATTTTAAAAGAGTCACTTTCAACATTGTTCCTATCACAAATATCTTGCTGTATTTCAGTAGAACTCAACCCTTTATCAACACCATAAACCCTTATTAGAGGATCATATTTTTCAGCAAATTCAACCTGTGAGTGCACAGGTTAGGTTAGGTTAGGTTAGTCCTGATCCAAAGTTGCTTTAACTTCTTGACAAACATCTGTTCTGCATTTTACAATTATGCTTTTCTTTCCTTTCTTAATATTGATAATTGGTTTTTTAATTTTAATTAAAGCATTTTTTGTTTTTGTATAATCATTTTGGCTTGGAGTGCCATCTGGAGTAATAATAATAGTTTTAATATTGTTATTATTATCCGTATTATCATGTATCATGTATTCTTGTCAATCCTGCCTGAATCTACCTTAGTTATGCTAGCATAACTATTATTACTAAAAAAGCATTTATCTTCAATACCAGATCTTAAAATTCTATTATTTTCTATTAATTCATTATTGTTTTTGGTTATTTCTTTAATTAATTTCCTAGCATTTTTATTTTCTTTTATTAACATACCCATAGAGAGTACATTAAATTTGTTGTTATTCGAGCCTTCATCTTCATCATTAGTATCAGTTAAAAATTCATTTTGGTTTGATAAATTCACATTTCTTGATTAATTAGTTCAGCTTTTAATCTAAGGATATCTATTTGGTTAAAATCATGTTCCACATCTTGCATATGTTTAAAATTGTAGGTTACGTTATGTTCTGGGCACACCACTAAAGTATTAGTTATGAAAAAACCTTTTCCTTTGTTAACCTTCTTTACTAGACAACCTTTACAATAGGGGGTATCACATAATATGCAAATGACATGATTAAATTCAATTTGTGGGTGACAATAAACCTTTATTTTCGGAGGTACGTTTCTTGCGTCTTCACCCGCAGACATACTTCGGTCGTTTATCCAGTTTCTAAATTCTTTTCGTTATTGTCAATACAGTTTTTGTTTGATATTCTTTTTGCACCATTTATTTATTTGTATTTGCAGATCATTACCATTCAGCTAATTATCCACAATACAAAATTATATTTCTGGCTTCCCGCTATAAATTAAGAAACCCCATTTACTTCACTATAAATAGTATTAAATCCAAATAAAACCGACAAGTTTAACCACTTTAAATTACAAATTTTCGGCGAGCGAAAATCACACGTCTGACTGATAAAACTAAGGAATATATATATATATATATATATATATATATATATATATTATATATATATATATATTTGTGTGTGTGTGTGTGTGTGTTCGCTGGTTTGCTGTGTAGATTTTGTATAAAAGGTAAGCACCTACATTGTCTACATTATTATCGAATTTTTGAGGTTTGTAAAAAAACAAAAACGCATCGATAAAAAAATGTTGAATTTTATGTCACTTAGTCATGTTTTATCTTTAAAATATGTTGGTCTCGGTTTTGTTCTACTATTAATTTTGTCACGAAAATGTCTATTTCTTCGTAAATGATCTGAGATAACATGAAAGTAATGTGAAAGCGACAGGAGCTTGAGTGTGTCGAGTTCTATTAGTAGGCTGTAATAACAAATCTTAATGTCAAGCATACATGAAAAATAGCACGATATTAACAAAAAAATGACTTTGATACAACTTCAATGAAAATCGAAATGAAACTCACCACATTTTTATTTTTTTACAGAAAGCGTATGATAATGTACCAAGCATGGCATGAGCCAAATATAAAGGAATATCAAAATCAATGTGCAATATATTGAAGCTATAATCTACTTATACAACAATAACAGATTAGAAGTTAATTTTAAAAATCATATATTTGCAGAGTCTCAAACGAGCAAATCAACAATACAAGAAAAGCTGCTATCAGAATTAACTGATATTAATTTTAACCTAAATTCTGGAAATTCCAGTTGAAGTTATTATCAGTTAATTGTTATAATAAATTTTTACTCAGTATTGACCGAAGCAAATCAGTTATTCACAAGTTTTCTATCCCTGACTTATGCCTTGATCGAATGGGAGAACAATTGTATAAAATGGGTATACAAAGTGCATTTTCCAGGAAATAGGCCAAAGTACACTCATGAATACAATATGGAGAACAGCGGTTATTTGAATATTAGAGAAGTTTTCTGATCCAAAAATAAACTGCTATCAGAAAGGCTGACAGTAATTAAAGTTGTACATTTTCACAAATGGTCTTAACGAATCATGCGTTTCTAAAGTAACTCTTGGAACTGAAAACATCCGATTTTCAACTAGCCAGATTGATGGAATCTTTATGTCCGCACAATAGGATGTCAAGATTCAGCATGGTTCTAGCAGGTTACACATCAAAGTCGATGTTTTGCCTAGAATAATAGTATATTTCTGACATTGTATGAAGCGATTAAAAGTTTGTTGATTATCGCTAATTCATTATGGGCCCTTTGAATACAAAATTGACAATTGGAATTTAGGACGGTACCGATAGCAGAAAAATCAAATCATTGTCAATTATTCCAAAGAAGATGTACCCGTCCTCCAGCCACAGGTAGAAAATGCGATTTCCGGGTGTGCCCTGGACAAAACACTCTATAAGGTATGACAAAGATTCTAGTGGATGAACAGCTATAAAGATATTGCAGCTTGGTGCCATTGATATAATATTTTTGTAACCAGTAAGGTACCAAAAAGTCGAACAGTTTGAAAGATGGTGTAATACAACCTAGGCTTCCTTTTCAAACAAATTGCTATTCCCATAGCTGTATCACCAGTTTGGTAGAGGAGTTGTTCAGGAGATTTGCGATGCCTCACACTCAGAATCCGACTTGGTGATAGAATATTCAATTGGACCGTGGAATAAACGTATACAGTAAATAATAGCTGTGTTTTGTTTGATCAAAGACACATCAACCTGCGGACTGCCTACGACAAGATTGTTGTTCACAATGCAGGCTACTAGCGACAGGACGTTCCATACAAGATCAAATGCCAATGACGCGTACCGCCTCGGACAGGATCCAAGATTCAAAAAGAAGGTCGTCCACCTGGATCGTCTGGCTCCACATCAAACTGCGTTCGATCGGGACGCTCAGAAGTCGGTCTTACGAAGAGCAAGCAAAAAATCATGCATCTTCTTTTATTCTTCAGTTTCATTGGCTGAGGATAAAGTCATATATAGAGTGTTCATGTATTACGGAACAGAAAATTTCGAACGCCAATTTTGTTATTCCTGTATAATAGTAGGAACTAAAAATCTTCAACAACTTTAGACAACCAAACTAATAATATAAATTAAAATAAATTTATGAAACTAAATTACAATTAAAAAGCCTTGACTGCTAACATTGACCATTTAGTTATTACTGAATGCAGGACTTAAACTTTATATTCCTGGAAACTTCTTTACTATAAGAAATATTTGATTGACGCTGTAAATAACAGAAACAAATTATATACCTACTGAAGTCAATCTGTATAATTTATAAATAAAAACTTAATATGTAGGTAAAGTATTGCAACATTATTAACAATTTAACTAAACATTTAATTGCTATAACTACATACTAAATTTAAATATGGATGTCAGCAAATTTTTGTGGGATGTAATAAAAAATTACGTCTTCTTCAAAAATGTATATGAGAATCGGCAAGACTGGCATAGAAACCGGTGCAATAATTATTGATAATTACTAAGTAGTCAGTTTTTTTCTATTCTCATTGTTCTTCTCTCGGAAAGGCATATGCACGCAAAGCTACCGCAAATATATTTTATATAAAACCAGCTGTCCAAAAAACCTGCTACCGAAGAAGATGTCGTCGAAGTTATAAAAACCAGAAATAACCTGAAATAAAAAATTTTCGTCCTTAACTGCTTGAACTGGTACACTTTTCTTCCTCCTTTAAAGTAGGTGTTATAAACCAAAAAGTATTTACGAACACAAATTTAAAATTTTGTACCCACTAAAATAATTAGTGATATGTATGCTGAAATAAACAAAGACCATAGAGATAAAGAACTAATCAAATATGGGCACCAGGTACGGCATTGAGATGGATAATATTTTTAATTTATACAAATAGCCTATGCGAAAGATATGTTCGGGGACCGATTAAATTTCGGTAATGCCATTTTTAGTTTATATGAGGCTGGAATAAATCAAGTGATGACGTTTAAAACGTTAATTAGACTGTACAATCAATCGCTTTTATTCTCACTCAAGTTTCCTAGTATTTCTGGAAGCATGGCTCAATATTTCTTGTCGGATCACGTTAAATTCAGGAAAGAAACCAGTTAATATGGTTTAAGCTTGGGAACTTACATTCGCTCCTCTGGGCGTGATATAACTGGACTGTATCTCCGTGTTGGATTCTGGCCGAATGTGCCTTCCGATCGTAGCGTGTCCTCATTCGATTGCTAGTCACCAACATCTGTGCCCGGGCTATTTCTTTGTGTGGCTAGCATGTTTTGTCGGCATAATTATTAACTTCGCTATGGGGTATTCTGGCGAGCTAAAGGCCAAATCAAATGGTAGTCTCAGCTCCTTTCCGAATAGTACTTACGGTGAACCTAGCCAACAATTTTGGAGTTCTTCCAAGGTTTTGTTGATTTTTTCGTATATTCCGTTATATTGTAAATGTAAGGGAGTGCGTTTTCGTTCACTTGATAATCCATACAGTACAGACTCTTTTGAATATGTCATCCTCCAAGTTCCGTCCTTGCTCCCAACTTTAACGGTACACTAAACCTGCTGAATAGTTGTTTCATCAGCACCGTTGTCACCGGGGATAACTCCTGATTGAATCCATTTACTAAAATAATTCATAGCATACAACATATATTTATTACCACTCTTAGCAAATGGACCGGAGATATCATATCTTTCAAAGAAGACACCTAGTCTAGTCTTTCAAGTAATTTACCCAGAAAAACCGTTGACAAATTAGGTCTAGTAATCCTATTATGTACTTCTGCCACGAAGGCGGATACCTTTTTTTGAGACATAGCTTCATTGCCATTATTGCTATCCCAACTCCTCCTAAACGCCCCATTGAGCCAACAATAACCTATTCAGCTACCTCTTCCTCGCCATCTTGCACTTGAGAAAGGACGTGCAAACGCTAGAAATAAAGTAAAGCATTCTTGACTACAGTGGAAGTTCTCTTTTTCGGTGGTCTGCTTCATAATTCATGTTTGTCTATCTTATCCTCATTATTCAATACTCAAAAACGAGATGTCTTCTACTCTACTTCTTTCTGACACACTTTTTCGATTTGTGTCTCAATTTGGCATTCTTAGTTTTAAAGAATACTTCACCGAGGTCTGACCAGAATGTTGTCGAAATATACTAAGTATGTAATCCATGTCAATTTCCTCAGCACCAATTCCAGTAATGTCTCTAGCATAGCGCTCTTGGCTGGTGGCATGTTCCAACATGACTGCGGGTTGAGGTTACCTGAGCAATCACCAACCAGGAGTGGCCAAGGAGAATCTACCACCACCAGGAACAGTTAATCAGCTTAAAAGGCCGAATGCTGACTAATCAAATGACATCTACAAATTATCAAATGCATCACAAAGCATTCCTGATGTACTTACAGGAAAAAAATTTGCGTTTGTAGCGATTGTGTGTTGTTGTTTCCCTAAGTTGATTTCCCGCAATTGCAGTTTGCGGCAGTTACATTGACGCAACGCAACGCCCGCAACTCGTATGGCGTTTACGAGGATTAGTATCCATTCTTGTCCTGGCTAGGATTCGTCGTTCTCTAAAATGTTCTCATTAAAAATTCATTTATGGCCCTAGTCAATATCATGAATTTGGTCCCGCATAAGTGAGCACTGACTTTTCATCCTGCGTAATGGTCACGATGTTGCTGCGATTGTTGTTCTGAGTGTAGTTGTGGTTCTTTGAAAGGCAAGAGCTGGCCTTATCAGCACCCCGCCACCGCCGTTCCGCATATTGTCATGTCCAACCTCGGCTCCAGACATGTCCCGGGCGATCCCTAGACAGCATCTCTTTTCCGAGGCATCACCCCATAATTCATTTTCATGGGTGATGCCACCGGCCTGGTGACCTAGGAAACTTGGACATGGAACTTAAATATAATATAAAATAGACACTGAATGTTTAAGAGTACTTATTTTTTTTAATATTAAATAATACTAAAATTTGTCATCATGTCCTAAACAAAAAACATTTCATTTATTTATGATCAGTCTACAGAACTTTATTCTATTAGTTTCACTTTTTTGCCTATAATTCTAAAAATATCTAGATATTAGTTTAGTTTGGAAAATTGGTAATTCGTTTATAGCTATTTTTATCGTTAATGGTTATTTATAGAATTTTATTACAAATTCTGACCATATTGTTCTTCTCAAGTTTATTGCTACACTAAACAAACAAAAATGAATATGCAGTTTGTTTCTCATGTCGAATTCAATTAGTCAAGAATCTGTAATTTCTGTCAGAATTACTTTTCAATCGTTCACTTCGCTTAGGCGGATCTGACCGAAGATATCTGATTGACTGTCACTTTGATTTTCAAATAGTCAATATATTTCTTTTTAAACACTACACCAGGATAATTGTCTCTCATTTATATCAAATAATAATTAATAAACAGTCACCTAAGAAATTTCATTCTTAAAACTTCTCTTGAATGGGATTTATATATTATTTTAATTAAATAATTATGTTCCCTAACTTATTAACAATATTTTAATTCAATGTTTCATTATCTAAACTACATAGGAATGTCTACAGATACATATCCTAAGTTGGTATTATAGTTTCATCTGGTTCTTGGTTGTTAGTGAAATCTCTAGGTCACCTGAATGTTAGTTTAAAACCACACGCTTAGGAACGCGAGTTAATACAAACATAGTAAATTACGAACTTCTCTTTGATTGTGTTTCACGCCATAATTTTAGAAAAATAACAATCAAATCATGAAACACTTAGTCTCAATTCCTTGCCATATTTAAGTATTTACTTTGACTTTAAAAAAAAGTGCAACTCAATATCCTTTCTTGTAAAACTTGTACATATACCCCTTTAGAAAATTAGTTGTATTAAATTCCTTTATCCTTTTCGGTGTGTATTCACGCAACCATTCATCAGATAAAATGAAGGGGTGTTCATAGAGAAGCCAACCAAATATGCTAGCAGTATTGTTTAGCTAAATAATGGCGTCAGAAATACGCTATTCCCTAAAAGTTGACGTTGAGGAAGTTAGGTAGCGAAAGGTCACACCACCGCACCACACCGTTCTGGCATTCTATGCAATGCCATCCTTTGTTTCAGTGGAAATTATCTTGAACACGAAACATGAGGCATGGCAATTCTCTCGGGTGATGCCCTAATCCGTTCGACATATAAAGGTACGGTTCCGTTCATTTTCACAATATTATCCTTCGTAAGCTTAGCCGTTTTATAAATTTTTGAGAAGCTTTTTTAAAATAGTTAGGGATCCATATGCTGTCGGAGATAACTTGCAAATTGCTTCATTTGCATATTAAATTCGATATTATTTCCGAAATATTTAAATTTAAAAACTTCTGATCAATATAATTAAATTTTCCTTCAGACTACAAACAAAATTGGTAGTGGTGGAGCCAAGTTTAGCATAGGAGGTTAATATAATTCTACATAATGATGTCAAAGAATATTACATTTCGGTATTCTTATTTAACTAAAGCTTTACTATCAATTTATAATGAAACTCCACACCAAAATGGTACACAAAATATTTTTAGAAATGCCCAATATAAAAATAAAAAAATAGTATGCTGCTCAAAATAATTTCCAACAAGACATTTTGATAATTATTATGAAAGAAAGTATATACTAATAGCCGTTACCCGCAGTTTCACTTTCATATGTATTGTAAAATTCTTTGAAAACAAAAATAGCTTTTTAAACATAATATGGATTATCCTATATAACATTTTTTTCTAACTTTTGTCTTCGAAATCGACCAATCCGTATATATTTCACCCAAACTGCAAGTATTATTGGGCCACCCTATATAACAGTTTTATTCAACAGTTTTTTAAACACCTTTTCTAACTGTAACTCTACTTCACCCTATAGTGCAATCATCCAGCTGTTTATTTGTCAACCAATAAAACATTTTTAACACCTAACGTTAACTGTACTCTAGCCTATATTTCAGCTATGCAACTGCTTATGGTCTACGCTATATAACAATTACTTCTGATAATTTTTGAGTCGCCTTGTAAAGTGTAATTTCTCTCCACCGTATATTTTAACCCCACTTTATATGCAACTTTTTCTAACAATATGTTAAACTATATAACTATAATTTTGCTTTGCCCCATATTTCAAGTATTTCATGTAGTATTATGCAGTTGTTCATGGTCTACCTCATATAAGCTATAATTCTACTCCGCCTGTCTGTTTCAACTACCTTGTATATACAACTATTTATGGGTCATACAATATAAGTATTCTTGTACCACTCTATATAATTATAAATCCACCAATCCCCAATAAATTTTACCCAAAGTGCAACTGCTTATTGGCCACCCTATATAACAATTTTATTCAACTGTTTTTTGAACCGCCTTATATAACTATAATGCTACTACCGATATAATCATAATTTTACGCTAGTAATAGTGTTACACTGCTTCACTTTATTTTTTGATTACTTTATCTATACTACTGCTAATGGACTTCGCTATAAAACCAATGTTCTAATATATTTTTAACAATCTTGGAAGGTATAATTTGTCTCCAACTTATATTTCAACCAACTTTTTGTAACATTGTCTTAATCACATTGTATAACTCTTATTTTAGTTCCCCTCATGTTTCAGATATTGCATATAGGCAACAGTTCATTTAATAACATACAAAATTTTTCTAACATTTTTATGCACCCTGTTTAACTATAATTCTATTCCACACTTTATTTCAACCATCTTCTATGCAACTACTTATCGGCCATCCAGTTTTTTGTACCACCACCCTGTATAAGGATAAATTCATCAATTCCCAAAATATTTCACCAAAACTGCAACTGTTGATGGGCCACCCTATATAAAAATTGTGCTCATTAGTTTTTTTGAAACACCTTATATATTTACCTCTGTTTTAACCTGAATTACAACCATCCTGTATATGCTGCTGCTTATTGGTCACCAATATAACATTTTTTAATTACTTAAAAATTGCGCTACTCCACCCTATATTTCAACTATCCTTTCTGTGCAACTGATTCTGAGCTACACAATTTCACAAATTTTCTACATCTTTTTTGAACCACAATATAAATAATAATTTCTTTCAATAGTTCATTTAAACCACCCTTTATTTGCAATTTTCCTAATCTTGTTGTTTTCTGAATGATACTTGTGGCATATTTTTCAGTGTCTAAGTGCTTCTTGGGAAATAACACCACAGTTTAAAGAATATTGCTGTATATTTGATATTGACGTAACTACGTCAAAAATCAAATAATACACATTGTCAAATATTTTAATTTACATCTTAGAATGGTCCCTTTTTAATCCGTAGTTTCTTAACCATTGGCAACGGGGTCTGATCTAGACCCCGAAACGTTTGGAATATATAACAATATTCTTTAAACTGTGGTGTTATTTCCCAAGAAGCACTTAGATATTTCCTAATCTTGTTTGACACACACTGTGTAACTTAATTTTCCTTCGCCCCATATTTCAGGTATACAACTGCTTATGTTCTAAACCATATATACTAAACTTCTTCTACCATTTCGTTACCCAGCCTTTATAATTATAATTCTACTGCACTCTATATTTCAACTACATTGTATATGCAACTACTTATGGGCCACACAATATAAATTTTTTTTACTACCCTGTATACTTAGATTCTACTCCACCATATATTTTAACCATCCTGTATATGGAACATCTTGTAGATCATATCATCTCTATAAAAAAATTTAAACCCACCCTTATAACAGCAATTATTCTCTGCTCCATATTGCAACCATCCTATATATGCAAGTACTTGTGGATACAAATTAATTTTTTCAACCAGTCTATAAACTATAATTTCACTCCATCTTATAGTTTAACCTACCTATATAAACAAATTTCTTCAACCCATTTCATAACGATATTAACATAACTCAAATATACTGACTGCTTACCTAACACATTTTTCTAAGATTTTTTATCGAACCTGTGTAACTATAATTCTCTTCTACCCTTACTTCAACCACATTGAAATGCAAATACTTATGAGCCAAACAATATAACATTTTGTTTTCCACCCTGTATAAATATAATTTCAATACACCCGTTTTTCAACCACCTGGTAGGTCCACTGTTTATGGCCCACTCAATATAATTTTTTGAACTAGCCCATATAACTCCTCCTTATTGCAACCACATTGTATATAGCAGCTGCTTATAGGCCATATAATATAACTTTTTTAAGATTTTTAACCCATATAATTCTACTCCGCTCTATGTCTCACCTATCCTTTCTATGGAACACTCTGTAAAATTACGCTTGATACATCATTCATTTTTTTTAAATCGAGAAATGTTAGTTAGATTAGCATATTCCTAATTTTGAATGAAAGCTAAACTAATGCAAGTATCTAATATCTGGTGCTTGCGATGGAACTAATAGCATTATCGTGTGTGACCAAACCTGCTACAAGTTTTTTCACTATATCTACTGTTCCTGTCAATGTAGGGAGATAAAATGTATACTATATTTTAAGTCAAACAGTCAACTAAAATTTTATAATAGTACTAGCCGATACCCACGGTTTCACGCGCGTATGTAGTGTACAATTCTTTTCAAAAGGAAATAGCTTATGAAACTATCGGCTATAATCCTATATAACAACCTATATAACTCCTTCTAATTTGAACCAACCTACATAACAATAAATTAACCAATCCCGAATATATTTCATCCAACCTGCAAGTGCTTATGAGCTACCCTATAAAACAGGTTTATTCAACATTTTTTTAACCACCTTGTATAACTGTAACTCTACTTCACGCTTTAGTGCAACCATCCTGTATAAGGTGCTGTTTATTTGTCACATAATATAACATTTCTTAAACACCTAACTATACAGTTGCTACACCCTATATATCAGCTATGCAACTATTTACAGTCTAGGTTATATAACAATTATTTTGAAAATTTTTGAGCCACCTTGTAAAGCACAATTTCTCTCTACCCTATATTTTAACCACCCTTTATATGCAACTTTTTTTAATATTTTAATGTATAGTTATACTCCGCCCTTGATTTCAACCACCTTGTACATACAACTACCTATTATAACATTTTTTAAATCATTCCGTATAATTATAAATTCACCAATCCCCAACATATTTCTCCAAAACTGCAACTACTAATTGACCACCCTATATAACAATTTTATAAATTTTTTGAACCTCCTTTTATAATTATAACTCTATCCACCTATTTTTAAAACATCTTGTTGATACTGCTGCCAATTAGTCAACCATTATAACTTATATGTGTCCACCTTATAATTTAACCCCCCTTATATGCAAGTTTTTCTAATATTGTTTTAATCACTCTGTATAACTATAATTTTACTCTTCCCTCTATTTCAACTATTATATATACAAGTTCTAATAGGGCACCCAGTATAACAATTTTGTACCACCCTGTAAACTATAAATCCACCAATCCAATGATATTTAGCCCAAACTGCTTATTGGCACCCAATATAACAATTTTATTCAACTTTTTTATTGAAGCGCCTTGTATAACTAAAACTCTACTTCCATCTATATTTAACCATAATTTTCTCTTACAAAATATTTCAACCACCCTGTATATGCATCTGCTTATTATTTACCCAATATACCATTTTTTAAATAATTCACTATACCTATACGCAACCCTATTTCTCAACTATCCTATCTGTACAACTGATTATTGGCCAAGCTATTTAACAATTTTTCCTCATATTTTACTTCGCCCCATACCTCAGGTATATGAAACTGCTCATGTTCTACTCTATAAAACAAACAAAAATTATATCCACCCAGTATAAATATAATTCTACTCTACCCTATATTTCAATCATTCTGTATATAAAACACCTTGTAGATTATAACATTTCTTTGTAATATTTTTTAAAACCACCTGTATAACTGTAATTATACTCCGCCACATATTTCAACGATCCTGTATAAGCAACTACCTGTGGATATTAAACTATTTTTTTAACCACCCTGTAAACTATAGTTCCACTCCATCGTATATTTCAAAAACACTTTATTAACAACTGCTTCTAACATCTTTTCAACCCGTTTCATAACTTTAACTCAAAAAGATAATTCAAATATCCCAACTGCTTTTTTCTAGATTTTTTATCCTCCCTTCTCCACCCTATATTTCAACAACCTTGAATATGTAACTACTTATGGACCACCCCATATAACATTTTTGTACCACCCGTTATACTTAGAATTCTACTCCACCCTATATTTAATCTATCCTGTATATGAAACATCTTGAGATCATATCATCTCTTTATAAAAAAATATAAACCCACCTGTATAACTGCAATTATACTCTGCTCCATATTGCAACCGTCCGAACATCGTAACATTTCTTTTTAATATTTTTTAAACATACCTGTATAACTGTAATTATACTCCGACACATATTTCAACCATCCTATGTACGCAACTACTTGTGGACATTAAACAATTTTTTTAACCACCCTATAAACTATAAATCCACTCCATCTTATATTTAAACAACACTTTATAAACAACTGCTTCTAACATCTTTTCAACCCGTTTAACTATTACTCAAGAGGATAATTCTAGTATCCTAACTGCTTATGCAGCACATTTTTTCTAAGATTTTTTATCCACCCTGTATAAATATAATACTTTCTACCCTGATTTATTTATGAGTCAAAGATTATAACATTTTGTTATCTACCCTTTATAAATATAATTCTTCTCATCCGTTTTTCAACTATTTATGGCCCACCAAGTTCATCTCTTTTGAAACACGCCGTATAACTAATTCCACTCTCCTCTTATTTCAACCACATTGTATATATGCAGCTGTTTAAGGTCCACCTAATATCCCATTTTTAAGACTTTTTAATCCCATGTAATTCTATTCCGCTCTATGTTTCACCTATCCTATATATAGAACACCCTGTACAATTACGTTTGTAATATCAGTCGAGTTGTCTATCGAAACATGTTACAATGCCATATTCCGAATTTTGAATAAAAGCTAAGCTGATGCAAGTATCTAATATTTGGTGCTTGCGGTGGAACCAATAGAATAATTGTGTTACCCAACATGGTAGATGTTTTTTCGCTATATCTACCGTTTCTGTCAATGTAGGGAGATAAAATGTATACCAGATTTTAAGTCAAATTGTAGGCTTTGCAACAAAAAATATACAGCAAAATCAGTTTTAAACTTCTTACGTGATGCCCAAACAAACAAACAAACAAACATACAGACAAACTCACAATTTTATAATACTATAGACTAGCCGATACCCGGCGTTTCACCCGCATAGTAGTGTACAGCTATTTTCAAAAGGAAATAGCTTATCAAAAATATAACAATTTATTTATTTTTATTATTATTATTTTTCTAACTTTGTTGAACCTACATAACTGCACTACAAATCCACCATTCGCGAATATATTTCACCCAAATTACAAGTAGTTATTGGTCATCCTATATAACAATTTTATTCAATTTTTTTTTGACCCACCTTTTATAATAGTAACTATACTTCACCCTAAAGTACAACCATCATGTATATGTAGCTGTTTATTTGTCGCCCAATATAACATTTTTAAAACACCCCAGCTACAGCTGTACTCCACCCAATATATGTCAGCTATGCAACTGCTTAGGTCTACGCTATATAAAAATTATTTCTGAAAATGTTTGAGCCACATTGTAAAGTATAATATCACTCCACCCTATTTATATACAACTTTTTCTAACATTCTGTTAAACACTGTAACTAATCATGGTCTATCATATATAACAAATTTTTTAAATAGTTTTTGCTTTTTGTAGCACCCTATATAACAATAAATCCACGAATTCCCAACATATTTTACCCAAGCTGCAACTGCTTATTGGCCACCCACTATAACAATTTTATTTCACTTTTATTTGAACCTCCTTGTATAACAATATACCTCTACTTCCAAGCATCTTGTATTATCTATCAGATTTTGAACCACCGTGTATACCAAAATTTTACACCACAAAAAATTTCAATCACACTGTATATGCATCAGCTTATACTTTTTTTTAAACTTAACTATAAATGAAGTTCAATCTATATTTCAACAATCTTATTTATGCTACTGCTTATCTTAGGGGCTCAGCTGTATAGCCAATTTTTCAGATATTTTCTGAACCACTGTGGAAAGTATAATTTCTCCCCACCTTATATTTCCACTCTGTTTACGTATAATTCAACTTTCTATTTCAACCACCCTGTATATGCAGTTACTTTTGGGGTACCCAATATAACATATTTTATATCACCCTGTATAACTATAAATCCAGCAATATCTTCGATATATTTCACAGAAACTGCAGCTGCTTGTGAGCCACCCTGTATTACCTGTTTATTAAATATATATTGAATCACCTTGTATAACACTACTTTCAACCTATGTTACAACCATATTGTACTGCTGCTTATTAGTGACCCAATATTTGTCTGTGATTTGTTGAACCACAGCCATCCTGTATATACAACTGCTTATTGGCCCCGCAATATAAAATTTGTTTTTTTAAGTGTTTAACTATAACTTTGTTCCACCATATATTCCAACTATCCTATCTGTTCAACTCCCTAAGGGCTACTCGATTTTATTTTTCCTCATATTTTTAACCACAGTGTAAAGGGTAATTTCTTTAATTACATTACATTACATTTAAACCAACGTTTATAAACAGTTTTTTCTAACATTTTACTTCGCTACATTTATTTTATTCCACCCTAAATTTCAACCACCTTGTATATGCAACTACTTGTTCGCCAACCAATAAAACATTTTGTACCACTCTGTATACTTATATATATATATATATATATATATATATATATATATATATATGTATTAGATGGTTTCACGTCTAGCTTGAATTCTTCTGTTAGTTTGCTCCACATAGGTTTTATGACAGTTTGCACATGGAATCTCGTACACTCCCTGTTGTTCTAAAGGGATCCTCGTCTTCGTAGCAATGTTTGAATTTTGTTGAATAATTTTAGATACAACGGATTATTATTCAAACAAAATTCAAACATTGCTACAAGATCCAGCATATAAACAAATTACTACTGACCCAACAACTTATCTGGAGAAAACAACCAAGGCCAAAATCCAAGCAAGTAGGATCGACAAAAATCTCCAACTGCAACTCATTCCAAGTGAAAAGTCATCGAGATGTCCGAAATTCTATGGCTAGCCAAAAGTACATAAAGAAGGTGCACCTTTAATGCCAATAGTAAGTTCAATTGGATCCCCAACACAACAGCTAGCCAAATACCTAGCCCAACAACTTCAACCGTTTGCAGAGGGGGCAGACTCATATGTCAAAAATTCGAGACATTTCATCGATATACTTAAAAAAAAAACGGTTTTACAACCTGAGTGTCTTCTTGTCAGTTTTGTCGTAGGGTCCCTTTTCACCAACATCCCTATCGACGAAGCCTTGGATATCATAATAGAAAAATACAAACCACCTCAACACCTTGTAGACTTAACAAGGCACTGTCTGATGAACACCTATTTTGTTTACGAGAACCAACGATACAAAGAAGTGGAAGGAGCTCCAATGGGATCGCCACTCTCACCAGTTATAGCGAACCTTTTTTTGGAGAACTTTGAGGAGTTGGCACTAAGAACAGCAACTCTTAAACGCAGTTTATGGTTGCGATATGTGGATGATACTTTTATGATTTGGCCTCATGGGAGGGAACAACTCAACACATTTTTAGACCACCTTAATGGCATCCATCACAAAATAAAATTCACCATGGAGGTTGAACCCAATAATCAACTGCCATTCCTTAATGTTCTCATAAATAGGAAGGAAGATGGAACCCTTGGCCATACAGTATATAGGAAAGCAACTCACACCAACAGATACCTACAAGCTAATTCTCATCACCACCCAGCCCAACTACAAGCCGTCGTCAAAACTTTAGTAACCAGATCACAAAGACTAGCTGACCAGGACAACATCAAACAGGAAATGGACAGTTTAAAAACAGCTCTGAGACAAAACGGTTTTACAGACAGAAATATTCAAAGAGCCCTAAAGTCAAAACCGAGACGAACAGACGAGGAGCATGAGACTCCAATAACTTATTTACCATATGTCAAGGGTACCACGGACAGTATTGCAAGAATTCTACTGAGACACAATATCGATACTATTTTCAATACAGAAAAATAGGCATGGTGTTGAGGACTCCGAAGACAAGGATCCCTTTAGAACAACAGGGAGTGTACGAGATTCCATGTGCAGACTGTCATAAAACCTATGTGGGGCAAACTAATAGAAGAATTCAAGCTAGACGTGATGAACACCAGAAATCAAGAAAAAACAATATCCATTGCGGAACACGCCACCACGATGTCACACCGAATAGACTTTGAGAACACCAGAGTACTGGCAAATATAGAACACCAGAAATCAAGACTCGTAAGAGAGGCAATTGAAATAGCGAAGAGGCCTCACAGTCTAAACGCACGCAATGAAATCCAGAACTTATCGAATTGTTGGAAAATTCTATTAGACACCGTACCTGCCCGGAGCCGTCCAATAACAACTCAACCGGAAATAACAAATCAGCAGGCGGGAGGCGTGCCCCCTGAGCGCCCAGGGTCAATCACACGCAGCCGTTCACGGTGCCAACCAATAGGCGCCGAGCCGCGACTATATAACACCGTGCGCGCTCCTGAAAATATCAGTATTCGAGTAACTAGATCGATCCCGGCAGGGATCAGTTATCAACTACGCGGATGAATTCCCGGAAACCATCTAATACATATATATATATATATATATATATATATATATATATATATATATATATATATATATATATATATAAACTATAATTCTACTCCATCTTATATTTAAACAACTGCTTCAACATTTTTTCAACCCGTTTCATAACTATTACTCAATAACATAATTCAAATATCCTAACTGCTTATATAACACGTTTTTCTAAGTTTTTACATCCACCCTGTATAAATATAATTGTGTTGGGTAGTTCCCTATCTCTTACCTTTTCAGGTAAGGGAGAACTAAACTCGATGAGATCTCGATGCGAATTGACGACTATCCTGTATTTACTGCTGCTTAGTAGTGACCAAATTGTGTGATTTTTTTAACCAGATTGTTTCTTTATACAAAATATTTCAGCCATCCTGTATATAAAATTGCATATTGGCCACCCAATATAATATTTTTTTATACATTTAGTATAACTTTGTTCCACCAACTGTGTCTGTCCAACTCTTTAAGGGCTACGCGATTTCATTTTTTCTTATATTCCTTTAAACACAGTGTAAAGTATAATATCTTTACACAATATATTTAAACCACTATTTATAAGCAGTTTTCTCTAAAAAAATTTAATCACATTGTACAACTATAGCCAACACATGAGGTATTCCATATATTCAACTGCTTCCTATATTACAACCACCTTGTATATGCAACAATTTATTCGCCAACCAATATAACATTTTGTACCACTCTGAATACTTATAATTCTATTCCAATTTATGTTTCTATCATTCTGCATAAATAACTATTTCTAACATTTTTTCAACTCATTTTACCCTATAAAATTATACTCGGAACTCAAATTTTAATATTTTAGGTGCTTAAGGACTATTACATAATATATTGTTATCTATTTTCGCTTTGATTTTGAATTTATTGTTTGTCAAAAAATATACAGGAATACTGGTTGATCATTTTATAGACATCTCTTTCTCTCAGAAAAACTGTGAGGAAGAATCTCTGTACAGACAACCAGTAATCCGGGCAATTTTACGAAATTGCCTTACTACACTTTGTTCTACATATACAATTTTTTAAATACTTATCTGTTACAGGAAAAAATTTGGAGGAGAGAAAACCCATGAATAGACAAAATAATATTGTTATCTACCCTGGATAAATATAATGTAAAATCACCCACGTGGTATATGCAACTATTTATGGCCCACCCAATATAACTTTTTTGAATCACTCCGTATAACTACTTCCACTACCCCTTATTTCAACCAGATTGTATACGGGTTGATGATCAGTATGGGGAAACTAGCGGAGATAGAGCAATGGTTAAATTGGGAAAGATTTGCAGTTTTACTGGCCCAATTTAATGACACTTTCGGATTTTTGTAAAAAGTCATGGCACTACTAGATATTTTGAAAAAACGAAGTTCTGTCGATATAGTCAAATCCCTCTAGATCCTTTGTTTTTGATTTTATAAAAAAAGTGTAAATATCAGAATTGAAGGGAATTGTATCCCGAATATGACTGTCATATCCTCCTTTGAGACACAGCTCTCGTTTTCGAGATATGACACAAACTTATCTTTTTTTAAATGGAAACCATAGTTGGCTCAAAAAATCGGACATTTTTAGACCTTATCAACGATATAATACTCGATATAGTTATTCATAAAAATAACGGAGTTATGGATGCTTTTCTCTATTATTTTCACTTTTAACGTAGGTAGCCATGAAAAGATATGGTGGAATGTTATATCATAAGCCATAAAAATTCAGTTCGTGCAGCTGAGGAATACTTCCATAGATATTTTAATCGTCGTCAACCTGCTCTATGTACATTTAAGAGACTTCACGATAGTTTACGCAGATATGGATCTTTTATTAAACCACCAAAGGAACGTAATCAAATTAACGAAGCAGCACAAATAAATATTTTGGCAATGGTAAATCAAAATCCATCTACATCAACTCGTGAGATTGCGGCAGAAGCTGGCACACCTCAACGAACTGTAGTTAAGGTACTGACAGCGCACAAGTTCCACCCGTACAAACTTTCAGTTTCTCAAACTTTGCATGCTGGTGATGAACATCGACGTATTTTGTTTTGTACATGGTTTAGAGACATGTGCCTTGACAATCCACAGTTTCCATTAAAGGTGTTATGGTCAGATGAAACTAGATTTACTAACTGCGGTATGTTCAATAGACACAATGAGCATATCTTGGCTAAAGAAAACCCTTTCCATGTAGAACAAAGACGACCCCAGATAAAATTTGGTTTTAATGTTTGGTGTGGTATCAGAGGGTCTACTATTCTGGGGCCTTTTATGACGAATCACTTACTGGGGAGTGCTACTTGCATTTACTTTTCAAGACAAGTTGCATAATTTGAATTTGGGAACTCGTTTAGAAATTGAGTGGTTCCAACATGATGGATCACCTGCTCATAACTCGTTATTAGTAAGACAACACTTAGATAATATCTATCCAAACTCTTGGATAGGAAGAAATGGCCCACGCGAATGGCCACCCGGGTCTCCCGATTTGGCAGTTACAAACTTCTATTTATGAGGTGCGCTAAAAAACAAAGTATACAAAAGAAAGTATGAGACAGTTGATGACTTAAGGGAGGCGGTATTACAAGGAATTAAAGAAATTGATAGGCGGTCTGTGAGGAAAACGGTAATGTCAACCTTAAAAAGATGCAATTTTTGTCTAAATAACAATGGTGGACTTTTCGAACATAAATTGTAGCCATTATTATGTACTTTAATTTCTTAAGTTTTTAGTAAGTACCTACTTATTTAGTTTTTTCGTTATATCTGATATACCTAATAAAAAAATTGTTCAATGTTTTTTGGAATAGTTATTAATAAATCAATCTATTTCCTGGCTAACTACGTTAAAAGTGAAAATAAGAGAAATAATTTGGTCAAGTGCGAGTTGGACTCGCATACTTAGGGTTCCGTACCACCTTCAAGATTCGAATATTCCAGTTTCAAACAAGCAGGGAATGAGTGCATTTTCTTATATTTACCCTCATATCTTTTAAAGGAACCGTTTTAAATTTATAAAAAATATACACTTTGATTTTCCACACATAGACTTTTTATTTTATCTGCTTTAGGATTCGCTTGATTTTTATCACAATACATATGTATTTAATTTTCTAATTTGGCCCCCAAAAAGTAACATTAGAGTTTTATTTTACTAATAAACTTCCAGAAATGCCTTTTATAATCTACTATCTGATTTTTGAGGCTCTGTAGATTGGAAGAAAAACGGCAAAATGGGTCAAAGTTTAAATTATAAATTATTAAATCTGTTATTCAAATTATTTACACATGTAAATAAAATATATTTTTCAAATTTTAAATAGTGTAGTTTCTAAAGTGGGAATTAAGTCGGTGTTTAATATTTTTAATATCTTTTATACAAATGATTTAAAAATATGATATATTTGTAATTCACATAATGAGCCTTTTATCTGATATATTACATGATGCGTTTGAAAATTGAATCTTTATTTTCCATTTAATTGTATAATTTGTGCCTAAAATTGCTATGGGGGTTTTCAAGTAATTTATTTTCCGTTTAATTCTATTATTTGGAGGCCAAATAATAGAATTAGGTATTTTTTTCATATTTTTCCTATAAACAAAAAAAATTAGGTCTTAGAGTTTGGGGAATAACGGGGAGAATGGGTAATTTTCTTTAAATATTTTTTTAATATATTTTAAAATATTCGTCATAATGAGCCCTGGGATTTGATATATTACATGAGCCGTTAGAAACAATTATAATTTTTTATTTTCCATTTAATTCTATTATTTGTCCCCCAAAATGAATATTAGGGGTTTCTTCTTATTTTTCCAGTAAAGTTCAGGCTATACTTCCAGTTTTTCAAAATTTTTCAGCTTATGGTTTCGGAGGTAAGAGGGGGAATGGGTAAATTTTTTTATATTTTTGTTAATATCTTTTAATTAATTTATTTTATAAATTTGGAAAAAATATATTTGTTTTCTTCATCATGAGCCCTTTTATTTGATATATAACATGCTGGGTTAGAAACAATTTTAATTTTATATTTTCCATTTAATTCTATAATTTGCCCGCAAAAAAAATATTAGGGGTTTTTCATTATTTTCCCAGTAAAGCTCAGGTGAGGGGCTATACCTCCATTTTTTTAAATTTTCCAGCTTATGGTTTCTGAGATAGGGAGGGGAATGGGTAATTTTTTTTATATTTTTGTTAATATCTTTTAATTCATTTATTTTAAAAATATGAAAAAAAATATATTTGTTTTCGTTATAATGAGCCTTTTCATTTGATGTATAACACGATGGGTTAGAAACAATTTTAATTTTAATTTTCCATTTAATTCTATAATTTGCCCCCCAAAATAAATATTAGGGGTTTCTCCTTAATTTTCCAGTAAAGTTCAGTTGAGGGGCTATACCTCCAGTTTTTTCAAAATTTTCCAGCTTATGGTTTCGGAGATAAGGGGGGGAATGGGTATTTTTTTTATATTTTTGTTAATATCTTTTAATTTATTTATTTAAAAAATATGAAAAAAAATATATTTGTTTTCGTCGTAATGAGCCCTTTCATTTGATATATAATATGATGGGTTAGAAACAAATTTAATTTTATATTTTCCATTTAATTCTGTAATTGGCCCCCCAAAATTAAAAGTAGAGGTTTCTCCTTATTTTTTCAGTAAACTTCAGGGCAGAACCTATAAATCTATTTTTTTTTAAACTTTACGTTTTATGGTTTCGGAGAAAAGGGGGGGGATGGGTAAATTTTGGTATATTTTCGTTAATATCTTTTTAAATAATTTTTTTTAAATATGAAAAAAATATGTTTGTGTTCCTCAGAATGAGACCTTTCATTTGATATATTACATGATGCGTTTGAAACTTTTTTTATTTTTAAATTTTTATTTAATTCTATAATTTGCCCCCCAAAATTAACACTAATGGTTTCTCCTTAATTTTCTTGTAAAGTTCGGGCAACGCTCTATATTTCCTATTTTTTTCAAAATTTTAGGCTCAGTAGTTTCGGAGATAAGGGGGGGAATGGGTAAATTTTGGTATATTTTCGTTAATATCTTTTTAAATAATTTTTTTTTTTAAATATGAAAAAAATATATTTGTGTTCCTCAGAATGAGACCTTTCATTTGATATATTATATGATGCGTTTGAAAAAAAATTTATTTTTAAATTTTTATTTAATTCTATAATTTGCCCCCCAAAATTAACATTAATGGTTTCTCCTTAATTTTCCTGTAAAGTTCGGCCAACGCTCTATATTTCCTATTTTTTCAAAATTTAGGCTCAGTAGTTTCGGAGATCAGGGGGGGGGGACGGTCGATTTTTTTAGTTTTCCCCCCCAGAAGTACCCCTAAAATCAATTTTTTTTATGTACTCCTGATCGGGTCACCAAACTATTTATTGATACCAAATTTCAACCTCTTCCCTCCAGTAGTTTAGGAGAAAATGGCTGTGATGTGACAGAGGCAGAAATCCTGAGTGATATTATATATATCTCCGTTATTTTTATGAATAACTATATCGAGTATTATATCGTTGAAAAGCTCTAAAAATGTCCGATTTTTCTAGTTCATAGCCAACTATGGTTTCCATTCAAAAAAAATTAAGTTTGTGTCCTATCTCGAAAACGAGAGCTGTCCCGCAAACGAGGACATGACAATCATATTCGGGATAGAATTCCTTCAATTTTGATATTTACACTTTTTTATAAAATCAAGAACAAAGCTGCTCGAGGGATTTGGCTAAATCGGCAGAACTTCGTTTTTTCAAAATATCTAGTAAGCCATGACTTTTTACAAAAATCCGAAAGTGTCATTAAATTGGTCCAGTAAAACTGCAACAAATCTTCCCAATTTAACCATTGCTCTATCTCCGCTAGTTTCCGAGATCCCCATACTGATCATCAAAAAAAACTCACCCTGTATATATATATAGACTAATCAATAGAGCAAAAATTAACTCATAATGTGTAAAAAATACTATCAGGATACCGACTTTGCCATCACATTAACAACTTTTACTTTGTTATAAACAATTAAAGCAAGAAAATTACGTTTGTTGTCTTAGCATGTTTATAAAATCAAAAATAATAAACTAATTTAAATTTTTTGGTAGTAACCGATTTGCATGAAATTTTGGAATTCGACTTTTCTTACCCTTAGCTTCAAAAGTGATCTTGACCCGAACACCGATTTTTATTTTTCAGGGGTAAAAAATTTATTTTAAATTATTATTTTTAAATTTTATTGAAAAAATTAACATTGAGCATTTTTATAACTAGGAAACGTGATTAATATAAAGGAGTGCCATTCTGAAGCATTCAGTAACACAATTACCTCATGTTTAACTCATTTTTAACCCCTAAAAAACATTACAACCCCTACAAAGTACCTTTAAATCGAAAAAAATCACGAAAAATCACTTTTATATTACTTCAAAAGATTTAAATATTGTTTTACGTTACCTGCCTTATTTTTCATGATTTTTAACCCATTTTCAACCCTTAAAAACAACCCCTCTATAAAAAAAATTTATGAAAATATTTGTTTTTCAAACTGAGAAGAATTTATAGGCTGTTCCACGTCCTCTGAAAGGACTTTCATATGTTTAAGCTTTTCAACCCTTAAAACTACCCCTAAATTAAAACAGTGAAAATATAAACTTATACAACTAAAAATAATTTGATTATAGAGTAAACAATTACACATTTTATTAAAAAATAAAATATAAACTCATGAATTATCTGTAAATGCACTAAATCAAATTAGTAATTAATTATAAAGAATTTAGCATTACAATACATAAAAAAATACATTACAAACAAAGAGCAGTAAAATATATAAAACATTACGGTCAATAAAAATAATTATTTATGACTTAACATCAGAGTCGTCTGATCTGCTGTCGTCAAGATCTTGTTCTGGATCAATTGGAGGGCTATTCTGTCAGTTATCTCCACCGCATGTTCCACAAATTACATTGCATCCGCAACCTTTTTTGCAGTTGCAACAAATCATTTGGGGCAACTTTTGCGGTGCAGGTGGAACAGTAGTTTTTATTGGGTTCAATAGCCCTGCATTACTGACCCACCCCCAATCAGTTGGTTGAATGTTTTTGGTTCCAAGCCAAAGTTGCAAAGCAGATCACCTGGCTTTTTCGTGGTCGACCGATCGAGCAATACACATACTTACATTCATTCAAATGTGTAATATATACATATATGAACGTTGGCATGTATTCATCCCTATGTTTCTAAAATATATATGCCATATATGTATATATATTTTATATAAGTTATACCATCGGCTTATGTGAAACTGTTCTGTTCCAAAGTAATTCCACACATCATAGACAAATAAGCCCTTTGTGAAGGACAGCTTCTTAGATGACCAGCATCACTTCCACCAACTTGTAAACCTGTAATAATATATACCGAAGAGTATAATATTCAAGAGATTGACATGAACCTTTGGCTAATCTCGATGTCCGGACAGTTGCACATCAACATCAAGTGCAAGGGAGAAGATGTCGTTACCCAATCCATATCGACAAATTATGTATTGACCATCCAACCCAGTTGCAATGCCTTCATCGGTAGCACCAGGGTCCATGCCAGAAGGACCACCAATAACTTTGACATCACACTTAAGAATCATCCAGTCAGCATCTCCTACAACTGTTGCGGCAACCTGCCAACCATCAGTCAGCTTCCAAAGTTTAAACTACAGGAACTAGATGCCAGAGACCTGAATATTGCCAACCATAAGCTTAGCCAATACTCCAGGGAATTGGAAAAGTTGGTAGCCCAACCATTCATGGAGAAGCACACATTCTGGTTTAGTACCATCGCAATTACGATAACAGTAATTGTGGTTGCCCTTCTTGCCACCACTATAATCAGGAAGAAATTCCGAAAGTCCACTACGATCAGCCCTGCTGCCGATCCAGTACCATAACCAGGACAATCAAACATGAAGCCCAGGGTAAAGCTCCACAGCCTCCTCAGCCCTGTCGAGGATATTGGGAGTTGTTATATAAGTTATACCATCGACTTATGTGAAACCATCTAGCAACAGTTCCCAGCTTAGTCACCAAACACGTGTAGTCTCAGATTACCTTACGACGTAAATCCGTGAGAACAGCAAACACTGCGACAGCTTAGTCAGCATTCTTAAGTTATAAAGTGTTCAATTGCCTTATGTCTGTATTCATTATTACTTTGTCTGTAGTTTGTTTATATTGTTATTTTTCATTTTATATTTCAAACGTTATATTTTTTTTTAACTCAATTTTAAACAGTGTGATATAACATATATATATATATATATATATATATATATATATATATATATATATATATATATGTTTAATGGACCGAAAATAAAATAAAATACTTTATCAAAATATGAAGTGAGTTAAAATAAAATCAAGCACTCCAATTTTAAAATAATACATAAGCAATATACACTAACAGAAAGTTGTAACCATTTTAATAAGTTCACTATAAAAATTAAAGTACTCACCAAGAGCCTATTTCAGTTTACTATAAACAGGAACTCTCTGTTAAGGCGTAAAATTAATTCATCTTTGAATATTACATTATACAGGCTCATTTGTAAATGTATGCATGATTTTGTTTGCCTTTGGATGCAAGGTCACTTTTTAATTCACTCGATATGGGGCAATTACATCTTACTACAAAGCCACTTATACCGAACATAAAATTTTATTAGTGTTCCGATCTAAAATATGAAGAACTACGCACCTATTATTTATAAGGTACATTTATTTTTAATAAGTGGAACAGAGTTTTATTCAAAAATAGATTACTTGTTGACAACTTGAATGCAAAGTTATCACCTATTTAACCAACCCAAGAACAAACAAAATTGTAATATGTCAAAATCCGATATATAAAAGCCATCACTGCCAGAAAGGGCCGAGTGTACCTGGGGGTCTGATAGAAAATTTAAGTCGATAGGAAAAAAAATACACTAATAAACTTATTACAAATTTTAATGTTATTCCAACACACATGTATATTTCTAGCATAATATGGATTTATGTACTAAATTTGGCAAAATAGAATACCTACCAAATCCATGTCACTGATGATAATAATGGAGAAATCATTTATAATATGCAAAAGCCGTAGGCTGTGGTAACAGATTTTGCCATCCATTTTTCAATCTGAGTTAAACATTTTCATTGTTAAGTAATGAAAGATTATCATTTCAGTTAACAAGAATGTTTTACTATAAAATGAAAAAAATATGTAAATGTTTATATGTTGTTTTGCAATTTCGAGTAAAAGTTTCATTATCTAAGGAACCAGTTAAAGCATAGTTAGCTCATTTTGTAAGTTTTCTATAGAACATTGCCCCAGTAGCAGATACGATTACACGGGTAGATTTTGTGTAAAATGTAAAAAACGAAATTGTGACCGTTTTTTTGAGTTTTTATTGTTAAAAAAACGCATCGATAAAAATGTTGAATTTGATGTTAATAGTAACGTTTTATCCGTGGAACATGTTGGTGTCGGTTTTCTTCTACCTTTAGTTTTGCCAATTATTTTCATAAATGACCTGGGCTATGTCTCCTTTGTTAATATAGTATTTGTGTATGTAGTCAATAAATACTGCTAGCACTTGCATTAGATGTGAATACCTGTGTTGGGCAACTTAGTTTGCATTGTGACTGTTGAAGAGTCTTAGTGTTTTTAATAATTTTAATACTTTTTTGCTAATCTATCAATCGTTGTATGCCTAATGTCGTCCTCCCTTTCGTTATTATCTCTTGTAATAATAACAGAATTATTTGGGTGCCATATTGTTATCTGATATCTTGACACACTTTTTATGAGCGTCTGTTTCAATTAGCAATACGTTGCTGCTTTCCTGCACACTTTGTGTTGTTTTTGTTACACTATGCCAAGCTTACATATATTCCTTCTTTCTTGTGGTCATTGTTGCATAGCTTTCTCTAGCCACTTTTTTTCGTTTATTATATTTTTTCTCTGCTGGCGGAATCATTTCCGCTAGGTTGTATATTTCTTTCTGCCTCTCGCAAAGCTTTTAGCCCCCTTTGTTACCTATTCAAGCCTCTCAAATATTTTGTTTGGAATTCTTTAAATTTTGAGCTTGCAATTCTTAAACAATATAAAATTATAGTATTTATTTCGTTTCTAGTAACTTTATGTCAGATACTTGTCAATTTCTTTTATGAAAATAATGATTTCATTCCCATTTTAATTATTCGTCTTATTAAAACAAATTTTAGCTTTGAAAGTGAAGTTAGCAGAGCCACATTCGGCTTCCGGGTGTACTCGTTTATCATTGACTTGTGTTAGTTTGGTTTACTACACTATAATCAATAAAGAACTTCTGGTAATGAATTCTCATAACAAAGTTTTGAATATTGATTTGAAAAGTTGAGTTAATATGATAATTTAACCTCCTAACTCTAACTTAGAAATTATAGTCCGCCAGCAATGACGATTCTCTACATGTTGAATACTTAGAGCATATAATTCTGCAATGCACAAATATCGTGCCAATGATAGAAACAGGCTACTTCAGTGGATTGGTAGATGTAGCCAATAAGCTCATTGGATGCAGTTCCCAACCGAGTGACATAGCCTCTTAGCCTCTCTATTGCCCTCTCTTTCTATCATGGGCACGATATTTATGCACTGCAGGCTATCTCTAGGAAGTAGATGCTTCATAACAAGACAGGGAAGAGAGAGCAGTAGAGACAATAACACGATGTTTCACTTTATTTATTAGGTTTCCACTCGCTAAGTGAAAATAGCTTGTTATTATTGTCCTCCCGTCCTAAACTGGTAACGATATTTGTGATTTGCACACTACCTCCAGAGGTAAGTTTTAAGGTTAAATATTAATCTCCAGAACAGTAGCTTAGCTAGCATGGGTGGCACTCGGGGCGGATATTGTGGATGTCACCCCAGAACTCAATCAAAATGCATTCAGACTCCGATCACCACCCCTCGCAAATACTGGGAGTTGCCAATACACTTATTTCGAGGTAAGTAATGTTCACCGACTTCAAACACAAAGCGCAAGAACTAAAAAGGATTACTGCTGCCCTTCAATAAAATCGATATACACACTATACAATCAAACAAGCAACTAAACAAAAGGAAGATGTTGCTGAAAAACCAAGACAAACCCCACGGTACATCAAGGGAACAACCGAAAGAATCGGCCTAATTCTTCGAGAACACAACTTAAGTACCGCGTATTAACCACACGAAACCATAGAAACAATTTTGAAAAATCCAAAACCGGAACCAAATATATACCATTACAATACATTGAATGGTCTTGAATAAAAAATACATTACATAAATTATTTTATTAGTGACGGTTAAGCAATCTGCTCCGGAATACATATTTTTCTAACGAGTTTATACCTATTCATCTTATTATGTAATATGTAAATGCTCAGCGAGTTAAATGCAGCTCCCGGCGTCATCCACATGGGCGAAGATATCAGAACACAACATTATAATTCTAATTATTCTGTTTCAGCATTTCTTATTGTCGCATTATTTTTGTACGTTTAATGTTATTTAGTTATAATTGTATTAGAGTTCGAACAGTTAATACATATATTCAAATTGTAAGAGGTATTGAGAAGTAAAGTTTTTTTTTTAAAGATCAAGTTCGGCTCCCAAAATATATCTGGCGCAGTCAGTAGGATGTTTTCGGGAGGACAATTTTCGTAAATACTACTATTTACAAAACGAAAATTCGACTCTGTACGTCTTAACGTTCAACGGAAACAACACAGAACTTGACGTACAGCTCGATAGCGTACGAAGACAAGAAAACTATTTCTCAAAACGCCTAGAGGAAGACTAAAATTGCGGAATCCAGATAGTCATCGGAAGAAGACAAAATCGCTACTTCCGATCTAGGATAAGAAACACAAGTGGCAGAGGACAAACATAGCTGAAAACCATTTTAGCATAAGGACACATTAGCATAAGGACAGTTTAGCATAAGGACAATTTAGCTTAAGGACAAATAAGCCTAAACAACCTTCATCCAACGAAAATGAAATTGAAACTATTAATGTAAATAAGATTTTTTCTTTAGTTAAGAATATTTTATAATATATATATATATATATATATATATATATATATACATACATATTGACTATTAGTATACATAAATAATTGACCGATATTGACTACATATCCAATTTGGACAAAATAATTATACAGAAGTTGTTTGTTTCTGATAAAGAATATTTTCGAGAGAATAATTTAAAAAAATGCCTTTAGAAAGAGAAAGAGAAGAAAGAGAAAATATTAGAGGGTTTATGAACCCTAACATGCCTTTAATGAACTATCAAGCGGCCAATATCCCCTATTTTGATGGTAATCCAAAACAATTATCAAGATTTACAAAAGTGTGCGAAAAGGTTATAAAGTCTTTTCATAATGCTAATAAACCTAGAGTTCCAATAAATATTTGTATTTTAGACACAATATTAAATAAACTAAAAGACCGTGCAGTAGATGTAATATACTGCAGGAACGAATTAAATAATTGGCAATCAATAAAAGATATATTATATTTAACATTTAGCGATCAAAGATCGATCGTTTGTTTAATACAAGATTTACTTTCCCTAAAACCCTTAAAAAATGAATCACCAATACAATTCGGAAATAGAATACAAGATGCAAGAAGTCTATTATTTTGTAAAATGAACTCTGAAATAAATAATATCACTGAAAGAAATATAAAAATACATTACCATGAAATCGCTTTAAAGACCTTCATAAATAGTTGCAACAGTAGTAAGATTAAGAAACCCAAATAAATTAGAAAATGCTTTAGCTTTAGTAAGAGAAGAAGAAAAGTTTTTATATTTTAATAATCAAAGAATCTCAACATATATACAAAATAGACCACAAATAAATAATTCTCAGAATTATACGAATCAAAATAAATCCCAAAACAATTTTTCAAATATAAGTCAACCTAGATTAATGACCTCTCAACCAATGTTAAGATCTCCAATTCAATCATATAATTTTCCAAGATATAATTTCTCATTTCCAAATAATCAAAATAATCTAACTTTACCAAATAATAATTTTGTTAAACCTAATAATTATTTTCAGCTAATGTATCAATTTATAAGATCTTTCCAAAATACCTACCAAAATAATTTTAAACCCCAAATAAATCAATCAAGAAATAATCAAAATGTAGAACCAATAGAGATAGATTCAATTAGAACTCGAAGTACAATTAATCAACCTGCAAAGAAAATATATAGAACAGAAAATGTTTATAATCAAGAAATTCAAAATGAAAATCCTAGTATGTCAAATGAAAATCAAAATAATTTTACTTATCTGAATGAAGAAATTTATTCTAATAATGAAAATGATACTTATCAAACTGAAACAAATTTTATTCAAGACTATTATTAAGGAAATAATTTCCATAATTATAATTATTGTGATCAAGAATTTATAATAATGATATGTCACAAGAAAACCAAAATTTTCAGGAAGTTTCGATTACGAACAAACCCCCATAATAAAAATAAATTATAATATAACAAACCTTCCTTATATTTATTTGCCAGAAATGATGCTTATTTTCTGATTGATACAGGAAGTTCAAGATTCTTAATAAGTCCAAATAAGGCGATTAAATATTATAAACAATATATTTCAAATGAGAATTTCTTCATCAAAAAGGCTCATGGTTTATCACACCATAATCAAGTTATCGAAATACCGAATATTTATTTAGTAATAAAAGATGATAATTTCCAAAAATTAAAAATACGCGAGGTAAAAGTCCCATAAAATGAAAAATAAATTTTTAATTTTCTAAAAGATTACACAAGCTTAGAAACAACATACTATCTTTATTTCTATAATGAAAATCAATACCTTCAATTTTCCAATGTTTATAAAAATCATTTTTATTCAACTGGACTAAAATTAATTAGATGCCTTAAAATGGTAAATACTGTAAGACAAAAGGAACAACAAATTATGTTGATAAAATTTCAACACGAAGGAAAATGTAATCATAGAGGAATTCAGGAAACCCTTGAACAACTAAGAAGGCGTTATTATTGGCCATCCATGAGGTCAAATATTATAAATTTTATAATTCATGTATTTTATGTCAAACAGCAAAATATGCTAGAGATAAACCCTACTCACCAATAAATATTACTGAGACACCCTCTAAACCTGTTCAGATAATTCATATTCATGTGTTTAGATTTGATGGAAAAGATTACTTGACAATTGTTGATAATTTCTCCAAGCTAGGACAAGCTTTCTTTATAAAATCAAAATCAGCTATTGAAGTCTGTAGTTCATTAATAAAATATTTTACGTTTTACGGAATTCCAGAAAAAATTGCGTGTGACAATGGAAGCGGATTTAATAATGATACAGTCAAAAACCTCTAAAAGTACATAAAATAAATATTCATTTTACTACACCTCAACATCATGAAAGTAATTCACCTGTTGAGAGATTTCATTCAACATTAATAGAACATTTAAGAATTTTAAGAAACAAAAACAAAGATGATCCAAATATAATGCAATATGCTATAATTGCTTATAATAGTTCAATACACTCAACAACAAAGTTACCCCTTATGAATTAACACTAGGGCATACTTCTTCAAGAGACCCTAATGACCTACTAAACTCAAATTACTATACTGACTATGTGAATAACCACAAAAGTAAAATAAATAATGTTTATGAAAAATATCTGAAAATTCTGAAAAACTAAAAAGAAAAATAGCTGAGAAACCAAATGAAAATGGACCTGAACAAAATCAATTTAAAATAGGACAAATTGTTTATAAGGTCAATGACCAAAGAAATAAAAGAGGAAACAAATTTAAAGGACCATTAAGAATTATTGAAATTCTAGAAAATAATAAAGTTAAGTGTAAAATGAAAAATAACAAAACAGAAATTATTCACTTCAAGAATCCCTGTTTCTATTTCAGATTTATAATAATCTTAGTAGCAAGTAGCAACGCTGAAGACAACAGTCCAAAAGTTTATAAACTAGAGAAATATCCAGGACTGTTCCCGCTTAAATTAGGATTAGCTCAAATTTAACTGTTTTAATAAATGGATATAAAACTTTAACAAACTCTGCAAATAAACTACAATTTATATTTTTAAATTTTAATAATAGCTAAGATTTCCGAAAAGAATTTTATAATTCTTATCATTTAGTAAGAAACTTACAAATGAAAATAAAAAGTGTGTTAACCCAAATGAATCCTTTAATATTTAACGAATATAAAGCAAGAAGACAAAAACAAGGTTTAATTAATGCCTTAGGATCTATTGTAAAAGCATCACAGGAAACTTAAATAATGAAGATGCTGAAAAATATGATAAATAGATAAATGAATTATTAAGAAATCAAAATAAAATGAAAAAAAATCAAACTGTTATACTAGAATCTTCAATTAAGAAATTCAATGAAAATATTCCAATAATAATACACAATGAAGAAACAATTAAAAATGAAATTTTTGAAATTGAAAATCATGTAAGAGATAATGATGTTGAAAACTCAGACGAAAGATTTTATGTTAATTGAAATTGCTATTTCCCAAATAAATACTAAATACCAAATAATAATTCAAATATTGGAAACTGTGGAAACCGCAATTACTTTTTCTATGTTAAACATTTCAATCGTTGAACCGACGATCTTATCACAGAAATTAATTTAATTGAAAATCTTATTGAAAAGGAACACAAATTACCATTTTAAGTTGGTAGAGAATACATTCTTCTGTTTGAGCAGATAACTACTGTTAAAGCTTATCATAAGTTAAATCAAATTTATTTTATATTGGAAATACCAATAACATAAAGAAAACTTTAATTATTATGAACTGTTTCCTCTACCAATAATCAATTCCAATTTCTCTGAAATAATTATTCCTAATACCAAATATATTATCCTTAGTGAGCATAAATACATATCTACAAATCAACCATGTCAAAGGATAATCAATAATCAATATATCTGTGAAGAGGAACATCCAATAAAAATCAACGAAAACTCGCCTTGTGAAGTGAACTTGTTAAAATTCAACCAAAACATTACAAACTGTAAAAGTGTTCCAATACCCTTAAATGAACTTAAAATTCAAAAACTGTCAAAAAATAAATATTTAGTGAGTTTTCCGAATAAGACCCAGTGTGGATCCGAAAAAGACAATTTTATGTTATATGGACAATATGTCATTGAACTGTTTCCAGCCTGTCAAATTTATATGAAGTACCATGCATTGACCTCATATAAAGGCTCAAGATTGAAGATTGAAAATATTGATTTACCAGAATTTAATAGTAACTTATCAATTAATCATATCAATGGATTTTCAATTAAACCGTTAACTTAAAGCAATTTTGATTTTATTCAGAATATTAAAAATATTCTGAATATTGAGAAAAATGAAATTGAAGAAATCGAAGAACCAATAACTTATTTAAGAACCAGTATTTGGACAATTATTTTAAATATATTCATAATTTTGGCAGTTGGTTTATTAATTATTAGAAATCAGCTGTTACCAAAAAAGAAGAATCAATCCCAGGGAGGTGATCGACACTTAGAAGAAGACCATTAAGGTAGGATCTTCAATGTTTAATTCACACCCATGGCCCATCTCTCAAAGGGGGAGGAGTTACATACAGCTCTCGGCGTCATCCACGTGGGCGAAGATATCAGAACACAACGTTATAATTCTAATTATTCTGTTTCAGCATTTCTTATTGTCGCTTTATTTTTGTACGTTTAATGTTGTTCAGTTAGTATTGTATTAACCTTCGAACAGTTAATACATATATTCAAATTGTAAGAGGTTTTGAGACATAAATTTTTTTAAAAAGATCAAGTTCCGCTTCCAAAATATATCTAGCGAATTGGGAATAAATATTTTGATTATTATTCAGAATTTGCATTAACATATCAACTTGTTTACGCAAACAATTTTTACATTTGCTCAGATAATTTTTGTCTAGTTTATATATTTTTTTCAGTACATCTCTTCTAACCCATGGGTTGGTTATTTCTAGATATGCAGAAATACAAAATCTATTGAAGTTTATGGATTCCTAAAAGTTATCTGTAGACTTAATAAATTGTTTACCTTAACATCATTGAAGTACTAAACAATTTCATTCTAATATACATCATCAGTTCCACTTGCGATTCAATGATATCGTTAATACTCCTGATGACTTAATTATTTTTTTAAATTCCTGATTAACACTATTTATTTGCAATAAATTATCTATTTGAGTAGCCATTTCATAATCAAGATTTTTTAGTTAAATTATATCTTCCGTTAAAGTTAAGACTGTTCAATTATTTCTTATAGTTCTTTCAAAGCTAACGACGATATGGGTCTGTTATGATTGCAAAGAAAGAGATAGATGATGTAAAGTGTGCCCTATACGATTTGAGAAAAGAATTGGTGATAATGAAACTTCCATTTCAACATCTTGTTCTGCTAGTGACGTTAGAATATAAGGCAGGTTTCTAGAATTCAGCAGTTCAAGAAGTTACTGAAGTTTTTACTCGCAGTCAGTTTTGGTTCCATAATTTTACACCAGCTTCAACAATTTTGCTGCATTTGGTGGATACTAAACTACAACTTAATTAAATTAAAAAAAAACTGGTAAATACACTGGTTTTTGTTATGTATTTCGACTGTAACTGTTTTACACTGTTTGGTATTACTTATATCAATATAGTGACCTTTCTATAACATAAAATTTTCAACAATTCTTAGTAGTCAATTTTTTTTGCTTCATACATTCAGGGCCTTTAATTATTTAAACATCTGGTAAAATAAAAGATACATAGCAAAAATAGTCCTTTTGGCAGTATTTTGTAATTTTCATTTTTTTTTGTATTACAGCCCTGCTTCTGAAGTTAAAGAAGATTTTTGTTGACTAAAATTTAATGCTCTGCAAAGCAAAAATAAAAATAAAGACCTAGACCGTAGGAATAAACAAAAAATACACTTTTTGACTTCTCTAGGTGATTTTCCTCTTTCTGAAAGGTCGAAAGAAGAGTTTGACAATTCAAAGTGCATGAAAATTCAACCCATAACCACATTGAAATTTTGGGAGTTCTTCAGAGGTTCACTCTTACACACATTTTTGGCATTCGTCTGTGATAATTTATGAAAATGTGTACGCTATGACTGACGTTTGTGTAATAAATAAATATTCCATTTATGGTAGAAACTGAGGCAAATAAAGCAAAATAACAAATGTGTAATTATGAGCTTAAAGTGATACATAAATATTTCCAACGAATAGAATTTCAAAAAGGCAAATGAGCCAAAGTTAGGCATAACAAACAATGCGGTCTGCCACTTGGAGTTTATAAGGCTTACGTGGCAGTTTTATGAAGTGAAATTGTTCGGAATCGCTACGGACATTCGGACATACCAATTCAGATTTGCTTAAGACCAGATGGCTTAGTCTTAAATAATGTCTTCGAACTTTGAGTTTAACAGTTACGCAGTTATCTCACTTGTGAAATTGGTGAATTACTTTCGGTCTTGGCTTTGTTTGGAATTTCGACGCTTGGCAAGAGCGTTTAATTTATTCTGTAGCATTTAGAGTTGAAACAAATATTACATGTTTATTCAGCACCACACTCCTAGGCTACAATTTACAGTTTTCAATACCGTAATTCTAATGAACAACAAAGTCCTTTCAGCTCATACCGATTCAAATATTAAAGTTTTTGAATCTATTTAACTTATGATTTGATCATGTACTTAGGCCTCATATTATGGAACTTCTTTATTTTTAGTCTATAAACGATTCCTTGATTTTCAATAAAATTAATACTGACTTCGTGTATTCAAAATTTACTTCAGACAATAATCTTCTTTATATCCACGCCAAAATATTACATTAGTTCTGAGAGTAACACCTCGATAAAGCATTCTGATATCAAAATGATTCAGGAATTTGCCGAACTACTAAACTCCATTCTGCATGTATACACTATCGCAGTAACTCTCGATTGCTCTCGTTCTCTCTGTTATAGTACTGAATTTTCAGTATTTGTTTGTACCCACCATCATACATTCTGAAGAATTGGTTTTTGCTACCCGTTTGTTTGTTCGGGGATTTAGTTTTTGTTACCATGATAAATTTGCAGTGGATTCCTCTATTAATAAGGTAAAATATGAGTTGTAACATCTTCATAGAATTTTAGTTTTCTGACTTGTTGTTGCAGACAAAAGGAATAAACGCATGATTTCGTAAAGCTGTAAATATTCTGAACAACTCCACAACAGCTCTCTTTCATTTCTTAAGAGACCTTTAGATATGCCAATATATATATATATACAGGGTGTAAATAGTTTGAGTGCATATATTTTAGGTGGAGGTAGTATACACCAAATTAAACAAAAAACTCTTATACCACTATGGTCAGTAGGCCTTAATAACCAAGAAAATCCCTAAAACATATTAAGTAAATTATTGTCAATCCGGCAACGTCGCTCGCGTTCGAAGCAGATTCACTCTTAGCGCGAATAATAAATGAATGACTACGCCGACAAAAAAAAAACACCTGTGTTTTGTATTGACTGATGATATTGACCTTAGAATTAAATAAAAATGTATGAAATATTTTGTTGAAAATATTTACGTTTTTAATACTAGGTATTGCAATTAGAATTTGTATTTGGCGGTTTCTTTTATGCAATTATACAAAGTTGGGTAAATACATATGATATTCAACTCAAGAGATCTGTATATGTAGTTTTTTACCAGTTAAATTATTCGAAGAGTCATTATTACTGATTTAATTAATATTATTTATATTAGACAAGTAAATATGTAATCCTACTTACCGAATTTATTATAATGATAGAACTGAGTTGAAACAACGGATTATTCACAGCAAATGTTCAAAATGCCCACCATTACTATCGACACAAGCACGACACCGTTTAATCCAATTTTCACGTATGCGAGAAAAAATTCCTGGAATATTTCGGATTTCGTCAGCAGCGTCAAAAATGCGTTGTCTAAGGTCATTCTCGTCAATAATTGGAGTTGTGTAAATTGTCGATGTTTTCTGAGGAACCAACGACAGAAATTGAGTCTTGGTTGAAAATCATCAATTGAAAGCCCTTGAACCCGCTGCATGTAATATGCATAGAGCAATTGTTCCCGTAATGTTCTATGAACAACAGTGTGAGAAATTTGCAGCTCACTTCCAATCCTCAGCAGCTAAGATACGATTATGTCGCTGTGGTCCGCGATTGTTTATTTGTGGTATTACACTAGCTGTTTCCAGAAGCCTCTGCGAAACAGCTACGAATGTCCTAGCATTGAGCAGGCGTCTGTTTGGAAACCTTTCCCTGTATAACATTCTTGCTATTCTGCAATTACGTCTGCTTTCCCCATAAATTAAGAGCATGTCATGTCTTTCCCTAATTGTATAATCGGCCATTATTTATCACAAATAAATACTGTCGCACTATTCTTAATTTTCGAACTTACACACTAATCACAACCGATTTTATTTATTTAAAAAATATATTAAATGGAAAGCAAACCACGAAGTCTATATCAAATAGATATCATTCAAATCACTTTACCGAAATCGCAAAAAACAATCGTAACTCTCAGTAGTCGTTGAAGTAAAAAATTTAGTAAATAAGTTGGTCTGTATGCCAGGTTGCCATATCTATTCGGAGAAATTAACACTAAATTATAAAAGCATATTTCGAACAATTTTTTCTACGTTTCGATGGCTTCTCATTCATCGTCGTCTGGACTTCACTGCTTAGTTACATTGCATAAATATATACAGGGTGTAAACGGTTTGAGAGCAAAGATTTTGAAGAACAATACTTCAGGCAAAAACAAATCAAAAGGCTTTATAACATTTTCTAAAATAAACTATAGTTTTGCCAAAAAGAACACATAAAGTTAGATTTTATGTAGCCCTTGCTACAGTGAATAATACAATAATTTCGATTTCAAAATGTCGGTAAATATAAATATGTAAATACTCAATAGCTTATACATCGTTAATAGCCACATTAAAAATGAAAATTGATTATTTAAACTCGAAATATGCTTTTATAATTTAGTGTAAGTTTCTCCGAATAGATATGGCAACGTGGCATACAGACCAACTTATTTACTAAATTTTTTACTTCAACGACGACTGAGAGTTACGATTGTTTTTTGCGATTTCGATTCTTGTAAATAGGAATAGATAAAGGGTAAAGTGATTTGAATGGTATCTATTTGATATAGACTTCGTGGTTTGCTTTCCATTTAATATATTTTTTAAATAAATAAAATCGGTTGATTAGTGTGTAAGTTCGAAAATTAAGAATAGTGCGATAGTATTTATTTGTGATAAATAATGGCCGATTATACAATTAGGGAAAGACATGACATGCTCTTAATTTATGGGGAAAGCAGACATAATTGCAGAATAGCAAGAATGTTATACAGGGAAAGGTTTCCCAACAGACGCCTACCCAATGCTAGGACATTCGTAGCTGTTTCGCAGAGGTTTCTGGAAACAGGTAGTGTAATACCACAAATAAACATCGCGGACCACAGCGACATAATCGTATGTTAGCTGCTGAGGATCAAATACTAGACATTATCGACATCAACCCATATCGTAGCACATGGAGTATTGAAAGTGAGCTGCAAATTTCTCACACTGTTGTTCATAGAACATTACGGGAACAATTGCTCTATCCATATCACATGCAGCGGGTTCAAGAGCTTTCAATTGATGATTTTCAACCAAGACTCAATTTCTGTCGTTGGTTCCTCAGAAAAACATCGACAATTTACACGACTCCAATTATTAACGAGAATGGCCTTAGACAACGCCTTTTTGACGCTGCTGACGAAATCCGAAATATTCCAGGAATTTTTTCTCGCATACGTGAAAATTGGATTAAACGGTGTGGTGCTTGTGTCGATAGTAATGGTGGGCATTTTGAACATTTGCTGTGAATAATCCGTTGTTTCAACTCAGTTCTATCATTATAATAAATTCGGTAAGTAGGATTACATATTTATTTGTCTAATATAAATAATATTAATTATATCAGTAATAATGACTCTTCTAATAATTTAACTGGTAAAAAACTACATATACAGATCTCTTGAGTTGAATATCATATTTACCCAACTTTGTATAATTGCATAAAAGAAACCGCCAAATACAAATTCTAATTGCAATACCTTGTATTAAAAACGTAAATATTTTCAACAAAATATTTCATACATTTTTATTTAATTCTAAGGTCAATATCATCAGTCAATACAAAAACACAGGTGTTTATTTTTTTGTCGGCGTAGTCATTCATTTATTATTCGCGCTAAGAGTGAATCTGCTTCGAACGCGAGCGACGTTGCCGGATTGACAATAATTTACTTAATATGTTTTAGGGATTTTCTTGGTTATTAAGGCCTACTGACCATAGTGGTATAAGAGTTTTTTGTTTAATTTGGTGTATACTACCTCCACCTAAAATATATGCACTCAAACTATTTACACCCTGTATATATATATATAGATATATATATATATATATATATATATATATATATATATATATATATCTATATATATATATATTGTTAATTTTTTAGTTTCATTGACCATATGTTTCATATAAATTAATAAATTTTTTTCTTGGTTTTTGGTCATTTGTTTATTTAATTTGAAATGTTACGTTTCGGACACATTTTGTCCTTTTTCAAATATGTCAATCTCAATCTAAAAGTTGCAATTATTTTAAAACTATGATTATTGTATAAAAAAATAAAATTAGTTACAATAGAGATTTACGTACAGGACACTAATTTGTTTCTGGGCACATTTACACATTTAAAATTATTTAAAATCACGTTCACACACAATTGAAGTCTGACTCCCTTCACACTAGTATTTCAATGCTTTATTTGTATCACGATGTTTTGTCCTTAATTTTTTCAATTATTTGTGAACAGCAGCGTAGATTTTTCGGATATGGTTTACCTGGCATTTATCGAAAATTGTTTTTTTTTTTTGAACATACAACATTTCACGCAATTCACGTTTTATGGTATGTGGCTCAGATTTGATTATCTTAGTATGTTCAAAATTAAAATTTTTTTTTTTGTTTTTTCATGGTTTGTCAATGCCGTTTTTTTTTGTCATATTTTGTGGGATTTTTGCCAATTTTCAAAGTTTTGTGACGTTTGTCCCTTGCTGCCTTTACATTGTATTTCGTAAACAACGTTACATGAAATACTATATATATATATATATATATATATATATATATATATATATATATGTTTTAGGTGGTTTCCGGGAATTCATCTGCGTAGTTGATAGCTGATCACTTTACCGTATGTCAAGGGGACCACGGACAGTATTGCAAGAATTCTACGGAAACACAATATCGATACTATTTTCAATACAGACAGAAAAATAAGCACGGTGTTGAGGACTCCGAAGACGAGGATCCCTTTAGAACAACAGGGAGTGTACGAGATTCCATGTGCAGACTGTCATAAAACCTATGTGGGGCAAACTAATAGAAGAATTCAAGCTAGACGTGATGAACACCAGAACGCTGTAAGAAAGCAGGAAAAAACAACATCCATTGCGGAACACGCCACCACGATGGCACACCGAATAGACTTTGAGAACACCAGAGTACTGGCAAATATAGCCGAAATCAAGACTCGTAAGAGAGGCAATTGAAATAGCGAGGAGAAATTCAGAACTTATCGAATTGTTGGAAAATCCTATTAAACACCGTACCGGCCCGTACCCGTCCAATAACAACTCAACCGGAAATAACAAATCAGCAGGATGGAGCCGGGTCCACTGAGCGCCAAGGACCAATAACACGCAGCTGTTCACGGTGTCAACCGATAGGCGCCGAGCCGCGATTATATAACGCGCGCTCGCTTCAGAAAATGTTAGTATTCGAGTAACTAGAAGCGAAAGCAGAAGGCTACGAGAATTATGCGAACCGACCTGAAGAGGGCAGATGTGACTCTGCCGAAACGTCGTCATTTTACCATCGATCCCGGCAGGGATCAGTTATCAACTACGCGGATGAATTCCCGGAAACCACCTAAAACATTTAGTACCCGCGAAAACTTAAAAACAAATATGTATATATATATATATATATATATATATATATATATATATATATATATATATATATATATATTTAACTAATACCGTTGCATACCTTCTGTTGGTATAAGGGTTGTTAATATTTTAAGTTAAATGAAAACGTATAAAGCCACAAAAAATCCTATTATGCATTTCTATATTCTTTCTCATCGATTATAAGGCCTGATTTACTTTTCGCACCCCACAACCAGGATAATAATTCGTGTAATACACTATAAGCAAAACCCTGTAAAGTATTGAATCTGGGTTAGAAAAGGCTTTATCTAATCCCAGTCATAATACTGGCAAGCGATTAATAAAGCTGCAAGATTTTTCATTGAATCCTAAAATTTACATCAGAATAAAAACAGGAAGAATTTCAAATCCAATGGGTTAAATTTATGTGAAGTAATTTATTGTTATAGCTTCGAAATTTTATTATATTTCCGCTATTGCTGTTTATTGCGTATTGTTCATCCTCTCCGAGTTGTGTGGTCCCGAATTCTCATGTGGTGCTACATATGAACTGAAAAGTTTGTTTATTGTATTTTTTTATTAGTACGTCAACAACCAAGTAACAATTAAATCATTGATTATATTCTTTTTATTGGTATTTCTGTATTTGTATTTAAACATGTGTTTAGAATAACTACTCGATAATAAATTATGTAGATGTGACAACTTGTAGCAATTCGATATCTTCGTTAGGATATTAATGGATCTGTAAGGATTTGGTATTTGCTAAGAACAGAGAAATATCTATCATTTGTTTACATTAATTTAAATTGTTTTCTATTTTTTATTTAAAACATATGCCACCTCCCAATCTGCATCTGTAACGTCATTTATCTAAGCTAATAAAAATTAAATAAATGTTAACACGTGTCCAGTGGCGAAAAAGAAAGCTGAGAGACGAATTCACCCCCTTTCTATCGAAACTATCTATAAGTAATACTGCACACGAAGAAACAACCCTAAAGCATTCTCCAAATATGACTGAAAATTCTAAAGACGAAAATTTTACTTAACTATTACCTAAAATGTTCATTGGAAATTCAGGGGAAAGTGTCGAATAATTTCTAAAAAACTTTAAACGTGCAGTCAAAGCTAATCCATGGACAGAAGAAATTGTTTGAGTCCCATGCAGGGGCGGCTATCCCTTAAGTGCACCCGTGCGCTGAACCACCAAATTTAATACGCTTTTAATAAGGTTAAAAATCAACACAAAATGTTTAATAAATATCATTTCAATAACAACGAATTTATCAAAAAACAATTTAAGCTCTAATCCAAACTTGTATTAAGACTTATATTCTCTTGAAAGAATATTTCATAGTGCACTTCGTCTAGCGCACGGTAAAACTTATATAGCTTCTATGAAATACGATATAACACGCTTAGCGCGTGAGATAGATGATAGTTAATGCAAACTATATGGAGTAATGGGCTAATTCTCGTACGTCGCACAGAGACACCGAGCTGTGCTGATATTGACCGGACGTATCCGAACTTTTCAATAATTCAAATTTTTTGTTTACGTGATTTAATTAGTGGTTGCTTTGTTTTTGTCGTCGTAGTCTGTGAAAGAATATTTAATATACAGTGTGTGATGTGTTTTTTTTTTTTTTTTTTTTTTTTTTTTTTTTTTTTTTTTTTTTTATCCGAAGAGGGGGGAAATACATTGCGTACTTAACTAGCACGTGCTAGCCGTCGTGCGGGACTCCCGATGCAATGACTTCAAAGCAAGAGTAAATCGTTGCAATTGAAACCAGTATACCGTATACCCGCTAAAACCCTAACCTCTTTCTCCTACAACCATGTCCCTTGCGGCACTCTTACTCAATACTACTTCGCAAGGGTGGTTCATTGCAGATGTTTACTGCTCTTACATTGAAAGCTTCTAAAGCCTACTCCTCGAACGTATCGCGGAGTTCTTTGAGGATAGTCTCCGCATAATCTGATACCAAGTTCCAGGCTTGGGGGCCCTTCAGCATGGCTTCTACTAATTGTTCTGGGACGATATTAGTCTCCAGAATCCTCTCCACTTCAGCACGTTGATCCTGAAACCGGGGGCAGGAGAAGAACACGTTTTCTGCGTCCTCTATCACGTCCGTACAGTGTGGGCAGTTTGGGGAGTTTGCCCTCCTGAACCTGTGCAGGTATGCTCGAAAGCATCCATGTCCAGTCAGGAGTTGAGTGATGTAGAACCCAACCTCCCCATGCTGGCGGTTGACCCAACGACTGATGTTAGGTATCAATCGATATGTCCACCTGCCTTTAGTAGAGCTGTCCCACCTCTCCTGCCATTGCCCTAGACTTATGGCTCTTTCATCGCTGTTTCCTGTCGGCTGGTCTTTTTCTAACTTTCTGCGATAAAGCCGTCCCCTTTCTGCAGCCAGGATGTCGATTGGCAGGGTAGAGGCAATCACACTCACCGCCTCGTAAGACACAGTGCGGTAGGATGATGCCACTCGAATCGCTGAGAGCCGCTGGACTGATTTCATTTTCCGGCGGTACGATGGTAGCTCGAGCGATTTCTCCCATACCGGTGCCCCGTACAACAAACAGAAGTAGTTACTGTTGCCAGTAGCTGTCTTCTTATCTGTCTAGGGCCTCCGACATTCGGCATTATTCTAGATAATGCCCCCTGTACCCCAGCTGCTTTCTTGCTGGCCGCGATTATGTGCTCTTTGAAGTTGAGCCTTGTGTCCAGGAGCACCCCCAAATAGCTGATGAAGGGCTGCGACTGTATGTAGGTGTCGCCTATTTTGAGGGTGATGGTTTCCCTTGCCTTCCGACTGCTAACAAGAAGTGTTTCGGTTTTTTGCTCTGCTAAACTCAAGTCCGCTGCGAGCATCCATTCTGAATTGTGGCTATAGCGAATGAGAAGGTTGTTTGTATCTCCTCTATGTGCTTGCGCACTATGATCAATGCCACATCATCGGCGAATGCCACTAGCCTGACGCCCTCAGGCAGACCGAGCAGGAGTAGGTCGTTGTACATTACGTTCCATAAGAGGGGGCCAAGAACAGAGCCCTGAGGTACACCTCCTGTGATCTCATAGTCCACCTGCCCATTTTCAGTTTGGTACAATAAGATGCGGTCCTTGAAATACGCTGAGACCATTCTCCGCAAGTACTGAGGAACTTCCATCCTGGCAAGAGCCTCCAAAATGCGGTCCCAGCGGGCCGAGTTAAAGGCGTTCTTGATATCCAGGGTGGCTATTAGACAGTACTTTTTTCCACCTCTTCTCCATCTCTTTCCCGAGATAGCCTCTCTGGCGATGTTGGTAACGAGTGTCACGGCATCGATGGTTGATCTCCCCTTTCTGAACCCAAATTGGTTGGTGGAAAGTTTTGGCTCAACGTAGGGCTCCAGCCTATCTGCTATTATTCTTTCAAGGAGTTTTCCCGCAGAGTCCAACATACAGAGGGGACGATATGATGACGGTTCGTCTGGAGGTTTCTTTCCCCCTTTAGGTAGGAGCACAAGCCTCTGCTTTTTCCACTTAGTCGGGAAAACCCCCTGCTTTAGGCAGGTCTCATACATGTGTAGAAACATGTCAGGCCTATTGGCTATGGCGCATTTTAGCGCGATGTTAGGTATGCCATCTGGACCGGGAGCCTTACCGTTTTGGAGGCGGTTGCACGCGCCCATCAGCTCATTCATAGTCACTGGTGGTATATCTTCTTCCCTCACCTGCCACGAAGGATAAGCGGGTAGCTCAGGCTTCGCAGGAAACAAGTGAGTGACAATGCGGTGCAATGATTCGGGGCAGTTCGTTGATGTCATGGGAGGGGCCTTAATTTTATGCATAACGATTTTATACGGTTTTTCCCCATGGATCTTGATTAACTTCGTCACACAACTCCTTCCAGTAGGATCTCTTGCTTGAGAGAATGGCTCTTCGTAGTTGTTGTCTTTTGATCTCATAGTCGAGCCTTAGTTCTTCTGTTGTGACCCTGTCGCGTCTCCGTGCTCGTTGATGCAGCCTTCGTGCTTTGAGACACTCTCGTCGGTGTTGTGAGATCGTGTCATTCCACCAGTAAACTGGTGGGCGGCTGTTGTTCTGCCGTCTCCTTGCATGGATGCATCGCAGGACTTGACAACGCTTGTCATTACCTCTTTGGCAGTGGCTTCTGCGCTTGTTGCTATTGACAATGGTTCCTGCTCCATAACCAAGGCGAATGAATCAGCATCGAAAGCATTTTTGTTCCAACCGACTGGCTGTGACCTCGCACGACTGACACACAATCTTCGTTTGGGAGTGGTGTTGATTTCCCATATAATAGCTTGGTGGTCGCTATTAGTAAACTCCTCATCGACCCGCCATTCACAGCCCCCTTTAATTAGGTTGCTGCTAACGAAAGTCACATCAATAATGGAGCTGGCTGTGCCTTTGCGATATGTGCTTACGTCTCCTGTGTTGAGGAGTACCAGGTTGAGCGAAGACATGGTCTCAAGGAGAGCTCGTCCTCTCGCGCTCGTTTCCCGGCATCCCCAGTCAATTGCCCAGGCGTTGAAATCTCCTGCGATGGCGACCGATTCACGCTTCCGTACATCCTCCGCCAAGGTGTCCAAGAATAACTCGAACTCCTCGAGCTGTGCACTAGGAGGTGCATAGCAGCTATAGAAGTGAACCCCTCCCACTTTGGCTCTCACAAGCCATGGTTCGGGGTATTTGGGAGTTGTTGGAACGGAAGTTTACCGCAAGCCCATATCGCTGCTCTGTCCGTTGTGTCATTTACCCAGGACAGGGTGTCGAAGTTTTTGTACTGCTCGCAGATTATGGCTACGTCGCAATCCAATTCCCGCACCCGCTGTACCAGTAGGTCTTGGGCTGCTTCGCAATGGTTGAGGTTGAGTTGCAGTACTTTCATTTACGGGCTTGTGCTGCTCTCATCGCCTGTTGGTAGATCGGACATTTCCAACTACCCGCAACGTGCCGGCAGTCTGACCTACTATCTTTTCTCTGAGCGTCTGCCTTGGCGAATAACAAAAGTAGATCTCCCTTAGCTGTTCGTCGATCTTATTGACTTTTTTGCCTATATCCTGCAAGGTGGGATCATTCTTGATACCTCGCAAGATATCTGCATGGGAGCTCTTCTCGCCTTTCTTTATAAGCAGCGTACAATGTTGGGCTGGTTTTTGCTTATTGGTCCTCGGGGCCTTTTTCCGCTTTACCACTTGCCAGTCAGTCGACTGGTTTGAAGGTTGTTTTTTGGTCTGCGGTTTAAACTTGGGTTTTAATCCATTGTTTCGCTCCGCTTCTGAATTGACCACCCTACTTGTTGTTGCCTGGTGGTTTGCCCGATGTTCTGGCAACCTTCTTTACCGGCTTTAGCTTGCTAGGTAGCACCGGTTTAAGAGTTTTAACTAGTGGTGCCTTACTTGATGGGGCTACTGAAGGCGAGGCCTTCGGTGGCGAGGTCCTTGCTACTGAGGCTACTTTTTATTGAAGCCGCCTGCTTTGGGGCCGCCGGTGTTGATGCAGTCGGTTTTGAGTTGGCTGCTTTTGAGGCAGCCGCTTTTGGGACCTCCTTTTGCTTTTCACCTTGTGTCTGAGTGTTTGACACCTTTACTGGCGATGTCTGTGTTGTAGCAGGTTTCGCTACAGGAGGTGGCCGCGTCGTTGACGTCAGATATTTGTCATATTCTAACTTAATGGCGTGTGCCAGTTTCTTGATCTCATGATGTACATTGTGCCTAGGCCCAATGAACTTCAAGAGCTCATCGATCTTTGCTCCTAATTTGTTTGGAGCGCCACTCTCAGTTGTGGCCCTTTGGGAGGCGTCAACTGCACTATCCGCCTTTTGGAGGACTTGGCTGAATAGTGTCTTGCTGCCAGCTCTAGTTTTAATGGTCGATGTTGTACCATTAGCAGTGTTCTATTCTTCTTGTCACCATGTGACGGACCCAGTGATAATTCGCTCCCCCCAGAATCCGTGGAGCGTGCACCGCCACCGAGGCTTTCACTCGATCGGAACCGGTGGTGGGATTATCCTCTGCAGAGGTACCCACCTGGGGTATTAAGTTGACCTTATCACCCATATCCATGAATGGTTTATTTTCGGGTTCCTTCCCCTATCTGGTTTTGGTCCGCCCTGAGGAAATCCTCAGTACTCCCCATTGCTGGAGAGCGTTCCCCTATCCGCCACCTGGGAGGCGCCCGGTAGTGGACCAACAACCACCCCGGGCCCCGGGTGTTGTCTGTGTGTGTGTGTGTGTGTGTGTGTGTGTGTGTGTGTGTGCGTGGCTCTATTTGACTTCCACAAAGAACTGAATAGTCTGTGCAGTCTCTCTATTTTTTATTTGTATATCTCGGAGTGTCATTATATCCTATTAAAAAATAATTTAACTCTTGCTAGTGATTGATATGACTCCAGATTTGGAGTTGAAACGTCTCTATCTACAGATAAGTATCCCACAATATATAAAACTCTTATTTATATACAGGAATACTGTTTATCATATTATTCTCTCAGAATATATTTGAGGAAAATTTAAGTAGAGACGAGTATCCGGACCATTTGTCTAAATTGTCTTACTACACTTTGTTTTCCATTTATATATTTCAAGTATTTATGTGTCAAGGGAAAAAACGGAAAGCCTTAATGTATAGGCGAAATAACAACAATAATGTTACGAAATTTACTAAGCCGAAATGGCTCGGCAGCTGTAGAATTGAGAATGAATTGTACGAGAGTTTTCGTTTCTGGTTTTAAAAGGAGCGACCCATAATCGCGGCGGTCAGTTAGACAGCGACGACGAGCGTATATTATAATGTTATTGTGATATTTGATCAGCTGTTCTGTATAATTTGATGTAAATAAAAATTCTAGAAAAGTGAAAGTGAATATTAGTTGTATAATTTTAATTGAACCCGGACTATATAACAAATTTGGTGATCAGAAGTGCAGGATTAAGTGCAGTTAAAATCGTAATTTGATTTATGGAAACGGTGGCATGGAAAAAATGGACGAACTTCCAAAAAAAAAAAAAAAAAACACACATACACAGTGTGTGTATGTGTGTGTGTGTGTGTGTGTGTGTGTGTGTGTGTGTGTGCTTACCTAACTGTGAAAATGAGTATCAACTATATTGTCTATATTAAAAACAATAATAAATCGTTTCAAAACAAATTAGATATAAAATTGGCTGGTCCACCTAAGCCATATCTTGGTTGAAAACAAGAGTGCAAAATGAAAAATAAAGTAGGTATTTACACCAAGTTTTAAAAGTGAAATTTATAATAAAGAGAAATGGTTGTGTGGTATTATGGCGAGAAATCCATTTGGACGGAAACTGGAGTGACGGATTAAAACGTTTCTTAGAAGTACGATGTCTCAGCACTGGCTAAATGCTCTTTGTGTGCTTAGTATTGAAAAAATATATTCAATCAATGCCAGACTTTAATAAAAAGGTCATTGAACATTTCGCTTTCGCAAAAAACCGACGAATATTTTAATTAATAAAAAATAAATGCAGTATTAGCAAAGCTATGGTTTGTTCTTTTGCATCTTTGAATCCCAATATTTGACAAGTAAAGTGCACCACCAGTTTCATAACCCACCAGTCCCATGTGATTTAGAAGGGCATCCCTTAGATTTTTTCAAGACAATAGAGGATCAGTTTGAAAATTTTGACGAAGCTGACCATTGTCAGTTAAAAAATGTGCTTATTAGTACCATGAAAACTGAAGGAACTATTTTAAACTCTTAAACCGAAAACAAGGAGTACATGAAGACTTTTGGACATTTTCAACTACTTTTTACTGTTATGCCACAGCATAAATCCTTAAATGGCCGACCAGGAGAAAATAGGTTTTATCATTCGTGGACTCCAACCTAAAATTTTAAAAAGGTGAACATTATGAATAATGACACGGTGGAAAATGTTCGAAGAAATCTGCAGAAAATAGAAGCCACAGAAACCATGATTGAAAGAGTAGCAAAGCATCCATAAGAAGCAGATATGCAGAAAGATCAAATGTACTTCTTTTAGTAATAATAATGATAAATTTTGGAATAAGCCAACTGCTTTCAAAAAGAAAGTAGGACGAAAGATGGACGAGTAGTTTGTTTTCAATGTGGCAAGTCAGGCCGTTCTAAAAATTGTTATAAAAAAAACTCTACACCAGGTCGCTAAAGATTAGCGACAAAGTTAAAAGATGTTCCAAAATTAAGTCGTTGAATTGTTTATTCTGTAATAAAATAGGCCATAAAAAATCTAACAGTAGATATAGAAAAAAAAATCCTAAATTCAATTGCATTATTCAAAATTGCCTCACCTTTCTGTGAACTTAAAGAATTAAAAGGTTGTATCAATCGTAAATCAGTAAATTTAATTGTTGATACTGGTGCTGGGATCAGCGCTATTGATTCAAATTTTATTCAAAAACTTTAAAAAAATCGACCTGTTCGAAATTTAACAGCCAGAGCTGTTAACTTAATTTTTTTATAGGTAATTGGCAAAACATCATTAAAACTTAAAATAGGTAAGGTAAACTGTCAACACGAATTTATACTTGCAAGAAACTGCGGTAATAAAATTATTGTGGGTGACGATTTTAATAAATAATAGAATAATAATATAAATTTTATAACACACACCAGCTTATTTCACAATGAACAAAATTACGTTTTCAATTTTGTTGGGTTTGAGAATGTACTGAATCATGAAATAAATATAGAGGATGTCCGTTAAGTTAAGTTCAGTTACCTTTAAGCACTACAAAAATAATTTGGTAAGTTACGTAAATTGTGATACATTTTGGTTGTTTGAGACTAGTGAAAATTACTTCCGAAACAGGAGTTTGACAGTAGTCAAAATAAGTGTAAAAAATGATTTCTTGTACGTCACAAATAATACTCAGGTTGTCTGTATAATTTTTAAGAGTTCTTGTTAGGTAAAGGCAACGATTTCGTAGATTGTGTGTAATTAGTACAAACAGATAGTAACACATTCCCTGCATTTATTCAGGATGGCTTTCAGATTTCTAGCATTTCGAATGTTGTTAAGATAAATCTAGGTAAAGTGCACATGTTGAATGTTAGAGAAAGGGACATTTTGAATAACTTGTTGAATGAATTTTTAACCGCCTTCCAAAAAGGAGGTTATCAGTGATCAATTCGTCACGTATTTTTTTTTGTATGTATGTTACCTGATTTATTTTCCTGTGGAAAACCGGTTCGAATGAATATGCTCTTGTTTAATAGAGTATATATCTTGGTAAAACAAATTTGGGAAAAGAATTCTATTGGTAAAGTGTTGAAATTTATGAATGAACACATACGTGCATGAAAATCAACCAATATCCCTAACGTATTGGTTGATTTGTTAAAAACTCCTTATGGATGTGTATAGTTTTTTAACTTTAATCTACTAAGGAAGATCCATAGGTTATCTCATATACTTTTCTGTGACGTGCAACTGGCAGTTTTGCAGAAAATCGCCGAAAATTCCAATATTCTTATCAAAAAATTCATCGAAGTGCCGTAACGGACATTTCATCATAAATATTTTAATTCCAATGTTATAGTGAATTTGAAAATTTTATTTGTGCGTCTCAAGCATAGAGGTAGTAAAGCATAATAATTTCGGCTCCTTAAATCAATGAGTACCAATCTCGTTTTGTTTGTATACCAGGCAAATACCTATTTAAATTAAAAATTTTTCATTTTACGAAGACGATGCTTTTGGTGTCACATTTTCCCTGCCTAATAAAAAATTTCGTGACTACACATGTCAAACTCTAAAGTGCTATTTGGTGTGTTTATACACAGGGTGTTTAGTCAATGCAAACAAAATCACAAAGTAAAGTAATAGAAGGAGTTGCATTTATATGATGATTGAAACATAGGAGGGAGTAGAATCATATTGGTCCATATGCAACCTTATATACAGCATGGTTGGAATTTAGGGTGGAGTGAAACCCTTTAGCATACGTAACAATTTTCTTATTTAATGGGTGATAGGTTATAGTCGAATATTCAAACTTTTTACAACAACTTTCTTTATTTAACTGAAACTAAACATTTCAATAATTGAGGATTAAAAATACTTGTTGACTAACTTATTTCAAAACTAGTATTGACCAAGCCTACATGTTTAGATGTATTTATAAAGTCTGGAAAAATTGAAAGTTAGCAAAAAGATAATTTCGTCCAGGTGGCTGCTGGAAGTGTTAATTTAAGGAATATATCTTCGTTCTCTGTTGCATATGATGCAATAGAGGTAGTAACACGTCCCTTTCAAATAAAAAAGTTGACGCTTATAGGTTGTTTTGAAAGAAGTTCCTAAATTGCTGATTAATTGAAACAGTAATAATGATAGTGAAATGTTAGCTTTGTAATTGAAATAATATGATCTGGAATCAAATAAGCAATTGATTAAATATAAATGCATATGAATAAGACATTAAATATTTTTTTAAATTAAAAGTTTTATTGAGTTCTTTCTCAGTTGGTTCTTCCAGGTGGATACTTTGTCGTCGTCTTGAGATAATGGAGGGTCATCATTTAAACTTTGGGTGGCTGGCTATAAGTGCTCATCTTCTTCGTCTTGGGCATTTGCAGTAGGCATATAAAATAATTAGGCAAATTATTAGCAGGATTTTCAATATTATGAACCATATTAAGCTTTTGGTTAGGTATGGTTGATTTAGTAAAACATCTATTTGTGTGAATAGTGTGATATATATATATATATATATATAATATATATTTTTTTTTTTTTTTTTTTTTTATCCGAAGAGGGGGGAAATACATTGCGTACTTAACTAGCACGTGCTAGCCGTCGTGCGGGACTCCCGATGCAATGACTTCAAAGCAAGAGTAAATCTTTGCATTGAAACCAGTATACCGTATACCCGCTAAAACCCTAACCTCTTTCTCCTACAACCATGGTCCCTTGCGGCACTCTTACTCAATACTACTTCGCAAGGGTGGTTCATTGCAGATGTTTACTGCTCTTACATTGAAAGCTTCTAAAGCCTACTCCTCGAACGTATCGCGGAGTTCTTTGAGGATAGTCTCCGCATAATCTGATACCAAGTTCCAGGCTTGGGGGCCCTTCAGCATGGCTTCTACTAATTGTTCTGGGACGATATTAGTCTCCAGAATCCTCTCCACTTCAGCACGTTGATCCTGAAACCGGGGGCAGGAGAAGAACACGTGTTCCGCGTCCTCTATCACGTCCGTACAGTGTGGGCAGTTTGGGGAGTTTGCCCTCCTGAACCTGTGCAGGTATGCTCGAAAGCATCCATGTCCAGTCAGGAGTTGAGTGATGTAGAACCCAACCTCCCCATGCTGGCGGTTGACCCAACGACTGATGTTAGGTATCAATCGATATGTCCACCTGCCTTTAGTAGAGCTGTCCCACCTCTCCTGCCATTGCCCTAGACTTATGGCTCTTTCATCGCTGTTTCCTGTCGGCTGGTCTTTTTCTAACTTTCTGCGATAAAGCCGTCCCCTTTCTGCAGCCAGGATGTCGATTGGCAGGGTAGAGGCAATCACACTCACCGCCTCGTAAGACACAGTGCGGTAGGATGATGCCACTCGAATCGCTGAGAGCCGCTGGACTGATTTCATTTTCCGGCGGTGCGATGGTAGCTCGAGCGATTTCTCCCATACCGGTGCCCCGTACAACAAAACAGAAGTAGTTACTGTTGCCAGTAGCTGTCTTCTTATCTGCCTAGGGCCTCCGACATTCGGCATTATTCTAGATAATGCCCCCTGTACCCCAGCTGCTTTCTTGCTGGCCGCGATTATGTGCTCTTTGAAGTTGAGCCTTGTGTCCAGGAGCACCCCCAAATAGCTGATGAAGGGCTGCGATTGTATGTAGGTGTCGCCTATTTTGAGGGTGATGGTTTCCCTTGCCTTCCGACTGCTAACAAGAAGTGTTTCGGTCTTTTGCTCTGCTAAACTCAAGTCCGCTGCGAGCATCCAATTCTGAATTGTGGCTATAGCGAATGAGAAGGTTGTTTGTATCTCCTCTATGTGCTTGCGCACTATGATCAATGCCACATCATCGGCGAATGCCACTAGCCTGACGCCCTCAGGCAGCCCGAGCAGGAGTAGGTCGTTGTACATTACGTTCCATAAGAGGGGGCCAAGAACAGAGCCCTGAGGTACACCTCCTGTGATCTTATAGTCTACTTGCCCATTTTCGGTTTGGTACAATAAGATGCGGTCCTTGAAATACGCTAAGACCATTCTCCGCAAGTACTGAGGACTTCCATCCTGGCAAGAGCCTCCAAAATGCGGTCCCAGCGGGCCGAGTTAAAGGCGTTCTTGATATCCAGGGTGGCTATTAGACAGTACTTTTTTCCACCTCTTCTCCATCTCTTTCCCGAGATAGCCTCTCTGGCGATGTTGGTAACGAGTGTCACGGCATCGATGGTTGATCTCCCCTTTCTGAACCCGAATTGGTTGGAGGAAAGTTTTGGCTCAACGTAGGGCTCCAGCCTATCTGCTATTATTCTTTCAAGGAGTTTTCCCGCAGAGTCCAACATACAGAGGGGACGATATGATGACGGTTCGTCTGGAGGTTTCTTTCCCCCTTTAGGTAGGAGCACAAGCCTCTGCTTTTTCCACTTAGTCGGGAAAACCCCCTGCTTTAGGCAGGTCTCATACATGTGTAGAAACATGTCAGGCCTATTGGCTATGGCGCATTTTAGCGCGATGTTAGGTATGCCATCTGGACCGGGAGCCTTACCGTTTTAAGCCGGTTGCACGCGCCCATCAGCTCATTCATAGTCACTGATGGTATATCTTCGTCCCTCACCTGCCACGAAGGATAAGCGGGTAGCTCAGGCTTCGCAGGAAACAAGTGAGTGACAATGCGGTGCAATGATTCGGGGCAGTTCGTTGATGTCATGGGGGGGCCCTTGATTTTATGCATCACGATTTTATACGGTTTTCCCCATGGATCTTGGTCAACTTCGTCACACAACTCCTTCCAGTAGGATCTCTTGCTTGAGAGAATGGCTCTTCGTAGTTGTTGTCTTTTGATCTCATAGTCGAGCCTTAGTTCTTCTGTTGTGACCCTGTCGCGTCTCCGTGCTCGTTGATGCAGCCTTCGTGCTTTGAGACACTCTCGTCGGTGTTGTGAGATCGTCTCATTCCACCAGTAAACTGGTGGGCGGCTGTTGTTCTGCCGTCTCCTTGGCATGGATGCATCGCAGGACTTGACAACGCTTGTCATTACCTCTTTGGCAGTGGCTTCTGCGCTTGTTGCTATTGACAATTGTTCCTGCTCCATAACCAAGGCAAATGAATCAGCATCGAAAGCGTTTTTGTTCCAACCGACTGGCTGTGAACTCGCACGACTGACACACAATCTTCGTTTGGGAGTGGTGTTGATTTCCCATATAATAGCTTGGTGGTCGCTATTAGTAAACTCCTCATCGACCCGCCACTCACAGCCCCCTTTAATTAGGTTGCTGCTAACGAAAGTCACATCAATAATGGAGCTGGCTGTGCCTTTGCGATATGTGCTTACGTCTCCTGTGTTGAGGAGTACCAGGTTGAGCGAAGACATGGTCTCAAGGAGAGCTCGTCCTCTCGCGCTCGTTTCCCGGCATCCCCAGTCAATTGCCCAGGCGTTGAAATCTCCTGCGATGGCGACCGATTCACGCTTCCGTACATCCTCCGCCAAGGTGTCCAAGAATAACTCGAACTCCTCAAGCTGTGCACTAGGAGGTGCATAGCAGCTATAGAAGTGAACCCCTCCCACTTTGGCTCTCACAAGCCATGGTTCGGGGGTATTTGGGAGTTGTTGGAACGGAAGTTTACCGCAAGCCCATATCGCTGCTCTGTCCGTTGTGTCATTTACCCAGGACAAGGTGTCGAAGTTTTTGTACTGCTCGCAGATTATGGCTAGGTCGCAATCCAATTCCCGCACCCGCTGTACCAGTAGGTCTTGGGCTGCTTCGCAATGGTTGAGGTTGAGTTGCAGTACTTTCATTTACGGCTTGTGCTGCTCTCATCGCTTGTTGGTAGATCGGACATTTCCAACTACCCGCAACGTGCCGGCAGTCTGACCTACTATCTTTCTCTTTGCAGAGTAAGCACTTGGCAGGTTGTTGACAAGCCGAGGCATTGTGACCGGCGCCTCCGCATCTGTGACAACAACTGCTTCGATCAGTCTTGCCTCTGCACGCCTGGGCGTTGTGCCCAAAGTGCCAGCATTTGAAGCACCGTCGAAGGCTGATCCTCTCGCGAACACGTACTGTGCCCCACGCAAGTTTCAGCTTTCCAAGTGCGATGGCTTTCTTGGCCTGGACCTCTGGGAGACAAACAACTGCCGTTTGTGTTGACCTATATATATATATATATATATGTGTGTGTGTGTGTGTGTGTGTGTGTGTTACTGGTTTTTCGGAAATTTCATGATTATTTTGTTTGTTTTGATAAAAACAATTTTGTCTACGTTTCGATGACTTCTCATTCATCTTCGTCTGGACTTCACTGCTTGGTTACGTTGCACAAACCAATCAGTGATGTCCAGACGAAGATGAATGAGAAATAATCGATAATAGTGTAATCAGACATAAAAGAAATAATCGACGACATAAAGATCCTAAAAAGTAATGTGGAAACTCTTGAAATCAAAGTAGATCACATCGATTCCATCCAGAGCCAAGTGAAATTTGAAATCAGTTCCATTAAAAACACAGTACAAAGTAAGGTACAAGATAACAAAGTGGAAACCGAAATTAAAAAATTACAACATGATTTGCAGAGAGTGAAATACCAGCACACCGTGAGTACCAAAGGTTCTTTTAGTAAACAACCCATATTTGATGGCAGTCCACCTTGGTACATGTATAAACGGCAATTTGAAGCAGTGGCTACAGCCAATGTATGGGATAACCAAGAAAAATCTACCTCTATTGTAATTTCTTTAAGAGACCCGCTTGATGCCGGAAATATGACTCCTCTGCAGCCAGTAAGGGCCCGAAGACCAAGAGCAGAATAGCAGTACAATGTGGGCGTCCAATTTGAGAGAATTGCCATGGATGTCGCCGGTCCGTTTCCCTAGTCTGAGAGGTGGAACAAATACATTCTGGTCGCAATGGATTACTTCAGCAAATAGCTTGAGGCATATGCGATACCCAACCAAGAGGCAACCACGGTAGCGACGGTGCTAGTAGAACACCTATTCATCAGATTTGGCATCCCGATGGAACTACACTCAGACAAGGGGCGTAACTTCGGATCGAATATATTCCAGAAGGTCTGTACGATGTTGGGGATAAAGAAAATGAGAACAACACAATTGCACCCAGAGTCAGACGGAATGGTGGAAAGATTCAACAGGACCTTGGAACAACACCTATCCAAGGTCGTCAGCAATAACCAGCGTGATTGGGATGAGCATATTCCCCTATTCCTTCTGGCATATTGCTCAGCCGTACATAATAGTACAGGCTTGACTCCAGTCAGGGTCTTGTTTCGGAAAAGAGCTGTGATTACCCTGCGATTTGGCGTTTGGCTCTCCCGAAGAACATTCCCAAGACATCAACGATAATGCCGACCAGCTCCGATATAACATGCGGGCATTCACCAATTAGCCCGAACGCAGATGTTGGCCACCAGTGACCGGATGAAGACGCGATACGCCCTCAAGGCCAATTCAGTCGGGTTCCAAGAGAGGGACAAAGTCTGGCTGTACAACCCCCAACGAAGGAAGGGTAAATCTCCAAAGCTTACATCCGCCTGGGATGGTCCATACGAGGTGGTCAAGAGGCTTAATGACGTCGTCTACCGGGTCCGTCGAAACCACAGGGCTAAGTTGAATGTGGTCTATTTAGATCGACTCGCTCCCTACCATGAAGACGATGTTTCTGATCAGGACGATCAAAATTAAAGGGGGGGCAGTGTTACGAAATTTACCTAAGCCGGCTCTGGTTTCGTTCCAATACATCAATCGCTGAGAGCACAAAAAAATTAATTTCGAAATAACTCGACAACTGTAAAATTGATACTAGATTGTACGGGAGAATTCGATGATTTTAAAAGCAGCGACCCATCATCGCAGCAGGCAGTTAGTGCGGCGAAGAGCTTATGTTATGTTATATATTATTGTGATAGTCCAATCAGCTGTTGTGTACAATTGTTGTTAATAAAAGTTCTAGAAAGTGAATATTAGTTTTGCATTTTTAATTGAACCCACGGAGTTTATAACAATATATTACAATTAAAGCATTTAATGAAAAGAAAATATAAAATAATTCAAAATTTTAGGATCTTAGTAAAATATTTCGGGTTAAATAAAGTTTGAAAACACGTTATTACCACTTTAAAGAACCAATTGAAATTCATATGTCATAATAAATTTTTGAAACGAGATTTTTATAGAACTAACGCTCAAAATAAGATTAAATTCATAGTACAAAGGGAACACGGAACGCGAAATCAGAAGATAGTATTGTTTCATGCCAACAATGAAAAATTTTATAAAATTTTAACACAGGTTAAGATTAAAACAACTGGTGGCAAGATGAACATAAAACAGTAAAGTAAAAATTGCAATTTTAAAGAAAAGTGAAGGTATTATAGAAATTTGTTTAGATACGGAACTAAATTTCAGAAAAGGGATAATTGTGTATGAAATGGGATTTCAAATATGCTGATTTAAAAAATATCTAGTTCTATGTCAAAATTAAAAACTATAAAAGCTGACAGCATTAGAAGAGGAGTCTTAATTTGAGAGTGCAGCAGTAAACAGGTTATATAATGACAGTTAGTTGTCAGTGTCAGAACGCTTGATAAATTCAAAGATTTTTAAAAGGTTATTGAAATTTGAATGGAAACAATCGCATACAAGAGAGTAGCTGAATTTAAATAGTACAAGGTTATATGGGAATGTACTAAAACATAATACAAACCAAGCAGTATAAAGGTATAGCAGCAATTATAATCAAATAAAGTAATTCAATTAAGAAGCTGAAAGTAAATGTTTGAAATATTGGGAGCAGAAATAAATATTATTACATTGGTAGCAGAGATTTTGGCAGAAAATACCAAAAGTTGTAAGTTGCTAGCAGAAGTTTTGCAGTTCGATAGCAGTGTATGAGGTATCATCTGAGATATTAAGGTGAGACAGCATCCATTAGCACAAGCATTTCAAAAATGGATAAAGTGAAAAAACTTTAAAGAGTTTTAAAATGAACAAGGTATTTACAGTTGAAGGTTACTTAAAATAATTCATTTGATATTCATTTACATTATAAAGGGTGTTCCAATTTGAGGTTAATTTTTAAATTTGCCACCATTTATATTTTTTGTACTAGAATATCATATGTTATTTGACAGATAACAAGTAGGAATATTCCGGTTATTAAAAATGTAAAGATATACGACTGAGCAACGCATGTTTATTATTAAAAATTATTTTAAATTTGGTGAAAGTTGTGCAGAAGTTGGAAGAAAATGAAAGAGAAAATTGTCCGTCAAATGTTACTATTGAAAAAATTGTTCAAAAGTTTGTGGAAACTGGTTCAGTAAAAGACGAAAAAAGCAAAACATATCGTAGTGGACGTTCCGAAGAAAATATTGCAGCTGTTACTGCTAGTTTTGTTGAACAACCAAAAACATCAATTTGTCATTGTGCACAGCAATTGGACATTTCAAAAACCACTTTATTAAGAATTTTGAACAAAGATCTTTATTTAAAGGCGTACAAGATTCAGATAACGCAAGAAATAAAAGTCAACAGACTTTGGTATACGTCGTCAATTCGTTAATTGGGCCATACAACAGAAACTTGAAATTGCGATCTAACACCTCTAGATTTTTTTCTATAGAGCTATTTAAAAGAAAAGGTCTATGCCAACTATCCACAACCAATTAATGATCTAAAGGAGAACATTATTGACTGTTTTCAAGTAATTGAACATCAGTTATACCAGAAAGTTATGGAAAATTTTGACAAAAGATTAGAAGCTTGTCGTACAGCAGGAGGTGGTCACTTACAAGATATTGTTTTCCATTAGTAAACCGAAACAATTGTATTATCATTTGAAATAAAAGATTTGATGATACTCAAATAATTTGTGTATTTTATTAAAAATTTAAAAATTAACCTCAAATTGGAAATTTGAATACATATTTGGGAAATAATCATTTTAGTAACGGGATAAAACTTTGATATTTTGCATTTGATTAATCATTGAATCATTCCGAAGAAAGGCAAATCTTAGTAGTTAAACAAAGAGAGTTCTGGAGCGGAAGTGGATATAAAGGTAACCAGTCATCTACTTCTCTCCGGGAGCTGCTGTTGGTAGTTGGTGTTTGGATAAGAAGAAGAAGACATTGGGGGTGGTCGTAGGGGTGCGCGAAAGACATTTGGGTGTGTCGCAGAGGTGCGCGCCATCTGTTGTTAAACCATTGTATTGTGGGTTGCATGTGTCGCAGGGGTGCGCGCCATCTGTTGTTGGTTGTGGTGGTTCGAAAGAAAAAAAGCTTGGCCGGCTATCGAACACGGCTTGCCTGATTACAAAGTCAGGTGCCCACCGAGCTGCGCTAATGCGGTTAATCGAGAAATGTTTATTTGAAAAGGTATAGTATATGCCCGTTGCGCGGGCGCGTGTTTTTGGGCGCTGTTCTGTCGGCGGGTTGGATATTTGATGCTACGAATTTGGATGGGGGGATGGGGATATTTGATGCTAGAATTTGGATGGGGGATGTGGTATTTTGTTGGTTGTAAACATGCGCAGGTCCGTGGCGCGGCAACTTTCGTCGGACGTCGAGCTTTGAGACTTTTTTAATGTTTCAAGCGCCTGAATGCGGAATTTAATTATAAGGTGTTTTGATATTTATATTTTTCTGATTCACATTTGATTAATTGTTGATTATTAATTGATTTTATTGATTTTTAACAATTGAGTTGTTTGATGTTGTCTGTGATTTTTATTCAAAAAGGTAAGAAACGAGTTTGACAATATAAAATAACTAAAAAGTTGTTGTTTTATTGACAAACGGTCAATTGACACAAATAATATACTTACAGAACAAGTCTTATTCGCCGGAGCAGTTTTGGTGGAGGAACAGATCTTCGAACGTTTGTTATATCAATACATCTTTGGATTCCTTCACTGGAATCAGTAGTTATATCATATGTATACAGTATCTTTTAAAGGGCTTTGTTCGTCCGGGTTGTTTGCAATATATCTCAAGCATTTACATTTATATTAGAAATTTCAATTAAAAAATTACGAATAACAAAAATCGTGAGAAATCGTTAAATTTTTAAAAGGGGCAATTTAATTCAGTTATGTTATTAGTAGTTAAACAAAGCGGTTTCTGGGGCGGAAGTGGGCATAAAGGTAACCAGTCATCGAGTTCTCGCCGGGAGCTGCTGCCGAGCTGTTGGTAGTTGTTGTTTGGATAAGAAGAAGAAGACATTGGGAAGAAGAAGACATTGGGGTTGGTCGTAAGGGTGCGCGAAAGACATTTGGGTGTGTCGCAGAGGTGCGTGCCATCTGTTGTTAATAAATGAAAGCCATTGTATTGTGGGTTGCATGTGTTGCAGAGGTGCGCGTTATCTGTTGTCAATAATTGAAAGCCATTGTATTGTGGGTTACAGGGGGCACGCCATCTGTTGTTGGTTGTGGTGGTTAGAGAGAAAAAAGCTAAATACTTGGCCGGGTATCGAACGCGGCTTGCCTGATTACAAAGTCAGGTGTCCACCGAGCTGCGCTAATGCGGTTAATCGAGAAATGTTTATTTGAAAAGGTATAGTACATGCCCGTTGCGCGGGCGCGTGTTTTTGGGCGTTCTTCGGTTAGATATTTGGGGCTGGATGGGGGATATAGTTGGCTGTAAAAATAATTAAAATCTTGGTATTTTGTTGCCTGTAAAAAAATTTAAAATCTTTTGCATGCGCGAGAACGTCCACTCCTTCGAGTCTATAGTTTTCGTAAGCGACCGCCTACCTGCGCTAGAACGGCAACTCCTCCGAGTCTCTGATTTTGTCGGATGATTCAAGGCATTGAACGCCTGCATGCGCGAGAACGTCCACTCCTTCGAGTCTATAGGTTTTGTAAGCGAGTGCCAGCCTGCGCAAGAACGGCAACTCCTTCGAGTCTCTGATTTTGTCGGATGATTCAAGGCCGAGCGTAATAATATTGAGAAAATTTGTTTCAAGGGTCTGAAATTTAATTAAGGTGAAAATATTGGATATATTAAAACTAGACAACTGTTTAAATATGTTTATTAGCATATAGTATATTATGCATTTTCAGAGCATCCTTAATAATTAAAGCTATATTTTGTTTTGTTTTTGTACAATATATAGTAAGGCCGCCATCATCCAACCACATAGTCAAATCCAAAGAAATACCATCAGAACAAAGCTGGCAATCATCCCATACAGTGTCAGGTTTATCCTTTCCATATGAAGGATCGTTATGGAAACCATATGCAAATTCCAAGTATTTTTTAAGAACCGTGTAACTCTCCACCGTTAAATGTAGAATTGTTTCACCAATTTTGAGAGTGGTCTCGGTATCGGTAATATTAATTGTTAAAATTTCTGGTACTGCGGCATATTTGCAAGTGCGGCCGTTGTAGGTAATCACAGTTGTTAAAACGTCTGGTACCACGTAACATCCATTTTTGGGATTTAGCTTTCCAGTTAAATCTTTCGGTTGTATAGTTCGCGTTGGCACTGCACTCATATTAAATCTTTCTTGGTCATCAAGTAAAGTTTCCAAATTCATGACTGGATTGTTACAGCTTCAACTCAAGACTGAATAAAAGAAATAAATTCTTTTAACTTATTGTCGTGAGTGTGTGACGACAGCAAACACTACAAATATTAGATTTTTGTGGCTATAGGTGCAGTCTTATTCAATTCACTATGAATAAAAGGTGTGGAATATGTTTGGAAGAGATCACTAATAATTTTGGGCTATTGCCAAATTGTAACCATTGTTTCTGCTTCCCATGCGTAAAAAGATGGCATCAAAATAAAGACTTTGAATTGAATATTCGCAGAGGCTGTCCAGAATGCCGTATTGTGTCTCCTTATGTCTATCAATCTGAGGTTTATTACCAGAAAGCGGAAAAAGATCGTTATATAGCTGAGAAAAACGAAAAAATGAAGAAAATACGATGTAGGTATTTCCGAAAAAGCAAACCCAAATGTCTGTTTGGAAACACTTGCTTGTTTAGCCATGGATTACCAAATGGGGTTGAAATAGATATAGGACCACCCCAAATGAAACGTGCAGGTATGGGCGGTCGTACTGATTTCATAGAAGCTCAGTTCGCCCGTGGAGGAGGTAGAACTCAGCGCCCAGCAATAGGAGGGTTCCCAGATACGATTAGTTTACTCCTAGTGGAACCAGGAAATTTTTACGTCTTGAGAGATGAATAAAAATCTGTATTTATTTAAAAATTCATGCCAATAAAATCATAAATGTATTTAAAAATTCCTGATAATAAATTCTCAAATCATGAATCTGTATTTAAAAGTAATGTTAATAAAATCGAAAAATAATATAAATCATGAATCCGTAATTGTTTGAAAATTCCTGATAATAAATTCACATTATATCTGGTATTTTAGATATCAAAACCACAACGGAAATGATGACCGCAGTGAAAGGAAACTGTGGTATCTTGTTTACGCTAATTGAAACCGAGCTAAATAAATTTACAGGAAGCTGTGGTTTGATAAGGTTATCATGTTGTTTGCAGCAATAAACTTTTGCAGGAAGTTCCCATCTGATAAGCATTAATTAGTTGTTTTTCTAGAACTAACAGCAATTTCGTTATACGCAAATGACGTAGTTCAATACTGATAAATAAAATAATTGCGAATTTTTATTTCATTGTAACATTAATATTTTAGAAATATTAAAAATTGGACTTTGTACCTATTGAAATACCAGATGAGCTGGAATGGTATTTTAAAGAGCCCAATCCAATTTTAGACTAACTTGCCTATGATGAGCTGCATTTATTGTAGTACCATTAGCTGAATGTTGTAGTAAATAATTGCAATATGTATAAGAATAATATTTTTTAAAATTAACGTCATTTTATGTTTAGAGTTGCTAGAAATCAGACGCAATAAAATCGACAATTAACTACTGTGGTGGAGATTCATCAAAATGTTTAATCAAATTGGTGCAGACAGTGATAACTATATCAAAAAATGTAAACAAGTTGAGTTGGATCATTCTATTTCCTCTGCTGAAATACCCTTGTGGCTTAGGGATATTAGAAAACATATGAGACTTTTTAATTGTGCTATTCGCCATGGAAATTTATGTGTGGGAACTTTGAAAAAATTACAAAAAAACGTTGGTTATTTAAAACGCTTTCGGACTTTGCTGAAGCAGTCAAAAATTGGAATGGGTTTAAATAATAAACGTTCTAGTAGAGTTCAATGGGATGACATTGCTTCATGTTTTCAAAACCGTGTTAGTACTGGGATAATAATTAACAAATCACATAAAGATATCTTGATGTTTCTGGATGATGCTTCAATTATGTTCAAGTCCAGAATTAGTAACATTTTGAAAAAACTATTTACGCTTAAAGTGAATACTTGTTTTTGTGGAGAATTTTTAAAGTCAGATATGGATGAAACTACGAATCACAAATATTTTAATACTAAAAATGAAATTATTGATCGGGGAACAGACTTGGATGAATGGTTTGACAATCACGTAAAGGATCCAATTATGAATTCCCTCGAATAATTTTCAACAGAAGGTAGTGGCTGGGTCTTAAAACGTATTATTTCTTTGGAAATAAACATAAATGCCTTTGAATTTGGTAATGGTATATCATAATATATTATGTAGCTTTGAAATAAAATTTTAAATACAAGACATTGTTGTACTGTCATAACAGACCATAGATTTGAAATTTACTTCCGATTAGAACGAATGTTACAGCGAACTTTGTTATCTCTGTAGCTTCCAGGTCATATAGTCAAGACCTCTTAAACGGTACATATGATATTCCTTATCCAGCATGTATTATTATTTGAGGAAAACATACGGCTTATGAAAAAGGGTGGGAGGCACTCCGTAGAGTGCCCCCCTCCCTTTTTCTGTGACATCATAAGCCGTGCTCTCATTGGTCGATTTAAACTTTAACTAGCATTTTGCATTTTGTCAACACAGCATACAATGCATATATCCATATTCACTTAGCTATCATCATGATTCAAATGATGCTACATTGCCAAGAGAATCAATTCAATCGTGTGTTTTCCCTAGGTCTAGGGATTTTCTCATCGCTGTTTAAAGAAACAATTCGCACTAAGTGTGTTTTTCCGGAATCTAGGTAAATATGGCAAACTGACAATCATGGCCCCTCTAACCGAGCCTCCCTCCCTTTTTCTGTGTCACATGATACATCCTTTAGTCACCTTAACAAAGACAAAAAATTTCAGTTCGTTTGTAACATTTGATTAACGTAGTCAGTACAATTCCAAGATGCTACCAATTCAATCTATACTAAATTGTTTTGAGAGCGATCAAGAAGTAAAACAATGGGTTACACCAATGAAAAAGTTAACGTATACCGAAGTGTGTCTCAAATATGGGCTAGACGTTGAAAATGATAAACGAAATGCCTTCTTCTGGCAGCTAACTTCGAGCAACCAAGTCCTCATTAATGATGCCATCCTAGAGTGGTGTGGGTATTGCGGCGAATACAGAACTATGAAAGAGCACTTTCTGGATTTGCTCAAAAATCAACAATCTCCTATGCAGTACAACGAAATTCAAGATACAAACAATGCTAAAAAGAAATATATTTGCATGAGCGCCATCGACTTTGAAATGCTGCTTATGCAGATGCGGAGCAAGAAGGCTACAGAAATTCGCATCCTCTACACTTTAATTAAACGCATCTCTATGAAATATATCACTTACGAGAAGTATCACGAGGAAATGCATCTCAAACAACTTTCTACAAACAACGACCTAATTTCTGCACAAAACCAGCATTTGATGACTGAGTTGGATGAACTTAAGCAAATTATGATACAAGTAAAGAATACCGCTGAGGCTGAGATGATTCAAATGCATAAAAGAACGATTACAAGAGGAAGAAAAGAGAGAAACAAAGCAGTTCGAGATCGTATGCGAGCTGAAGAGGAACGAGTTAAGGCTGAAAAAGAACGTATTCAAGCTGAGGAAGCTAGGGCCAAAGCCGAACTGCATCGAGTTAGACTAGAAGAGGAATCTGTCAAGGCTTCGGAACGTCATTGTGAGGTTCTGAATGTGGTTTCTAACAAAATACAGTATCAGGTAGTGAAACGTTTAAGGAACGAAGTAGTCCATCGTGTAGCTCCCAAGTCAATCAACCACGAAAAACAGAGATGTATGGCTCTGTTAGCTCTTAGTAAGAGTGAACGGTACCTCATACGTAGACAGCGGCGATCTTTCCAAGCAGCTATAAAGGCAGTACTGAAGAAACATCCAAATGCTAAACTTGTTAAAGAATGGTTTGATGTCTCACATCCCATAGATATAGGTAACGCTCTCAAGTTCCGACTTGGGAACTTAAAAGTGTTTGCTAGGGGCAACACACTGCGAAATCAGCACCATTCTCTTGAGCCATTGTATGATTCTGACCTGGTTGCCATGGAGATTTCCAGCGATGCTCAACAAATTACCAACCCAGAATAAAGTATTTGTATAATAGTGTTATTTGTTTCCCAATTATATTGTAAATATTATATGTTTAAATAAAACAAAATATGTTCAAATTAGCATTTTTAGCATACATATATTTTTAAATAACCTACAATTTTCCGTCTACATATGCAACAATGATCTATTTTCAGAGAACAATCAAAGCAACTAGCAAAGTGTCTGCATGGCATAAAAACAATTGTCATTTCATTAGTTAAGCAAATTTTACAAGTATTATGATTAGAGTCAGTGTGGGGATTTGGTGGGCAGTCTCTAAGCAATAAACATTTAGCTGATACCTTTTTGTGAAGCTCTGTAATATCATCACAAGGTAAGAGATTCTTGAGCTCTAAGCCACAGCAATGACAAGTGATCCTGTCACCGTAGCCCGTGTAAAAGAAGCCGGCGTTGACAAGCTCGGTGGGTGTCTGCTTCAAGGCAATAGGCCAGTCTTTGAACGTCTCAAGTCTGCTCTCAAATGTCACTTTGCTTTTATGTCTGATAGGTCTGGTGATGTGGTAAGTGTCATCAAAATAAAAAAAGCGACAATATGGATTCCAATCCAGATGATCGGCAACAGGGTCATCACCATCTTCCCAGTTGAAACCACGTGTATCACAAAATGGGCATTCAACAGCATCATTTAAGCTGCCATCGGATTCTATTGCATCTTGTCGGTAGATAAACCCTGCTCTTGCTAACTTTTCAGCAGGGAAGTCGGAAGGCCAATTTTCAAAGGTACGTAATCGATTTTCGTATATTTGGAAGTATTCTCGACACTCCATGGTGTAGAACTGATGAAATAAACAACAATGTTTTTAATTTATAAGTATTTATTCAATTTTTCTAATGTCAATATCTCTTAAAATAATGTTTTTATAATAATAAATATGTTCTTTTAATGCAATACATAATGGAGACCCGTCATCTAAACAAAATGTTTTTAACAATTTTTCAATCGGTAAACGATTTAGTAAATTTGACCATAAACATATTTCATCTATTATTTTATAATAAAAAGTACAGAAATTTAAGCGCTCCAAATAAATTATTTTACTTGATATAATAGGGTTAGTAGCTAAGAGTTCAACCACATCACTATAATCCAAATCGAGCGCGCAAATGTTTTTCATCACCAACACTTGTTTGACGTCTTCATACTGGATCTGGGATAGATGGAGACAATCTCCGCAGGTCACTGGGGCAGCAAACTCTGGAGGTGTGGCATTTTCAAAAAAGTTTGTTTTCGGGAGCTTGAGCTCAATGATGACATCTTCCCACTCGTACATAGTCATTACAATTTTCGTTGGTGTTCCAGCGGCTACAGTTGTTTTTTGCAAGATCACCACTGGAGAATAGGATCTTGCAGGACTGAGTGCACATTGAACATCATACTCTGAATTCAGTAATGGAAATCTCGAATGCAGCAAGTAATAGTCTTCCTTTTTGGCAGCTTCATCATACATTTGTAACACTCTATCCAAGTCCGCACTGTAATTGATAGTGGAATCACTACTATAACCACTATCCATGGTTTCAAAACTGCTGATACTACTCATTTTCACAAATCACTCGAGAGGTAAACTGGGACTGGGAATATATGTAGGGAATTTTCACAATTTTATAGTTGTACCCCTTCCACTACCTGATTGCGGTTGATTTCAATTATGTGTTCCTACGCCAAGATGGAAAAGTAGATCTCTTGTTGCTAAGAGCTCCTCTGTTCCCCATCACCATCATCATATATGTAAGGCTTTTAAATGTTGCATCACTTGTTGTTTTTCACAATAAAATTTGATATCTTTCTGTAATCGTTTAAGTTTGATGATATGTTGACTTAAACTTTTCGAATACTTTACAGTGATGTTTTCACCCTGAGTCTTCATTTTGCAATGCAAGCACATGTCTATATTTATGATAATTTATTATCAATTTATGATTGACCTTGGTGTTATAGTCTGTTTTCAGTGCCAATCCAACAGTCGTGGCTCGAATCAAAACCAAGCCACCGAACTTTAACCTTGGTGCCTTTTCGTTGCAAAATTTTCTCAACGAGATACACATCAGGAAAGACAGCCTTTTGCAATTCTTCTTCGTAAAATCTCCCTTGAATCGGTGTACCAGACATATCTTCCAAAATATACGTAACTGGATTAGTTATTTTAACCTGCGTAATTTTAAACAATTCCGTACTCCAGCTGGGAAGATAACCTTTATCAAAAACGTGCTTGGTTTTACTTATTCGCACAACATCTCCGACTTTCAGTTTTCTTGGTCCAGCAATTTTCAGGTTATTGTATACTTTAATATCTCGAGCGTTTTTCCTATTAATGTCCATAGGTCTCATCTTTGTTTTGGAATGTTTTTGATGGTTGTAGTCCTTAACGATTTCCTGTAGAATATCCATCCATTTGTAGGTGCCGTTCAAACTAAAGTACTTGTAGAGCCGTTCTTTCAGCGTTCTAATTACTCGTTCAGCTATTACGGCTTTCAGTCCACTAAATGTTCTATAATGATTGATTCCGTATGACTTCATTAGTTTCTGAAAGCAACTATTGTAGTATTCCTTGCCCTGGTCGGTTTGTAGATTTTTCGGGTGCCGTCCTTCCTTGAGAATACTCTCAAAGGCACGAGTTACCTCTTCACCGGATTTCGTTTTCAGCGGTCTCGTCCACACGTACTTTGAAAAACAATCAATCACCAGGAGGAAGAACTTGAAATTACGATTGGATTTTGCATAGAGATCCATTTGTGCGAGGTCTGACTGCCAGGAGTCATCGAAACCTTTGATTATTACACGTCGGCGAGGAAACTTTCGTCTCACAGGTCTATGCAGTTCCTTAACGACTTGAACTTTTTCTTTGGCATGTTTCGCTATAGGAGCCATCTTGTATGCTTAAAAATAGATAAGAACATGTTTTTATTGGCCCTAATGATGCTTTTTAATTGCAGCAATAATGTCTGCGATTGCTTCAAGTTTTTGAATTTGGTCCAACATTTGATTTGCAATATCATCATGTAGTTTTTGTATGTCTCGGTATAGCTCAGGCACTACTTTTGTCATCTTGTCTCTAAGTTCAGTTAGATCAGAAAGATCTTTAGCCTTATCCTTTCGAACAATATTTAATACTTCTGCTGCATCAACACCTTTAGGAGCTTGTTTCAGAGAAAGTTCCAGATCATTTATACGTTTTTCCTGTAATATACGGTTGTCATTAAACGAGGCTTCAAATTTTGTGATGGTTTCCTTATATTCTTTCCGGGCAGATTCCAACTGAGCTTCTAATATATTGAATTTTGAAATGAGAAGCGATATATTTTGTAGTTGGGTTTCCATAGCTTGTTCGGTTTTCAACATGCGAGTATTCATTGCAGCAAAGTTTTGAGCTCCACGTTCCTCGCTAACCTTTTCGTTTTGCTTAAACACAGATAAGGTTTGCTGAACTTCACCAGTGTAGTTGCTGAAAGCTATTTGAAAATCACTATGTAGTTGCTGAAGTCCGTTTGCTATTTTCTTATCAACGTACTGCTTGTTGGCGGCATCCATGGCCTTCGTCGGTACTTCGACATTGGTAATTTTCAGCTTCTCAGCATCGATATTTCCCTCCGCGGTAAAAGAAAAAGGTACTTTCATAAAAGCTAGGTTATGTGATGTTGATGACATTAGTTGCTGATGGGCACTACGCCCAAAGTTGTTTAAAGTCATCATGAAAACTGACATGTTTGCCATAGGATAAGGAATAATATACACTTTCAATTTCGAAATTTATTTATCTCGTATAATATTAGCTTCCTTAAGTTCATTTAAAATGGCAATTATTTCGTTGTCGTGAGAGGTGTCGCCTGCTTCCTTGGATGCAATCAGTAGTTTCAGCCGTTCAACCAATTCGTTGGGATCATGCCAGTAGACGTATTCCATTGGCTTGTTATTGTAAGTTAATTCTATACCAGTTCCAGCAAAACGTTGCTTCTTTGTCAAAGGAGGAAACATTGGCTTTATAATTTCAGTATATTTATATAGACTGAAGCTTTCAAACGACCTGCTGCATTCTTGTGTACTGATGTCATTACCAACACTCTTCGGTATGCTTCTAAATCATCGGGAGCAAAATCAGGTGACTTGTAAAATATTAGTTGATATAACCCTGGAGTACCTCGAAACTGTAACCCATCAACGATAATGTGACCTGTACTACGACTGAAATTGATTTCCTTTTGCCCAAGAAACCATTTGGAACTTGCAGCGTCATATATAGGTCCATATATGTTGTCAATATCATCGCTTTTAGTGATATAGTCTTCAAGATATTTGTGTGCAACTGGAGGATACTGATCCATGTAGTCCTCTATTGCTTCTTTAGAGAGATTACCGGGATTCTCGTAAAAGGTTTCGTTCTCCATCTCATCATCATCATCATTGGTGTGCATACTAGTTTCAGCGATTGGTTCTTCATCGAGGTATTGTGTCTCTTCCAACTCACGTTTTTTGACTGATGGCAGCTCCTGCACTTCTTGTTTAATTACTTCACGTTTAATGGTCTGTGTTGGCATCTTAGTGAGAACTTTTACCGTAGTTGAGGCAATATCTTGTAGCGGTGTCATTACCGGTCTAAAAAGTTTATTTAATGTTTCATCATGTTCCGACTTTCCCAGCTTCAGACTAAGATATTTCTTGCGAATAGAACGTGCCAATTGCTTGATCTTTTCTTTAGAGCAGTGGCAGCAATGTTGCTACTCAATGAAGACATTTTTATCAACTAACAGCAATCATCTTTATTGAACCTTTATATATTTATCGAATCCTTTACGGTAGCGGCCATCATTCAAGTTGAAGTCCTTTGCTATTGTAATAAAGCCAAAACGATTTTGCCAGCATTCCGAACACATTGTCTCAAATTTATCATAGTCCATGTCGGGAGACACGTGCTCATCAAAGACGTGCTTCAAATTTACCTCATCTTGTCTGAATATGACAATTACGTTGCAATTGTCTCGAATCAGTTGTTTAGGTATTTTGCTATACGTTTGGCATAAATATATTGAATCGATATTCCTGTGCCTTCCCATCGAAAAAAAATTCTGAATCTTGTTTTGTTTATCACCATTCACATCATCGAAAATGAATACTGAACATTCGCTTGCCTCACTCGGATCAATTACTTCTTCGTTGTCTTTAAAGGGAAAATACGATACACCTTTAACCAGCTTGAGAACGTCTTGTAAGAGCTGGTACTTTGGTTGGTAAAGTGACTTGGAATAGATGTAGACGTTCTCGAATCGTAGGCCGTTTTCATTGAATAGTAGTGATAACGATGCGTTGATCTTTCCGCAACCACTAGGTCCGCAGAATGCTGCTCGTAGGGAATTTGGTAACAATTGTCCGTGACGACTTGCTGATGATGGTGATTCTTCGACAAAGTCCAAATTTTCGATAGGCAGTTGGACATCTTGTTGCTTCATATACATCTTACGATATACTGACATCATCCTTATTGCGGATACTAATTAAATACAGCAGTCTATCTCAGTTTCAATCAGTATCATGCTAACTCCCAAAGGAGGTAGTCTACTGAATAGCGCAATCAATAAATTACCGTTTGAACTACATCTACCTGGTTATCAGTTTTGTAGGACCCGGTACAAAACTTCTAGACCGTCTCTCCAAGGGTCAGCAGGGAATCAATAAGACAGACGCTGCTTGTCGAGCGCACGATATCGCCTACAGTAAATACAAGTCTTTGGCGGATCGTCATAAGGCTGATTACGAGTTGGAAAATCGAGCCTGGGAGAGATTCAAGTCAAAGGACGCTTCACTTGGAGAAAAAGCAGCTTCTTGACTTATAACTACAGGCATGAAGGCTAAACGCAAGATGGGGCTTGGAATCAAAAAACGATGTGGAAAAAATCTTTTCGACAGAATGTGGTTCTACCAATCAAGAGAGCTATTGCCGGATCTGGAAGTGATGTCCGTAAGACATCGTTATTGGCGTTGAGAGCAGCCCGAGCAGTCATTAAGAAGGCAGGTGGTCGCAAGAAAATCCGTGTACCTCGAGTCATTCCTTGTGAGTCGAAAATTGGTGGTTTTCTCCCACTAATACCCCTATTTGCTGGGTTGTCAGCACTAGGAGCTCTTGCCGGGGGAGCCAGTGGAGTAGCCAAAGCCGTGATAGATGCAAAGAACGCCCGCAAGAAGTTGGAGGAGGACCAGCGCCATAATTAAGCCATGGAAGAGCTTGCGAAGAACTGAAGCGGTATTTTTCTTAAAAAGTCCCGCAACGGCTTCGGACTTTACTTAAAGAAGCAAAAAAACTCCCAATAAAGCTACCCAATCGAGCACTTTACAATCACGAGCTTGAGCAATATGCCAAACATTTGAAGATCCCCCACTTTAGGGGAGTATTTATGCGAGACGCCTTACCTAAACATTCACAAACAAAGGAGTCTGCCATCGTTAATTTGGATACCAGCAGTCATCACGGTACGCATTGGGTAGCTTATGTGCGAAATGGAAACACCATTCAGTACTTTGATAGCTTTGGATTTTTGAAACCACCCCGAGAATTAGCCAACTACTTTGGCAATAGAGTGAAAATCCTCTACAACAATGACTCTTATCAGACGTACAATCAATCAAATTGTGGCCATTTATGCTTGAAATTTCTCTATAATAAAAAATAAATATTTTGCATTATTGTTGTTTTACCTTAACCTATAATAGCAGCTAACAAGCAGCCAATTTTCAGTCATGTCTGTGATCATGACATTGAAAGGTCGCAGCCCAATACTGTCGATTGATTTTCAACCAGCTATTCAGTTGGATCCCAACTACAACTACGGACTAGCTTTATTGAGTTTTCACTCGTACAACAGCATCCCAAACATTGAGAGAGGTGACAAGATCTACCTGTTTGACGATCACAAAACGCAAACATTCATCGACTTGCCTGAAGGTTCATACGAAATTGGTGACATCGAAGCTTATATTAGAAAGGCACTTGGCATTCATTTGGCAAAGGACGTTGAGAATATTTTCTCATTGAAACCCAATAACTATACTCTCAAGTGTGAGCTTTTCAGCAGCAAGTACGCTGTGGACTTTCAACCGCAAGACAGCATCGGTGATATTCTGGGCTTCTCTAAACAGCTGCTACCACGCAATCAAGTTCACAGTTCCGATTTACCAGTGAACATTATAAAAGTTAGAACGATTCATCTCGATAGCAACATCACATCGGGAGCCTTCTACAACAACACTCCTTCACACACCATTTACGAGTTTGCCGTTGCAGTTGATCCTGGTTTTGCCATCGACGAAACACCTCAGCATTTAATCTATTTGCCGATTAACAGAAGCGAAATACATAACCTCACATTGCAAATTTTGAATCAAGACTCTGAACTTGTGAATTTTGGTGGTGAAGAAATCATCATTCGACTTGAGCTGAAACAACTACAATAATAATGGGTCGACTTGTATTTGATGAAGAACCATATAAGAGGTCAACCGCTCCTCGACCACCATCAGTTTCTATGAAACCTCTCAAGAGATCACTCACGCTCTCAAACAGATTGTTTCTACAAACGCTCGGCTACCATGTCAACTCCTCAAATGTTCGATATCTTCCGCAAACCAAATTTTGATGATAGTGTAAGACGCGAGGAGTTGCGAACCTACTATCCATACGTCAAGTCATTCGGCAACAATGATATCTTTGAAATCACCGTCAATCAAACAGATTGTTGGTTTTCCATGGCTGATTCCTGCATCTCAATCCAGGGACAAGTGGTGAAGACAGCAGGCAATGGAGATGTTTCTCTATCACCAAATGCTGGAGCTTTCTTCTTCGACAGCGTTACGTACGAGTTGTGCGGCAAGGAAATTGAAACCGTGAGAGACCCTGGTCGCGTGAGTAAAATTCGTGGATACTTGTGCTACGACCCCAACAGTTCAAAGGACCTATTCATAGCCGGGTGGAATTTTCCACATAAAGCGTATATGAATGCCGCCGATAAAACTTTTCACATGTACATTCCATTGGGACATTTGTTTTCCATCTTCAACGACTACAAGCAGGTGATGTGTGGTAAACAAACAATTCGTCTGGTGCGAAGCCGTAGCGATGATGATTGCCTTATAATCACGGATGCTGCAACCAAGGGCAAAGTGGCAATAAACAACATCGAACTCAAAGTCCGTCACATTTTTCCAAACGATGACGTTAAATTGGATTTACTGCAAGCCGTCAAAGCGGATTCCAGTATAATTTTACCGTTTCGTAAATGGGAGCTAAATGAGTTGCCTGCTCTCAAAACAGGTGCTACTCGTGAAATTTGGGCTGTGAAGATGTGTGCCGCACTGGAAAGCCCTCGTTACGTTATCTTAGCCTTCCAAAAGGATCGCCACAGCAACATCAAAGAAGATCCCACGGATTTTGATAATATTCACATTTCCAATATTCGTCTAAATTTAAACAGCGAATTTTGGCCTATGGAGAGATTTGATTTAGATTTTTCAAAGAGTGAGTACGGTGAGGCGTACAAAAGGTATACGGACTTTTATCCCAGCTTTGGCGGCGGCAAACACCCTCTACTGGATTATGTTGCATTCAAGACGCACACCCTATTCGTCATCGATTGCTCCCGACGTGAGGACACCATGAAATCCTCGACGGTAGATATTCACTTGGATATTGAAAGCCAGACGGGATTTCCCGATAAGACCCGAGCCTTCTGCATAATTATCCACGATCGCCTAATGGAATTTCTCCCACTCAGCGAAATTGTTCGAAGCTTATATTAGATCTCTCAGCTGTTTAGAAAATCAGTTTCGGTACAGCTTTTCAACGGTTCACCATGGAAATTGCAATTGTCGACATTCAAGGTTTCGAAATCGAGGGAAGATTTGTTCCCAAAGAATTGGTAATCAAGACACGTAAACGCGCAGGTGTGTTTTTGTTTAAACCACCCAAACCGTTTAACTATCTATCAGCAGCAGACAAAAGGCAAGTACGATATTTGGAAAAACGGCTACATGGACTCCACTACTCTGATGGCCACTACGATTTGAATACTATGAACGACATTTTGAGAATTTTCCAAACCAAATGCACGCACATATATGTACGAGGCCATCAGAAATATGACTTTTTATTTATCAAGTTATTTGAAGAGCTGAAAATTCACAATTTAAGAAACCTGCTTAACGAAGATGGGGAATCACACTATCACCTAATCAATCTGGAGAACTTCAATGGCGCTGTTGAACTGAAACCTTCTGACTCTCCATGCATTTTTCACTGCTGCTGCAATGATCCAGTACGATGTGCAAAAGAAAATGTTGATGTAGTTTATTATTGGCTTCTGAATAGTGCATAAATAAAACATTGTATATAACTATGTGTTTTAATTATTCATTCTTTTCCTTATACATTTCACAACTAATTTAAGTAATAATATTGTAATTGTAGAGAGTGTTACACAAATAAGAATTAGCACTTTGTGGAGCTCCTCTTGTAGGTTGGCATCACGTATAGTCATTGAGCTGTTCGATAGTAAACTTTTTTCATCTTGGCAAGAAGCTGCTGAAATCCAGTCAGTGTCACGTTCAGTGTCATCAGAAAATATCAGCTTCAGTTTGAAATTTTTTGTTGTGTTTGACAGGCGAGCAAAATATACAGGCAACCGTCCATCGTTTAATCTATCTCGAACCATCAATGTATAGTTGGAACGGTTCAAACAGTTCCCTGAAGGGCATACAGCCATGTACTTGGTTCCATAAGGTATATTAACATACAAGACATTTTTCAAAATTAATGTGAATATAATAAAGCTTGATTTAAGTAAAGTCATTTTTATCGATCTGCATTCAACAGTAGTTGGTGAGACACTTTGCTCATCTTGCACCTCTTTCGTTACTTTATTCTAAAAATTATTAGCAGGCTACTAGAAACCATAACATCAAATTCTTGATTCATCATTAAAAATTTTCTCAATATTATTACGCTCGGCCTTGAATCATCCGACAAAATCAGAGACTCGAAGGAGTTGCCGTTCTTGCGCAGGCTGGCACTCGCTTACTTTGTTCTGATGGTATTTCTTTGGATTTGACTATGTGGTTGGATGATGGCGGCCTTGCTATATATTGTACAAAAACAAAACAAAATATAGCTTTAATTATTAAGGATGCTCTGAAAATGCATAATATACTATATGCTAATAAACATATTTAAACAGTTGTCTAGTTTTAATATATCCAATATTTTCACCTTAATTAAATTTCAGACCCTTGAAACAAATTTTCTCAATATTATTACGCTCGGCCTTGAATCATCCGACAAAATCAGAGACTCGAAGGAGTTGCCGTTCTTGCGCAGGCTGGCACTCGCTTACAAAACCTATAGACTCGAAGGAGTGGACGTTCTCGCGCATGCAGGCGTTCAATGCCTTGAATCATCCGACAAAATCAGAGACTCGAAGGAGTTGTCGTTCTTGCGCAGGTAGGATGTCGCTTACGAAAACTATAGACTCGAAGGAGTGGACGTTCTCGCGCATGCAGGCTTAAGCAAAAGATTTTAAATTTTTTTACAGGCAACAAAATACCAAGATTTTAATTTTTTTACAGCCAACTATATCCCCCCATCCAGCCCCCAAATATCTAACCGAACAACGCCCAAAAACACGCGCCCGCGCAACGGGCATGTACTATTCCTTTTCAAATAAACATTTCTCGATTAACTGCATTAGCGCAGCTCGGTGGACACCTGACTTTGTAATCAGGCAAGCCGCGTTCGATACCCGGCCAAGTATTTAGCTTTTTTTCTCTCTAACCACCACAACCAACAACAGATGGCGTGCACCCTGCAACCCACAATACAATGGCTTTCAATTATTGACAACAGATGGCGCGCACCTCTACAACACACGCAACCCACAATACAATGGCTTTCATTTATTAACAACAGATGGCATGCACCTCTGCGTCTTTCGCGCACCCTTACGACCAACCCCAATGTCTTCTTCTTCCCAATGTCTTCTTCTTCTTATCCAAACAACAACTACCAACAGCTCGGCAGCAGCTCCCGGCGAGAACTCGATGACTGGTTACCTTTATGCCCACTTCCGCCCCAGAAACCGCTTTGTTTAACTACTGTTATTATATATTTAGTGAATAAATTAATACTATAAATATAATTATGAGGAAGAGGTAGATTAAAATTATTCGATAATGCATTTCTGATACTTCCTAGGCATACAATTTTTCCGCAAACTTGTTCTGTATGAGATCGAGTCGAATTATATTGCATAATAATTACTATTTTTTAATGATAAGTTCTTATCATTCCCTGGGAGACGCAGGTTTGCAATTTTGAATTATAAATTTGTAGTCTGTCAATTAAAATCAGAATTTTGTCGTAATTAGCCGTATTATTTCTGATTGGTTACTATTGACAATAGGGTTTAAATTTATGTTCTTTGCGTTTTTACAAACTTCATTTCATACAATGAACTTAAATTGTTTATAATGTCATTATGCAAAACTCATTCATCTGACAAAGTCTATAAGTACCGTGCTTAAAGAACAGGTCGTAAGCTATTATTTTCTGAATAATCTGTGCTTCAACTTGAAAACTGCTTTTCAAATATTATTAATATAAGTGGTTATTCCAGCTTTTCCCTGTGGGTATTGCTCCGATCATGTTTAAAAAAAATAATTTTATAGGTTTTTCACTTTTTTACAAATCGTCTTTTGGAAGCATTGCTATATACTCAATAATTTACAAATTATAGAAAAAAAAAAGTTTAATATTGTTTTTTTTTGTTTTATTGTCAAAAAATGCAAGGTTTCCGGCTTGCTAGTTCGAGAGAATCGGTTTGTGTAAACCAAGAACACAAAAATCAAATTCAAAATATTTTCAAGCAGCCCAAAAAAATACAAGAATATGAAGGAAGCTGAAACGAAATTTATTAAATACAGATAATTTGATGAATGAGGCAGGTTTAGATAAAAATCAAAAGCGCATTATATCAATAAATTTAGAGAAATAAAAAAGAAACAAATTTAATTTAATTTAATATGCTGAAATATTTTTGAGATATATGAAGAAAGAAGAGTATAAAGAAATGTCGAAACACAAATAAAATATTTGAAAGACGTTATGGCAGTTACACATAGTAACTAAACTCCGTACATTTATAATACATTTTACAACAATGATGGGTATTAGAAAAATACTGCCCGAATTTTATAATTTTGTATAATTTGTGATCTACATCTGAGATGTAAAATCTACTTATAATTAAATGTGTATAAATAAAAAAAATTTACAGAATAATTCTAAATACAGGACAGAGTGTAATGACATTCCTCATTATGTTTTATTTAGTAGTTCCGTTTGTTGTACATTGATAGTCATATCCATCTATTTAAATTTATTTTATGCGCAACCAAAAAGTAAACTGTGTCAACCGTATGTGAAAAATTATGTATTTAAAAATATAAATTTGAAATAATACTTGAGTCGTAACAAAATAGCGAAAATTATTTTAATTCACCTGAAATTTACATCCATTACTCAGAATGAAACCAAGATACGAAACAGAGACGGAGAGGTAATGAGCGACGGGAAGTTTATTTCGTAACAAGCTTTCGCTTCCATTTTTGGGGGCCAAATTTGAAAATTATATCATGTTTTCTTATAAAAATCAGGAGAATCCTGAAGCAGATAAAAAAAAAGTCTGTGTGAAAAATGAAAGTGCATATTTTTTATAAATTTAAAACGCTTCCTTTAAATGATATTAGGGTAAATATAAGAAAATGCACTCATTCCCTGCTTGTGTGAAACTGAAATATTATATTCTTGAAGTTGGTACGGAACCCTTAGTATGGGTGTTCAACTCGCACTTGACCAAATTATATCTGTTTCTTCTAAAGATATTTTATAAGTTATTTTGGGTGGCTAGTTTTGAAATGAAAGCCCTGTATATGTTATGGACCAAGTGATTAATTGGAAAAATGATTTGACAAAAGCATATTAACTATTGAAATCATTAAATAGCCCATATATAAAGTCAAAGTAACAAATAACATGTTTTATTGCCATTATTTTTTCCGAAATGAAATCAAAATTTAGACCATCTTACCTATGATTATATACAAACAATTTAAATAATAAGGTTAATAATTTGTACTTATTATTAAAGGGTTCTACATTTAGAATCTAGTAGTTCTTAGCTGTTAAAAGTCAAATTAAAAATATAAGACAAATAACAAAAATGGTAAGTAAACAAAAATAGGGAACATGATGTAGTGAAGCAATTGAAGTCAGCAGTCAGTCATCGCAGGGCCTTTGTCATCCCCTGTATCCCTCCTCCCTTAAGGCATCTGTGTTATACTTTGCCCGACCAGTGGCATATCCAAGGGCGGCTCAACTCCCCCCTCCCTCCAAGCATCTGAGTGTTATGTTTTTTTAGCGTTTAATTGGCTAAATAAAGAGTACGGATGTGTAAAGATATTAAAAAAATTCTGTCCAAAGATGTTAAAATTACAATAGTTCAAAGTTTAAATTAATTATATAATTTGATATCAGTCTGAAGCTGAGTTCAGTGGTATTCCAAATCTACAAAGTGCGTTTAGTTTAAAAACTGTTTAATTTGGTTTTGAGTGATAATCCTTTATTACTTTGCTTTTTGTATCATTTAGGCAAAAAGCGTATAGCATATCCCAAGGCTACGTATAAAATTCAACAGAGAGGACCGGCTTATAAAAAATTTTAATTTCAAAATGAGGTGTCTCGAATGCAAGAAATATAGTTCTGACGAAGAAATGCTTTGCTGTAAAAGACCAGTTCACAAGGATCCTAATTGTTCTGGTCTTTGCTCATCGGAGATCAGAGTAATGGAATTGAAGAAAAACCTATTGTCGTCTATATAACTCTCGATTTCCATTTGTAGGTGTTCTTCAACTGTCTCCGAAGTTTGGGTACCCATATCTTTTTTCGATACATCTTCCTTTCTGTCCCTCGACCAAATAAATCAGGTACTTTTCCAATTAGTGCTGTCATATCGGCCGTCATAAGCGCTCTGCTAATACTTCTTAACCTTCTTGCTTTTTCTTTAATCTCAACCTTGGTGTTGGTGTTAGCCATAATTAACGCTCCTTGTGCCCTGGTTTCTGTATCAACTGCATTTAGGTATCCTCTTACTTTATTGAACATTAATTTGTCAGAAACGAGTTTCGCCAATTTTAGTCCCGCCATGTCTTCATCTGCAAGACTACGCCTTCCCTTTGTGGACTTTGCATCTTCATCGTCCCAAAATAGATCCATCACCGTTCTGTTTGCCATACCGCCTGCGTTACTCGAGCTCGTATTACCTCCTGTTATTTCCTTTTTCGTGTACGCCGTTTGACTATCTAGTGAGTTCCTTCTTTGGGTACTCGTTATCTTATCTATTTGTCTATTCGTAACCTTGTTTGCGTCTGTCATTTGCTCTTTGCTCTTGTTGTCATCAGATTTTTTATTGTATTCTTTTATATCCATACTATTCCCACGAGTTGGGTCGTTTTGCTTGTCCGGTGGGGCAGAGCGCCCTTACCCCACTAAGGCTGCGTTACTCTTTGAGGTCACCTGTTATCTCAGAGGCTCCGTTCTAGACCAACTACGCATGGCCATCCATCCTTCGGCACGGGTCGCTTGACACCTTGGATTTCGGATTTTTTGGACAGGTTTTCTCCTGTGAGTCACTTCTTAGTCGTCGTACACCCTTCCCTCCGACCTTACCGGCATGGGAGACCCTACCAGGAACCGAAGTTCCCGCCGGCATTGCTCTCGGGATCATTAGGTGTATGACTTAAGCCCCCTCACCAACAACAAGGTCTTGTGACTCCTAGAGGTGGACTGGGTATGGACCTAATCAGCCAGCATGGATTTATGTTCGACCCAAGATATCATGTTCTTCGGTTTCTAAATGAGGAATTTGTATTGACACGGCCCATCAACAGTTCAGTCACCCCCATAAAAATTGTGACAAAGTCTTCAGCTAGAATTCCCGGTCGAACGGAACAGATTATTCATGGGCAGCTAGACAGCAATCCTGGGAGCTGCGTTGGAATGGTGAAGCCAGTACACTCAGCTCATGACTACTTAGTTGGACGGGCTATAGTTAAAACCGGACGAGATATATCAATCAGAGTCGTGAATTTGTTCAACAACGACATCAGGATTGTCAACGGTCAAGAGATAGCTTGTTTTGAGCCAGTAGAAACCATCATCAATTGCGAAGAACCAGACGTCGGTGAAGGAGACAGGGCCCAGTCAAGAGTTTCTACAGCAGTTTGCTGACGATTTGACACACCTGACATCAGAGAACCAGAAGAAAGTCAAGCAATTTATCACAAAGCACTGGCAAATTTTTAACAGTCAAGATGGAACCACCGGTCGCACCAACATCATCCAGCATCGAACAGATAACGGAAAGGCTCAACCTATCAGAATACCACCTAGACGACTACCATTGGGGCAACAACAGGCAGCCGAGGAAAACATCGAGTCCATGTTACAAAATGGAGTTATTGAGCCATCCATCAGCCCATGGCCTGCTCCCGTCTTGCTAGTTAAAAAGAAGGATGGAACCACCCGATTTTGCGGGGATTACAGAAAGCTGAATGACGTCACGAATTCACTACCCCGAATCGATGACACTTTGACCACACTAGCAGGCTCCCGTTGGATCTCCACACTAGACCTAAAAAGTGGATACTGGCAGGTTGGTCTACACGCAAACAACAGAGAGAAGACAGCGTTCTCCGCCAGTAAAGGGCTGTTTCAGTTCACGGTCATGCCCTTTGGGTTATGTAATGCTCCCGCAACATTCGAGAGGCTAATGTCCTGAGCGGGTTAACCTGGAGGACGTGCTAAGTATACCTCGACGACATTCTAGTCATGGGTCAGAAATCTGAAGAACCTGAGCGAAGTATTCTCCAGAATTAATAACGCCAACCTGAGACTCGATCAGAAGAAGTGTTCCTTGTTCCAAAAAGAAGTAGAGTTTTTGGGCCACGTCGTTTCCGAGTTAGGAATTCGCACCAACGAGGACAAGATAGGAGCCATCCGTGATTGGCCAGTCCCAAGAGACAAGCATGAACGCCGAAGCCTTTTGGGCCTCTGTTCCTACTACAGGCGATTTGTTGAGGGACTTGCCACCATTGCCGCCACCTCTATATCGGCAGACCACTGAGAAAGAGACCATCCGTTGGAATCAGGATTTCGAAACATCATTCAGACGACTGAAGGCAGCACTATGTTCCAGCCCAATCCTAGCCTTTCCTACACAGTCCTGCAAGTTCATTTTAGACACCGACGCCAGCAACACAGGTTTGGGGGCCGTCCTATCCCAGGTGCAAGATGGTTAAGAGAGGGTGATCGAGTACTACAGCCGTGGATTCTCGAAACCAGAAAGAAATTATTGCGTTACCAGAAAAGAACTTCTTGCAATAATAAGGGCGGTAGACCATTTCCACAAATACTTCTATGGTCGTCATTTCTTAATCCGAACAGATTATGCCACCCTCAAATGGGTGCTGGACATGAAGACACCGGAAGGACAACTGGACAGGTGGATGGAGAAATTACAGCAATACGATTGCAAGGTGGAACACCGTGCCGGCCGTTTGCACAATAATGCCGATGCCCTATCCAGAAGACTCTGTAGAGCAGAATGCGGACAATGTCTGAAGACGGAATAGCGACAGGGTATCTCCATCAGACAAATCCGACTGCAGGCCAATGAAGACTGGACAACGGAACAGTGCATCCAGGACCAAAAGGCTGATCCAAACATCGAACCAATCTTGACACTCAAAACGAGAGGGGCACCCAAGCCACTATGGGACGAGGTAGCTAGATACTCGGGCGTGCTGAAATCGTTATGGGCCGAATGGGACTAAGAGTAGAGAATGGAATGCTCAAGCTAGTTTGGGAGAGCACTGATGGCCGAAAAACGAAGTCCCAACTGGTACTTCCTAAGAAAAAGGTACCAGCCATCCTGACCGCAGTACATGGTGGGATTACCGGGGGCCATTTGGTCATGAACAAAACCCTAGACAAAGTTCGCCAGCGTTACTACTGGGTAAATTACTTTGAGCTTGGTGCCGGAAATGTGACACATGTGCAGCCAGTAAGGGCCCGAAGACCCGGACTAAAAGCAGAATGCAGCAGTACAATGTGGGCGTCCCATTTGAGAGAATTGCCATCGATGTCGCCATTCCGTTTCCGGAGTCTGAGAGGGGGAACAAATACATTCTGGTCGCAATGGATTACTTCAGCAAATGGCCTAAGGCATATGCGATACCCAACCAAGATGCAACCACGGTAGCGACGGTGCTAGTAGAACAACTATTCAGTAGGTTTGGCGTCCCAATGGAACTACATTCAGACCAGAGGCGTAACTTCAAATCAAATGTATTCCAGAATGTTTGCACGATGTTGAGGATCAGGAAAACGAGAACAACACCATTACACCCACAGTCAGACAGAATTGTGGAAAGATTCAACAGGACCTTGGAATAACACCTATCCAAGGTCATCAGCAATAACCAGCGTGATTGGGATGAGCATATTCCCCTATTCCTGTTGGCATATGGCTCAGTCGTACATATTAGTACAGGCCTGACTCCAGCCAGGGTCAGTAGTTATCATAGGCTGGTTCCAACTCATCCTCTATTTTAGGGGTGGTTTTTTATATATTGCCGTTTCTGGCTCATCCCCTATTTAGGGGTAGTTTTTTGGTTGGGGGTGGTTTTTTGTTTAGGGGTGGTGGGGGGGGTAGTTTGGGGGTGGTGACAGTGGTTGTGCAGATCTGAAAACATCCTTATTAGTATGGTATAATGATATATGTAATTTACTGCAGTAATTTTTATATAAATCATAATAAAAAATAATGCAATTAAACATTATTAAGTATGTGAGGTGTAGATATTTTCTGACGAAGAATTAGTAGTGTGTTATTTTAAATCGGAGATGGAATTCTCGAAAACTTGTCATCGTTTTACCGATTCACCGAATGGATGTTAAAAAATTGATAATGTTACTACTATATGCTTTCCCACGCATAGAATTAATCTGGAATATAAAATTTAATTGGATACCCAACTCTGTTTCTCAAACCATAAAAGAATTATATACGAGACAGAAATTGGTAATCCCACGAGAACATATTTTTCTAAATAATATAAATTAACATGTAAGCTCCATTACCTGAATCTCTCATCGTAATAAAAAGTTGAATTTATTATATTGAGATACGTGAGAAGATTATAATTTTTTTTCAAACCATAAAAGAAATACGAAACAGAAATTGGTAATCCCACACAACAACATATTTTTCTGTCAAAAATATAAATTAACATACAAGTACCATTAACATGAATTTTACGTCTCTAATAAAATAGCTAAATTTATGATATTGAGATACGTGAGAAGATTATAAAAACTTGAAAAAACATGAAAAAATAAATAAGATACAAATACCATTACTTGAATCTTACGTCTGTAAGAAAATAGCTAAATTTATTACATTGTAACATGAGAAATAAAAAATTCTACGTAGAAGTCTGCAAGCACAAGATTGCAGTGTTACTGAACTTGAAAAAGGGAGTGACTGAGATCGTATAAAACATTAACTGCTGCGGTCAATAAGATATAACACAGTCTTCTTTTGAGTTGCGAGCATCCTACCGTAGCAGTTCATCGCAGTCAGTGTTTGTGTAGAATTTTTTCATTCGAATTGGGGGAATCAAATCGTTGCAGTTCTGCAAACAATTTTGTTCAAGTTCATCAAAGTGATTTTTGTGCAGTTATCTAATAGCAAAGTAAGTAAAAATTTAAAATATTTTTATTAAAATTTGCAAATTTGATTGTATAATCTTAAAAGTTGAAAGTTAAAAACAGTTTTGTTTTGATTTAATATAATACCAAAAATGAGAAAAAATCTTTACCATAATACAAAACTGTTTTATACAAACTTTTCAACTTTTTTTATTTTGATATATATAAACATCATGTGTTTTTCAACAATCTTTTTTCTTATGTTTTAGATGAGTTTTTTTAACAGAAATTAATAATGTATGTTCCTCCCCAGTTAAAATCAAACCGATTGTGAAGCTGAGGGATTTGCCCTTAAATGAGAAAAATAGAATTTTATCGGGAAAAGTGTGCAAGTCGAAGTTCGGTGAGAGCATTTGCTTAGAATAGGAGAATAATATAACATTCCGACCTAAAAGAGCTACAGAGGTGTTCAGGGTCCACTTGAACAAATTTGCCAGTGGAAACTTCCTAGTAGTTTACAAGGGGGAGCAGCCGTTCGCGGGATATCGACCCAGGACCCTTTTCGAAATTACAGAAGATTAAATTTTTCAACTGTAAGTTTTTTCAAAAATTTATTCCACGTTATTTCCCCATATTTCTTGTGTTTTCTGGTTTTTTCTTTAACATTATTCATTTTTAAAAAGGAGCTTATTCTAAAATCTTAAAAAATAAGGAAAAAATCAATTCTATTCAAATGGCTACTCTCAACGAAGAGATTATCAAACATTTTAAACAAGTTGAAATTCAACTCTTTAAAAAGTTATGTTCTCCAGAAGAAATTTCAAAATGGTTGCAACATACTAAAAAACATGTAAGGCTTTTCAATCGTGCTATAGTTAATACTGACTTATCTATAGGTACTTTACGTAAATGGCAAACGAATATCGGTCATTTGAGGAGATTTCAATTATTAATTAAACAAAATTTATTCAAGTCTGGTGGTAAAATTAATAATAGAGAAAACATTTCAGATAGAGTTTGTTGGCAAGATATAATTTCATGTTTTCAGAGTAGAGTAAGGACTGGGCTAATTATTAACAAATCTCATAAAAACGTACCAGAATCAAAAATATTTTAAAAAATATGCAAGTAATTAAAGTAAACACCACTTTTTGTGCTGAATTTATTAAAAGGACAGGTTTGGAAGAAATATTGGAAAATAAATACTTTATTACTAGAAATGAAATTATTGATCTTGGAACAGACTTGAAACATTGGTTTTCAGTTAATGTAATTGATCAAATTTTAAATAAACTATCTGAATTCACTGAGAGAGGAAGTAATTGGGGTCTTGACACAATTATTTCTATAAAAATTAATATAAATAAATTAGAACTGAGCAATGGAGGACGATCTTACATTGAGTTGCCGAACCAAATTAAAAAAAATGCTTGCATCAATGTGCACAATTTTGATAATAAATGTTTTCTTTATGCAATAGTTTCAGCATTATATCCAGTTCAGAAAAATGCTGATAGAATATCATCTTATCCCAATCCTGAAACTGTATTAAATGTTACTGGGCTAGAGTTTCCTATGGAAATTAGTAAAATTTCAAAATTTGAAAAATTAAATATTTCTATTAACGTATATATTTTAGAGTTGGTAACATCTAAAGACAATGAATATTTTCAAACTGTTTCAGCCCGCTTAACAAAAAATAAAATAAATCAGCATATAAATTTATTAATGATTCAAAATCAGTATGTTCCTAAAACTGATAATTTTGATACTCCACCTCCGCAATATGAAGAAAACATTTCCTATCATTATGTTTGGATTAAGAATCTTTCTAGGTTAGTGTCAACTCAGTTAAATAAATGTAATCGCAAAAAATTCATTTGTGATAGATGTCTGAATTATTTTAGTAGTTTAGAAACGTTGGATGCACATATTGAGTATTGTAAGGATATAAACAATTGTAAAATCAGCTTTCCTAAGTATAAATTTATCGAATTTAGAAATTATACGCATAACGAAAGAACTCCTTTTATAATTTACGCAGATTTTGAATCTATTTTAGAGCCTGTTAAAGACAGAGATTCTTTTTCAGTTCAAACTGTCAAGTATCAAAAACATACAGCCATTAGTGCTGGTTATTATTTCAACTGTTTCTATGATAATTCTTAATCATATTATAGGAGTTTCACTGGGCTAAAATGTATGGTTTGGTTTGCTGATGAAATGGCAAAATTAGCTCAGTTCATTCAATTCAAATTAGTGGATGTAGTTCCAATGAATATTGATGTTAGTCTTAAAGATGCTTCCACAAATTGTCATATTTGTGAAAAACCTTTCACCCTCTCAGATAAGATAGTCCGTGATCATAATCACCAAAATGGCGCATTTCGCGGATATTCGCATAATTCCTGCAATATGGCTTATCGGGAGTCTTTTTTCATCCCTGTTGTGTTTCACAACCTCTCTGGATATGATAGTCACTTTATAATTCGTGATCTTGCAAAACGAGATCACATCTCTCTTCTACCTATCAATAAAGTGAAGTATATTTCTTTCACAAAATACGATTCAAATATAAAAAATAAATTTCGCTTTATAGACTCTTTTCGATTTCTAGGTGATAGTCTTGAAAAATTAGCATCATATCTGGAGAAGGATAAATTTTACAATCTTAAAACAGAATTTTCACACCTTCCTCTATTTCAATTAGAACTTCTTATGCAAAAAGGAGTCTTTCCTTATGATTATTTATCATCGGTTGAGAAACTGGATGAGACTCGACTCCCAACAATTGAACAGTTTTGTAACAAATTATATGATGAAAATATAAGTGATAAGGAATATAGTCATGCAATTAAAGTTTGGAATACTTTTCATTGTCATAATCTTCGAGAATACATGGAACTGTACATGAAAACAGATATTCTACTTTTAACTGACGTTTTTGAAAATTTCCTTGAGGTTTCAAATAAAACATATGGACTAGACCCTGCTTACTCCTTTACACTCCCAGGATATTCCTGGCAGTGCATGCTGAACGGCACAGGCTGTAAATTAGAAACTCTTCAAGATGTTGATATGCTACTTTTTCTAGAAAGTGGTATAAGAGGAGGAATTAGTCAAATTTGTTCTTTAAAATATGCTGAAGCCAACAGCAAATATATGTCATCATTTAATCCCTCAAAACCCTCATCATATATTCTTTATTTAAATTGCAATAATCTTTATGGGACCTCTATGACAATGCCTTTGCCTTATGAAGGTTTTGAATGGGTTGAACCAAATATTGATGTCACTACTATATCTGATGATTCTCCGATAGAATACTTTTTAGAGTTTGATCTTACATATCCTCAATATTTACATGATCTTCACAAGGATCTAACATTCTGCCCTGAGCATCTTATTCCCCCAGGCTCAAAACTTCCCAAGTTAATGACAACTCTATACAACAAAACAAAATATGTGTTGCACTATCGCAACTTGAAACAAGCTTTGAAAAATGGTCTTCTACTTACCAAAATTCACCGCGTATTAAAATTTAAACAAAGTTCCTGGTTAAAACCATACATAGATCTCAATACAGATCTTAGAAAAGCATCCAAAATTGATTTTGAGAAGAATTTGTATATATTAATAAATAATGCTGTTTTCGGCAAGACAATGGAAAATATTCGCAAACATCGTGTAGTCAAATTGGTTAATAATTGGGAGAAGCGCGATGGAGCTAAAACTCTAATTGCTAGTCCAGCATTCCATAACCGAACAATATTTGATAAAGATTTAATGGCTATAGAAATGAATAAAACAGAGTTGATTTTCAACAAACCTTTGTATGTTGGTATGGCCATCTTAGACTTGTCTAAAATTATTATGAATGAATTACATTATAATTATATGCTAAAAGAGATTCCCTTTCATAAGGTTTTCCTTCTTTATTCAGACACAGATTCACTAATTTATTCGATAATGGATATAGATGTTTATGAGAATATTATTAAAAAAACCTCGACCGATTTGACACATCTGATTTTGATTCAAACAATAGATATGGTATTCCATTAGTAAATAAAAATCTTCTAGGCATAATGAAAGATGAAGCAAAGGGTTTAATTATAAGTCACTTCATTGGTCTACTATCAAAAATGTATTCTTTTAAAATCGATAATGAAGTATGTTTTAAGAAGTCTAAAGGAATTAGGTCTAATGTGGCTAAAAATCAAATTTTATTTGAAGATTATCTTAAATGCCTGCAAAGTAAGCAAAAAACTTTAATCACTCAATGCTTTATACGATCTTTTGCACATAATGTGTATAGCATTGAGCAGACTAAAGTTGCTCTAAATCCTTTTGATGACAAAAGATACCAGATACTTATAATACTCTACCTTGGGGACGTTATAATATTTTAATATAATTCATTTATTCTTATTAGATGAGTCGATCATCAACAGCCGTAACTTCACTTAAGGATCAATGTTTCAAAACCATTTGCGAAAATATTAATATTCCAGATTTTGCTTTTATGACGACAGATCTTCCATGGGTTTTAACTGAACAACTTTTGATGAAATATAAAGATTATAAATGGTCAACTATCTTATCTGAACCCATTAGTTATGACGATAAAGTTTGGAAAATATTGAATTTGATAGACGTTTTATATCTCCCGAGGTACTTTACGCTTTAATAACTTCAGAACTTTTAGAGTTTTATGCAACTCAGACTGAATATTGCGTCTTAGAAAAATATTACAAAATTAAGAAATATAATCTTTATAGTTGTCAAAGTTGCTTTAAAACTTTAAAATTATATTTTCGTATAATGCGAAAAGAATTCACTTATCGTTTTCATCATTTTCATCACGTTTGTAGACAGACTTAGTATATTATACAATGATAAGGACAGATGGTGTAATATTTGCTTTGAAAGTCTGCTCTTCAAGCTTAGAGAAAAGAATGAATGTATTCAAAATTTACACTCGGGCAAGAGGAAAAGATTTTCAGACTTGTCAGATTCGGAATTAAACTATTAAAGTATTTATGTTTATATTTTCGCAATTAGTTTTATTTAATATAAAACGTGGAATATATTTTTTGAAAAATTGTATTTTATTATATTTTTATACTTTTTGTATTACTGTATTGATTTTTCACATTCTGATATTATGTATATTAAATCAAATAAAACTAGTTCTTGTGAAAAGTAGAATATATTTCATATTTTTTGTAATATGTTAATTTTTTTTGCATTTTTGTTATATTAAATCAAACTGTTTTATACAAAACTTTCAACTTTTTTAAGAAATACAATAGATATCTCATTAAGTAAGCAAATTTTACAGTGTGAAGTAGTAGGCTTCACTTCTTCAATTGCTTTTTGAATCATCAAAAAGTTGCTGACTATTATATTGTAAATACTGTATTTTTAAATAAAACAAAAAATGTTCAAATTAGCATTTTTATTTTAGCATACATATATCTTTAAATTACCTGCAATTTTCCGTCTACATATGCAGCAATGATCTATTGTCAGTAAACAATCAAAGCAACTAGCAAAGTGTCTGCATGGCATAAAAATAATTGTCATTTCATTAGTTAAGCAAATTTTACAAGTATTATGGTTAGAGGCAGTGTGGGGATTTGGTGGGCAGTCCCTAAGCAATAAACATTTAGCTGATCCCTTTTTGTGAAGCTCTGTAATATCATCATAAGGTAAGAGATTCTTGAGCTCTAAGCCACAGCAATGACAAGTGATTCTATAACCGTAGCCCGTGTAAAAGAAGCCGGCGTTGACAAGCTCGGTAGGTGTCTGCTTCAAGGCAATAGGCCAATCTTTGAACGTCTTAAGTCTGCTCTCAAATGTCACTTTGCTTTTATGTCTGATAGGTCTGGTGATGTGGTAAGTGTAATCAAAATCAAAAAAGCGGCAATATGGATTCCAGTCCAGATGATCGGCAACAGGGTCATCATCAACTTCCCAGTTGAAACCACGTGTATCACAAAATGGGCATTCAACAGCATCATTTAAGCTGCCATCGGATTCTATTGCATCTTGTCGGTAGATAAACCCTATAGCCAGGATGTTTGCCGCGAGACGTAGATCGACAGGGTTGTACTGAAAATATTTCCCACTGAAATATTTTCATATTTATAAGATATTTTAGCAATTAGAAGCATGCTAGCGTAAGCGGTAGAAATTGAAATATTTACTTACATCTTCACCCAATTAGCTAAAGACAGCATTTTATATTGTTAAAACATAGTTTAGAAAACGATATAATAAGGAAAGCATTTTGTCAAATATGGACGATAAATTTACATGCGACAATTATTAGAAAAATAGCAATGTAACCACCAGTAAAGGGTTGTCTCAATTCACTGTTATGCCCTTTGGGTTATGTAATGCTCCCGCAACATTCGAGAGGCTAATGAAGTATTTCATGAGCGGGTTAACATGGAGAACGTGATTAGTATACCTCGACGACATTCTGGTCATGGGTCAGACATTCGACGACCATCTGAAGTATTCTTCAGAATTAATAACGCCAACCTGAGACTCAACCCGAAGAAGCGCTCCTTGTTCCAAAAAGAATTAGAGCTTTTGGCGACGTCGTTTCCGAGTCAGGAATCCGCACCAACGAGTACAAGATTGAAGCCATTCGTAATTGGCCAGTCCCAAGAGACAAGCATGAAATCCGAAGCTTCTTGGGTCTCTGTTCATACTACAGACAATATGTTGAGGGATTTGCCACCATTGCCGCGCCTCTACATAGGCAGACCACTGAGACAGAGACCTTCTGTTGTAATCAGGATTGTGAATCATCATTCAGACGACTGAAGACAGCACTATGTTCCAGCCCAATCCTAACCTTTCCTACACAGTCCGAAAGTTCATTTTAGACACCGACGCCAGCAACACAGGTTCGGGAGCCATCCTATCCAAGGTGCAAGATGGTGAGGAGAGGGTGATCGAGTACTACAGCCGTGGATTCTCGAAACCGGAATGAAATTATTGCGTCACCAGAAAAGAACTTCTTGCAATAATAAGGGCTGTAGACTATTTCCACAAATACCTCTATGGTCGTCATTTCTTAATTCGAACAGACTATGCTGCCCTAAAATGGCCGCTGGACATGAAGACACGAAGACACTGGAAGGACAACTGGCCAGGTGGATGGAGAAATTACAGCAATACGATTTCAAGGAGAAACACCGTGCCGGCCGTTTGCAGAATAATGCCGATGCCCTATCCAGAAGACCCTGTAGAGTAGAATGCGGACACTGTCTGAAGACGGAACAGCGAGACGGGCAGATCCAAGTGTAGGCCAATGAAGACTGGACAACCGAACAGTGCATCCAGAACCAAATGGCTGATCCTGACATCGAACCAATCCTGTCACTTTAAAAGAGAGGGGCACCCAGGCCACGATGGGACTAGGTAGCTAGATACTCGCGGGTCCTGAAATCCTTATGGGCCCAATGGGACCCTCTAAGAGTAGAAAATGGTACGCTCAAGTGAATTTGGGAAAGCACTGACGGTCGAGAAACCAAGTCCCAACTGGTAGTTCCAAAGAAAAAGGTACCAGCCATCCTGACCGAAGTTGGGATTACTGGGGGTCATCTGTGTAGGAATAAAACCCTAAACAAAGTTCTCCAGCGGTACTACTGGGTAAATTACTTCGAAGGCGTCAGAGCTTGGTGCCGAAAATGTGTGTCACAGCCAGTAAGGGCCCGAAAACCCGGACCAAGGGCGGAATGCAGCAGTACAATGTGGGCGTCCCATTTGAGAGAATTGCCATCGATGTCGCCGGTCCATTTCCCGAGAGTGAGAGGAGGAACAAATACATTTTGGTCGCACTGGATTAGTTCAATAAATGACCTGAGGCATATGCGATTCCCAACCAAGAGGCAGCCACGGTAACGACGGTGCTGGTAGAACAGCTATTCAGCAGGTTTGGCGTCTCGATGGAAATACATTCAGATCAGGGACGTAACTTCGAAACGAATGTATTCCAGAACGTCTGTACGATGTTGGGGATCAGGAAAACGAGAACAACACCATTGTACCCACAGTCAGACGGAATGGTGGAAAAGTCAACAGGACCATTGGAACAACACATATCCAAGGTCGTCAGCAATATCCAGCGTGAGTGGGATGAGCGTACTTCCCTATTCCTGTTGGCATATCGCTCAGTCGTACATAATAGTAAAGGTTTGCTAGGGTCCTATTCGAAAAAGAGCTGCGATTACCCTGCGATTTAGCTTTTAGCTCCACCGAAGAACCTCGCCAAGACATCGACGATTATGCCGACCAGCTCCGACATATCATGCTGGCGATATACGAATTAGCCCGAAGGCAGATGTTGGCCACCAGTGACCGGATGAACACACGATATGATCTCAAGGCCAATTCAGTCGGGTTCCAAGAGGGAGACAAAGTCTGGCTATACAACCCCCATATGAGGTGGTTAGGTTAGGTTGTGAAGAGGATTAATGACGTTGTCTACCGTATCCGTAGAAGCCCCAGGGCTAAGTCGAAAGTGGTTCATTTAGATCGACTCGCTCCCTACCAAGGAGAGTATGTTTCTGACAGGGACGATCAGAATTAAAGGGGGGGAAGTGTTACGAAATTTACTTACGCCGGCCCTGGTTTCATTCCGAGAAACATCGATCGCTGGGTTAATAAAAAGTTACACTGGAATTTTCGAAATAGCGTGAAACAGTATTGTCGACGCTGGGCAGAAGAATGTAGCATGACATTATGCTATGAACTTAGAACGAACTTATATCGCAGCGACAATTCAACATTCCCAGCTGACTCAGCGACACGTGTAGTGTCAGATTACGGCACGGCCAACATCCGTGTGAATTGCAGAGTCGACTTTGATTATTCGGCATGTTATATGTTATAAATTGGAAAACTGCTCTAATGTTGTATTCATTATTATTCAGTACTTTTGTCAGTTACATTGTTATTATTCTTTTATTTTATAGTTGTAGTAGTTATAATTGTTTTGTTTATTTTAATAAAATATTTTTCAAAAAGTTAATTAATTGAAGTGTGATATAACAAATTGGCACAGTCAGTAGGATCCGTCAACATTACTTGAACACGAGCTTAAATCTAACTGATAGCGGCGGATTCTATCCCTCAACGGAGCAAAGAACCTGGAAGGAGTCCCAACTGCGATAACAAAGAGAACACAGATCTTCCAATGTTCCTGTTGATGTGAGTAGTAGTGAATCGTCTAACGTTTAAGGTTTTAAAGAATTGAATTATTTGATTATTTTGATTTATTTTGATTTATTTTGATTATTTTGATATATTTGATTATTTGATATTTTTATTTTATTTGATTGATTATTTGATATTTTTGATTATCCTGATATTTTATTTGAATTGATTTATTATTTGATTATTTGAATTAAAATATTTATTTGATATATTTTGATTTACTTTTATATATTTTTTTTTATTATTTAATTCTTTACCGTTCTATTACCCAAAATATTGTTTTGTCCCCATTTACATACATTTGCTTAATATTTTTTTACTATAATTTAATTGACACCCATTTTACTCGTTTAGACTTATTTTTTTTTTTTTCAACTTGTGTACACTTTTACCAACAATCTAGTTTCCGATGACACCGAAAAGGAAATATTTTCTATCATTCCGGAATTTGAAGGCTACCAAATCTTCCTGGCCACCTTCATACACGCATGTAATTGTTCGTACAATATGTCGACTGCAGATCCAAAATATCTGCTAGTCTTTTTAATATGAATATATTAAAAATAAACTTAGGGGCAAAGCGTCTCAGTTAGTCAACTCGAGAAACCCCGCTTCATATTTAGAAACAGCTTCTAACGTTACATTTCGGAGATTCGCGTGATCTGTCTTCTTTGATTCATGATCTCCAACGCCTAAAACAACTTTCTAATGAGCCCCTCTGACCTTTTATAATAGGCTTCATGTTTTGAGTGCCAAAATTCACTCATGCTTTCAAAAATCCACTGGGCTAACCAATGAACAAAAAAGCGCACAGACAACACTTGTAGATACGACGGTTTTAAGTACAGTACTTGCGGGACTAGAACCTCGTTTAGGCTAAATCATTCGCTAGCAACCCCAAAGATCTTCTGGAGGCACATTCTCGCATAAGAAGAGAGCTTCAGTTATCTTACTTCGAGTAACAGAAGATTAACAAATCTGCTCCACCTCAGCCCTCTTTTCTGGCTAGGAAACCAAGTCAGCCACCCAAATGTTTAAATTGTGGACTATTAGGCCACATATCCACAGACTGCCTTTTAAGATACCAAATACCACAAATAATACCAACCATCAAAGTCCACCATTTCGAATGACGAATTTTCAAAGACCCCCTTTTAATTCAAATTTCGACCGTCTGTAATACAGACAAACCCTCACTATAGTCCAGAAAGGAACCATCGTTTCAACGAACACGTAAATACCGATTATCATGAATTTTCAGAAACTGACTACAGCTATAATAGTGACAATTTCAGTCAAAATCCTGTCGATTACGGCATTGAACAACCTCTAGACGATAACTTCGTTACACCTTTAAACAGTAACGAACACTAGGATTTTCTAGCTTTCCCGAGCCTAGATCAACCCCCCTATTCAACAACTACCATTTCCGAAGTCCAAACCCAACTCCGGAATTTGAATCTGGAAGATTTCAACCCGAATGCGAATTTCCCGGAACAAGCATTTCTCTTAGTACTTTTTAACGGTAAACTCCAAAATCTTTATTACATTCACGACGCTTCCGAAAAATTCAAACTCCTCATCGATACCGGGGCTGATATCTCCATTTTTAAAGAAAACACCGTTAAGAATTTCCGTCAAAGATTTTCTGAAAAAGTAACAATCCAAGGTATTAAGCACGAGAAAATCCCTATTTCTGAATCAACTCTTATTCCATTTGCCATGTGTAACCCTCATAAGGCTTTTATCTACAATCTAGATATTGAGTTTGATCGAATATTAGGTCTTGATTTTCTTGAGCATAAAGTTCTCGATCACGACCAACCTAACACACAACCGACAGACATTCCCAATACTAAAATACCAACTTGTACTCATAACAATCGAATAACTATTCAGGCATGTACAAAACTAATTTTCAAACTAAAATGTGAACTTACAAATACTGACGCAATTTTACTAACACAAGTAATTGATAAAGTACGAATTCCCAACGCAGTTGTACATGTTAATTCAAAAGGAGAATTTCTGACTTCAATAATAAACGCAAACGCGATGCCCAAAACTGTTAACTTTTCCGAGCTCCATTTAGAACTTCTTGACTATACACACCCTCTCCTAAATCTAACAAACAAGACCTCTTTGACTATCTAAACTTAGACAGAAACTTTACTATCAGGGAACAAATTCGTACAGAACACCTTAATGACGAAGAGCGAGAACTTATCATGAACCTCTGTTTAGAATTCGTCTTCCCCCAATCGGTCGTCCCCAAGATACTCGATTCTTCTGGTAAGCAAAAGTGGCGAGTTGTACTATAGGAAGTTAAACGAACTCACTGTAGACGATAAATATCTTCTGCTTAACATTTTTGATCTCCTCGACCAACTTGGTAAGTGTCAGTACTTTTCGTTCGACACTGGATCTTGCTTCTGGGTTCCACCAGTTGGAAATCCTTGAGGAAGACATTCCCAAGACCGGTTTCTCTGTTGACAATGGCCATTGCGAATTCGTTCGTTCGCCATTTGGTTTGAAAAATGCACCTTCTACTTTTCAGAGGGTCATGGACAACATTCTTTTGGGTACCCAAAATGAACGTTGCCTTGTGTACATGGATAACATCATAGTCTATTCACCAACCATCCATGAGCATATGTCCCGTTTGACAGAAGTCTTTAAGCGTCTTAGATAGTCAAACTTAAAAACTCAACTGGACAAGTGTGAGTTTCTCCGTAAGGAAGTTGCTTACCTTGGTCATCTTATCATCCAAAGTTGAATGTATACAAAATTTTCCTCAGACCCAAACTCTTAAAGATAAATCTTTTCTTGGTCTCGCCGGAAATTACCGACGATTCATCCCAAATTTCACCAAGATCTCGAAACCCTCACAAAACTCTTACAGAAAGACGTCAAATTCATCTTCGACGCAGACTGCAAGTCTTCCTTCAACGAACTGAAGCAAGCCCTTGTATCTGAACCTATCTTGATCTACCCAAATTTCGAAGAACCATTCCTGCTCAGTACTGATGCTTTTGCAATTAGAGCGGTTCTCTCACAAACCCCCGTAGGAAAATACCTTCCTATAGCATATTCTTCCCGTACTCTCTGCGCTGCAGAAACACGATGCTCCACTATCGAACGGGAACTGCTATCCATTGTTGGAGCCGTCAAGCACTACAAATCTTATCTTTTTGCGAGAAAGTTTACTTTACTCTGCGATCACCGCCCGCTTACTTGCCTTTTCTCTATCAAAGATCCTGGCAGTCGTCTAGCCAGATGGCGCCTTAAGCTATGTAACACCCGGTGGTGTTAAACAAATTCATTTTTTTAGTAATTATTTAGTCAATCTGAAATAATAAAAATTTCTTTTCTTTCATTGCATTAAAAAATTAATCGTAAAGTCGAAATTTGTCGCTATGCCCTAAATAAGCAGTTTTTGTATTAAAATAGGTCTTGTTTTAGAGAAAGGGAATCTAAAAATTAAATACACATTTAGAAATTTAACACTTAGGCGAAAAACATGCTATTTTATTTTAAACAATGTTGCATAGTTAATGTTTGCCTTTCGTTCTTTTTGTCGACGCAGATTGTGTGGTTGTTAGTTGATTTTGTAATATTGTACGTGCGGAAAAGTAGCAAAAATCAAAGGTGGCCGAAAGGTCATAAATTCGGAAAAACTTAGTCAGCAATCTATTTAGTGGAGTTAAGAAACTATTCTAAAGAGGGATTTTAAAACGCCGTCTCAGATCTAACTAATCGACGTGCGGGAAATCAACAAATAGAGGAAATTTGTTTATATTAATTGATATTCGAGGAAGCAGAAATTTCGCGGTAACATGATATTAGGAGAAAAAAAATAGTCTTAATCGAGACTCGGGACGCGGTAGAGTTCGGCGCCGGAACTCAAGAAAACCAGTCGTACGTGGCGCGACGGATTTAGGGGATATAAGAAGGATGGAAACCAGACTCCTAGGAGAGGAACATTTCACCTGTCCAAATAGGGCTCTGGGGAAGTCAATTAACCAATTGTTATAAAAATTTCTCCGAGGGACGGAAAACGAGAGAGTCGCCAGTGTGTTTTGGTTGTTAAAGTGTTAGCTAGCCAGAAAGTTAGTTTGAGTTATATTTTCTTTTTGATTCACAGGTAAACCTTTTTGGGATTAAAGGATAATTCGAATCCGGTGAGAACCTTTACATTTTCCTAACCGAGAAGTGTTAGTGCCAAAAACCTGCGAGTTTTTCCGTAGAGTTTTAGGTTCAAATTCTGAATCCAGGGTAGAGGTTTCTTAGACCAGCAACCGGCCGGAAAGAAACCTCCTGATAGGGAAATTTTAAAGATTTCATCAGACTCCCTGAGTCGATAAAAGGAACGAACGGCAAAAACTTGTTTTCTTATCGTTATATATTTTTTCAATTAGTTTTTATTTTTGTTATATTCCCTTGGGATATACCCATAAATTCGTTGGATAAACTGGCTCTCCAACGTTTGCCGATATAAGAGAAGACCTATGGTAGTAGGCATTTATAGGGCTTAACTAGGGTGGAATTGCGCCTTTACTTCCCAGTATTAGTGGGTATAACTAGTATTGTGTTCTATAAAGTTATTATTCTATTTTGGGTTCGTCATAAGCCATAATTTTGTCGAGGTACATTTGTTTGTATTGTTTAAGTAACACTATTCAACTTTGTCTTTTTTTTCTTTTTATTAACATTTTTGGGGTTTAAATTACTGTTTATATTTTTTCAACTATATAAAACCGAGTCGATAATCGATTATTCAAAAATAGAAATTTCTAACGTCCAACTCCTAGACAAATCTCACAAACTTATAGTCACTTTCTTCTGGCAATATAAATTCAATGAAAAAATCATCGAAGACATTTTCGAAGAAGACCCTAACTTCACTACTGACACTCTAAACGTTCTAGCCAGTAAAACTGTAAGGCATAGAAAATATTTAAATATCCCTTTACCCTTTGATCATGGAACAGTTGTCTCACATCTTTTTAACATCCTCTATAACAACCAAGACCAGATCGACGATTCCGAAACTTTTTGTATTGAAAACAACGTAGAACTACCGATTCTTGAAACACTGCTTTATACTTGCAGACAAAGACGTAAAACTTAAAATTTGTCAAAATATTTTGACAACCCCTTCACAAGACGAGATTCCCTGCGGCAAAAATAACCTTCATCGTGGAATAAACGAGACCATCCGACGCCTTAAAGAAAAGTACAAAGGACTGGACTAATTAAAAGTGTAGAGCAATATATTAAGTCCTGCGAAACTTGCCAAAAGGTAAAGTTCTGTGGAAAAACTTATGCGCTCCTTTTGTCATAACTGAAACACCAAAAACGCCCTTCGAACGTATTAGCATTGATATTTTCGAATATTCAACTAGAAACTACGCACTGACTATTAGGGATGAACTCACCAAATTTACTCAAACTTACCCTATTGGTAACAAAACAGCTAAAACTGTAGTGAACACCTTCCTAATATTCTTCCAACATTACGGTACACCTCTTCGCATCCACTGTGACTATGGACGTGAATTTGATAACACTCTCATAAGGGACCTGTGCGAACTATGTGACATAAAACTATCCTTTTCAAGTGTCCACCATCCCGAATCAAATGGTTCCATCGAAAGGTATCACGCGACTTTAGCGGAAATGATAAGGGCAAGTACAGCTGAGGATCCGGACGAACATCCATTCAACGTCCTCCCTTACGCAGTTATCTGCTACAACAACACTAAAAACAATACTACAGGTTTTACGCCCTAAATTATTTTCGGGCACACTTCTAGTAGGCCCCCGGACACAATTTACGATAAGAAAAAAATCGTAACCAAATCTAAGGGACCTTAACAACAGAATGAACTACTATTACAGACTTGCCCATGCTAAAACAGACCAACAAAAACAAAAATCGAAAGTTAGGTTTAACAAACATGTTTCTACTAACCAACCAGAATACAAAGTAGGCTACAAAGTTAACGTGAAAGAGTCTCGGATTAAAAGCAAATCCGAAAACAAATTCAATAGATCTTTTGATATTACCTCGATAAGAAAAAACTCTGCCACCGTTATAAACTTACAGACTAACCAAATCAGTAAAATTAACTTTGACAGACTAAAACCATATTTTGAATGAATCCCTTCTTTTCAGATTCTGTGGACTGTTTTCAGTCGTGAACCGCCTACAATACTCTCTTACACCCGTTAATAATACTATAGGAATTTTCTTCCATGAAGAAGGCACACTTACAATTTCTAACGACAAATGGACACTTCTTGTCTTCAAAGACCTCAGCCCTTTCAGAGGTGCTATTTCAAATAACGACGCTATACTAAACCGAATTTTAGAGACAATTAACGAAAATACAACTAATATCATTTAAAGCAAAAATACAAACAAATGTTGAAACAAATTTCTACATCCGTTAACTCTAAATATACAGACATCTTCGCTGACATTCAAACTTACCCTACTAACAGAAGCAAACGCGGACTTATTAACGGACTGGGACCAGTTTGGAAAGCTACTTCAGGCCACTTAGACGCAACAGATGGTGAATACATAAATGACTGTATAACTAATATTACTAAAGACAAACACCAAATCCAAGACAGTAAAGAAACAAATTTCTGTAACAACCTCAGTCATTTCGAGCCTCAACAACACTTTACAAAAATTTAAATCCGAGAAGAAAGTATTCTCGAATAACATTGAAAAAATAAGGCAGTAAATATTATACATTTCAAATGATCTTGATTTTCAAGAATTTCAAATTAACATCTTGAATCTTTGTGAAAGCCTAATGGAGAGTTACATATTTATCGAAAATACTCTCGATGATGTTTTACCTGCAGTCTCTTTCGCCGCCTTAAAAATTTTACATAGTTCGATAATAACCCCAGTAGATTTGGTCGATCCCCTTCAAAAGATGTCTCAGTCACTACTTGAAAATAATTTACCACTTCCTACTTACAGTTCAAATGTTGCTCAGTACATTGATTTGATAGAATTGGAAGCTTTTCAAATCAACACCAAAATCATTTTTGTACTCAAAATTCATTTAGTTGATCCTGAGATTTACATACTTACCACCTTTATCTGATCCCAATTTTGGATGATCGGAAAGGGTATACTTTCAATAAAGACATAATTTATCGCGAGAGATGACGTTTCGTTATTATACACATCCTTCGAAGACCTGGGGGACTGCAAGCCTTTAACTAAACATCATAAGATTTGTTCCAAAGCCGTATCAAATCCCATAGATAAAGATGCCATCTGCGAAGGTCAGCTTCTCAGACAGCCAGCTACACTTTCAGCAACCTGAAAAACTTCCATATTATATGCAGAAGAATATAATATACAAGAGATCGACATAAACCTATGGTTGACCTCAATTTCCAGACCACTACTTATAGCCATCAAATGTAAGGGTCAAGATTTCTCGACACAAACCAATTCAACAAATTCAGTGTTGCAAATCCAATACAATTGTAATGCACTTATCGACAACACAAGGGTACATGCTACAAGAACTTTCAAACGTGTTCAAAACATCACTTATAAGAACCACCCAGTGGAATTCAATTGCTCAACACACAAATATCAATAAATCAAAATTTCTTGAACTCATAAGATTTGATTTTGATTCAAATTATTTTATATTTGATAACATATACTACCAACAAATTTTCGGATCTCCTATGGGATCAAAACTGTCTCCAATAATTTCTCAATATATTATGGATGATCTCATTAATGACTGTCTCTCTAAATTGTCTTTTAATATACCATTTTTGAAAAAACACGATGATATTATATGTGATATATAAGTAAAGAGCTTTTACAAGTATTTAATAACTATAATGACCATATCCAATTTACATTACATGAAGAGGATGATGAATCTAGTATTCCATTCCTAGACAATAAAATTATTTGAGATAGTAACAATATAATTAAATTGGACTGGTACATTAAACCAACAAGTTCTGGTAGATACTTAAATTATTATTCTAATCAACCAATGAAAATAAAATATAACATAATTGATACTATGAAACAAATAATTTACAAAATTACTCAACCAACTTTTATTAATAGAATCTTAAAGCTATTATATAACATCTTTTTAAATAATTCCTACCCTCCTCAATTTATTGACAAAATTCTATATAACAATACTAATTACAGAGAAAGAGACAACTCAATTATAAGCAACAAATTCCAATAACAAAGACAATCTTTATCATATTTCAATTCCATATATTAAAGATCTATCAACTAAAATCAGTAAAATTTTAAAAAACGAATCTAATATTTTAATAACTTATAAGTCAATCAAAACAGTAAATCATCATTTTAGCAAAACAAATGATAAGATACCAAAAGAATTGAAATCTAATATTGTATATAAAATAAATTGTATTAATTGTGCAACGTATATTGGACAGACCTCAAGAACTCTAAAAAGTAGAATGATGTCACATAAAAGCGATATCAGATTAGGAAAAGAAAGTTGTGCTATTGCCACTCATTGTATTCAAAATTCACACACTATAAATTTTAACAACGCTTTAGTTATGGCATGTGAAAAAAATTATTACAAAAGAAAATTTTTAGAGAAGGTATTTATTTGAAGACGCGAGATGTAAGACCGACATCTAGGATTTTCGAGAGAATCAGCACACAGAGATTCCGAATCTGGAGCAGTTCCGTGTAATTGCTGTTCTCCCTTAACTCCTAGGACAGAATGTCACAATAAAATTTTCAGGTTACTTCACCTGTCAGAGATATTGAATACTCTTTTCGAGGTGTTGTAACATTTGCACAGCCTTATCAAAATAATCCAGTGCAAGTTACAGGTTCTTTTAAATTATCACCCCAAATGAACAAGCAATGTAAACCTACCTTAACGCTATAAATATTATTTGGATAAAACGAGTTATGTTATGCCCATACTTTCGTTTATTAATTTTATTCGAAGAGCACTAGAATTATTTATCGTCTTCTAGTATCTAATTCAATAACTAAAATTTGGTCAAATATTTGAGTAAAAAGTAAAAGATAATTCTTTAGGATGTAAGTCTGACATGCCATACAACCGGGAAAATATTGAAGATAGTTAGATTACTTAAAACTTTTAAATCGTCATATGAATAAAACAATTAATACCGATACGGTTAAGAAAACAGAAAATGAATTTAAATAGACAGATGTCTAAAGATTCTTTTGGTAGTATATAGATTAATATAATGTTGCCTAACATTTAATGGATATCAACGCATGCGAAATGTGATGCTTTGACTTGAGGTTAAGAAACAAATACAGTTGGCGAGATTGATTGCCAAGCTAAAAGGAGCAGTTGACAACAGTGGTCACATGCTTCGCTCGACGTGGATCTGTCAAAAGTTCTGCCAACAGAGTTTATCAGACTCGGATCAGCTGATATGTTTTTACATGATAGTTTGGATGGGGATATTCAAAAAGCCCGCCGTTGAACTGACCGGACGGGAGAATAGAATTTCCTGTGTGAACTGAGGAACACGAGGGTGAACAAAAAAGGGAATTTTGGAGAATGGTCTCGGAAAGATTCCGAGGGGTAATAAAAGTTATTCCGATTTGTTAAAATATCCCTCAACTATAATGTTAATGTAAGTTCACCGATTTCCATAGTTCGTTTTGGGAAAACCTATTTAATAACCGCAAGGGTTTAATTTAAAAAGGCACCCCTTTTGAGTGGTTACCCTTCGCCAGTAAAGAAGGTAAGATAAATTAGTTTTCTAATAACATAGTAAAAATCATTATGATCATTTTCTTCATGTTACTATAAAAGTGAAAATGAAGACATATCCTTTTTATTAGTTGAATGTATCAACCCCTTTTCATTTGTTATATGGGTGATATTTCACTCTATTAAATATTAAAATTCTTGGTACAGAGATGTTTCAAGAGTTAAGTACTTCACAGATTGGAAATGAAATTTATTTCATGAAAATCTTTATTGTAGGATTTTGGTTGGGTTTAAGGCTTTTATATGAGCCAGAATAGACCCGAGGTTGGTCTAGGACAGTACTAACATTGATCTCAAATTTGGATTGTGCTCAGCGACAATTGAGAGCAAACTGGATGTTAATGGAGATGTCTACACTCCTTGGTTGTGTCCAAAATTGAGTTGCAGTGTCAGCGAAGGACCTGGTTAGGATGTCCACACATTTTGCTACGCCGGATGATTGAAACACCCAGACAGGGTCACCATGTTGCTCTATCTAGCAAACACTATCCCATCTTTGATATTAGATCTTGGACAGTTCATCCATATCAATTTGAGTAAAATTTACTACAAGGAGAATTAAGGTCAGACCTTTTCATTTTCACTAAGAAAGCCTACTCTAGGTTTACCAAAATATGTATATATAAATGATATTTTGATAATGTGTTTAAAAATTTAAATTATAAATTTTTGTGAATAAGTCAGTCACAAAGTACGACACCTCTAGTGTCTATGTGTAGAAAAATTGTAAACTATAACTCATGAGTTACAGGATATAAAGATACCAGTTTAATAGATAGAATTTTATAGATACTTATTTTAGGGATACATATTTAAAGTTACAGATCTTAAATTTTCAAATGTTTATTAAGGTGATTATATATTTTTTGATTAGTACTTGTTACATTCCAGTATATACACGAATACATTTCTGAATTTCATTGTTGATTATAAAACTGAATAGACAAGGAAAGTTTAATATTCAGTTCAGAATAAATATTTAGTTTCTATTCTCTCATTGCAGATATGACTGAACAAAAGATTTAAGTTTTATTAAGAACATATGATTAATTTCCAGATTAGTTTAATAAAACTTTGTATAATGAAAGTTTACTTACCTATAGAGAATTTTTCTTATTTTCCAATATTTATCTCAAAATTTTTTTAATTGGTTTAAATTCAGAAGACCCAGAATCATATTGTACTAATTTAGTTAATTGTAAATAGATCCTTCTAGAGTTCATTAGTGTTGAATTTCTCTAAATATCTCAATATATAGAACTTCCTTTCTCAGCTTAAGGAGGCATAGATTAAACTAAGCTGAGTGGCGCCCTCTCCCTCACTAACCTCAAACAATCCTGAATTCTCCTTGGTTGTCACCAAAAACTTCAGCAGTAGAACCCCGACCACAACATCTATAATCCTGAGCCTAGCCGGCGCACATCAGTGACCTTCATGGTTACACCATATGGCCCTCCACAAATTTCAGGTGGACATTACGCCATAGTGTCATTCCTTTGTACGCAAGACAATATATATATTATATAGAAATATAATATATATTGTTTCTGGTCGGGAACCTTCATCAGTTGCGCTTCCCACAATTGAATGTCCTCTCGAACACTTTTTTATGCATTTGATGCATTTCGTTAAATTTGAAGACGCGAGAGGTAAGACGGACATCCTAGCATCAAATGCATAAAGAAGTGTTCGAGAGGACATTCAGTTGTGGGAAGCGCAACTGATGAAGGTTCCCTAACCAGAAAGAATATATATTTATATATAATATATATTGTCTTGCGTACAACGGAATGACACCTCGAAGAGAGTATTCAATATCTCTTACAGGTGAAGTAACCTGAAAATTACAGCAATTACACGAAACGGCTCCAGATTCGAAATCTCTGTGTGTTGATTCTCTCGAAAACCCTAGATGTCGGTCTTACATCTCGCGTCTTCAAATAAATACCATCTCTAAAAATTTTCATTTTGTAATAATTTTGTTCACATGCCATAACTAAAGCGTTGTTAAAATTTATAGTTTGTGAATTTTGAATACAATGAGTGGCAATAGCACAACTTTCTTTTCCTAATCTGATATCGCTTTTATGTGAGATCATTCTACTTTTTAGAGTTCTTGAGGTCTGTCCAATATACGTTGCATCACAATGAATACAATTTATTTTATATACAATATTAGATTTCAATTCTTTTGGTATCTTATCATTTGTTTTGCTAAAATGATGATTTACTGTTTTGATTGACTTATAAGTTATTAAAATATTAGATTCGTTTTTTAAAATTTTACTGATTTTAGATGATAGACCTTTAATATATGGAATTGAAAAATGATAAAGATTGTCCTTGTTATTGGAATTGTTGCTTATAATTGAGTTGTCTCTTTCTCTGTAATTAGTATTGTTATATAGAATTTTGTCAATAAATTGAGGAGGGTAGGAATTATTTAAAAAGATGTTATATAATAATTTTAAGATTTTATTAATAAAAGTTGGTTGAGTAATTTTGTAAATTATTTGTTTCATAGTATCAATTAAGTTATATTTTATTTCCATTGGTTGATTAGAATAATAATTTAAATATCTACCAGAACTTGTTGGTTTAATGTACCAGTCCAATTTAATTATATTGTTACTATCTCGAATAATTTTATTGTCTAGGAATGGAATACTAGATTCATCATCCTCTTCTTGTAATGTAAATTGGATATGGTCATTATAGTTATTAAATACTTGTAAAAGCTCTTTACTTGATCCAATGGGGATGGCACATATAATATCATCAACGTGTTTCTTCAAAAATGGTATATTAAAAGACAATTTAGAGAGACAGTCATTAATGAGATCATCCATAATATATTGAGAAATTGTTGGAGACAGTTTTGATCCCATAGGAGATCCGAAAATTTGTGGTAGTATATGTTATCAAATATAAAATAATTTGAATCAAAAACAAATATTATAAGTTCAAGAAATTTTGTTTTATTGATATTTGTGTGTTGAGCAATTGAATTCCACTGGGTGGTTCTTATAAGTGATGTTTTGAACACGTTTGGAAGTTCTTGTAGCATGTACCCTTGTGTTGTCGATAAATGCATTACAATTGTATTGGATTTGCAACACTGAATTTGTTGAATTGGTTTGTGTCGAGAAATCTTGACCCTTACATTTGATGGCTATAAGTAGTGGTCTGGAAATTGAGGTCAACCATAGGTTTATGTCGATCTCTTGAATATTATATTCTTCTGCATATAATATGGAAGTTTTTCAGGTTGCTGAAAGTTTAGCTGGCTGTCTTAGAAGCTGACCTTCGCAGATGGCATCTTTGTCTATGGGATTTGATACGGCTTTGGAACAAATCTTATGATGTTGAGTTAAAGGCTTGCAGTCCCCCAGGTCTTCGAAGGATGTGTATAATAACGAAACGTCATCTCTCGCGATAAATTTTGTCTTTATTGAAAGTATATGTTGGAACCTTTTCCGATCATCCCAAACTGGGATCAGATAAAGGTGGTGAAGTATGTAAATCTGAGGATCAACTAAATGAATTTTGAGTACAAAAATGATTTTGGTGTTGATTTGAAAAGCTTCCAATTCTATCAAATCAATGTACTGAGCAACATTTGAACTGTAAGTAGGAAGTGGTAAATTATTTTCAAGTAGTGACTGAGACATCTTTTGAAGGGGATCGACCAAATCTACTGGGGTTATGATCGAACTATGTAAAATTTTTAAGTGGGCGAAAGAGACTGCAGGTAAAACATCATCGAGAGTATTTTCGATAAATATGTAACTCTCCATTAGGCTTTCACAAAGATCCAAGATGTTAATTTGAAATTCATGAAAATCAAGATCATTTGAAATGTATAAAATTTACTGCCTTATTTTTTCAATGTTATTTGAGAATAGTTTCTTCTCGGATTGAAATTTTTGTAAAGTGTTGTTGAGGCTCGAAATGACTGAGGTTGTTACAGACATTTGTTTCTTTACTGTCTTGAATTTGGTGTTTGTCTTTAGTAATATTAGTTATACAGTCATTTATGTATTCACCATCTGTTGCGTCTAAGTGGCCTGAAGTAGCTTTCCAAACTGGTCCCAGTCCGTTAATAAGTCCGCGTTTGCTTCTGTTAGTAGGGTAAGTTTGAGTGTCAGCGAAGATGTCTGTATATTTAGAGTTAACGGATGTAGAAATTTGTTTCAACATTTGTTTGTATTTTTGGTTTAAATGATATTGTATTAGTTGTATTTTTGTTAAATTCGGTCTTTGAAGACAAGAAGTGTCCATTTGTCGTTAGAAATTGTAAGTGTGCCTTCTTCATGGAAGAAAATTCCTATAGTATTATTAACGGGTGTAAGAGAGTATTGTAGGAGGTTCACGACTGAAAACAGTCCACAGAATCTGAAAAGAAGGGATTCATTCAAAATATGGTTTTAGTCTGTCAAAGTTAATTTTACTGATTTGGTTTATTTATATATAATATATATTGTCTTGCGTACAAAGGAATGATACCTCGAAGAGTGTATGGTATTTATTAACTATTATCCGAATAATATTAATAAAGAAACAGATATCTAAAATTTGAATAACATTTATTGCAATCTTTTAGACATAGACAAGAAAAATTCATTTTCAGTATTGAACAATTAAGTTACATAGTAACAATACATTATTCAACTCACCATAGTAATGTTATTTTTGATTATAAAAGCATTTCCAGTTTTGCTATCAATGTCACTCCAAAATATTTTGTTACATCTAATTTATTAATTTCATAATTCCTGTTTGTGCTCTTTTTCAAATTATAATCACAATTTACCGTAAGTATTTAAAAATTTATCTCACATATTATAATTATAAATTTTGTTTGTAGTCAAAAACTGACGAATAAATTAAAGTATTTCGAAAGCTTTCGCAAAGTAAAAATGTATTTCACGTATATATATATTGTAATGGATTTAAATACATGTGAAATAATATGAAAACCTTACCAATTCAAATAGTTAATTAATGGGGTAATGTGAATAAAATGCATGCATAAAAATAAAGAGAAATTGCAAGAATCTAAATTGTGAAATGAGGTGACAATTAGTTGTAAATAAATATAAGGAATCATATAATAGGAAATAGATAAACCAATAAATTTAAACTATGTAAAATGTTTCAAAAACGAATTGTTTCAAGGATAAATAGTGGCATATAAAAGGTAGACATTGCATCATACAAAATTTAATAAAAAGTAATACTCTCATAAAGAAAATATTTGCAAAGACCCATGATATAGGTTAAACATCAAAAGGTTAAATTCAGTTGTAAAATGATAGTAGAGTTTGTAAAATACATGTAGAATCACAAATTAGGCCATAAACACACCAAATTACATATTTTCGATCAAAATCACTTTTATAATAAATAAATTCTTTTTGTAAACAGAAGATAGAAATGTCAAATTATAAAAACCGTTAGAAATCTTCAGAACTAGATAGAACAGAGCATATTATAGAATAAGTAACTAATTTAAAGGGTATAAAGTCTCAATTTTTAATTAAATTCAATTTTAATAAAGTACCTGCCAAACGACTGGTGGCTAACAGGTGACCAATGTCAACTTAAGGTTTTTGAAAATATAAGTGAATGATTTGGGCAAATTTAATAAGGATAAAAGGTATCGAAATTTATGTTGAAATTTATTTTGATTTTTTGGTAGAGTTTAAAGGGAAATTAATAAAATAATTGTTAACGGAACTGGAAACAGCAGGTGGCAAAATAAGAAGTATAAATTGGAAAATCTGACACTGACAGGTCTCTTTGATCATCAAGCGTCGACGAGAGCAGTTCAAAAGTTTCGTTCTCGTAAACTCACGTTTCTATGACAACGAAATAAATGATCTATGGTCTCATTGAAATTACTGTTCCATGTCAATAAGACAAGAAGTTAACCTAATAAAAGAAATTATTTGGAATAAATGGTATGGAAAATTCAAATCAAATTTTTGGAAGAAAATAAGTTGTAGTAGACCAGCACGAAAAGCCAATCAAATAGCTGAATAGTTTTACCAGTACAAAAGTTTCAAACTTTTCAGGAAATATTGTTCAAAACCGGTATCAAGAAGAAGTGAAACATTGTTTAAAAAGTCAAAATTTTAAAAAAGGTTTAGTTAATATAAAGACATTAAAAGTTAATAAATAAGTTTTGATAAAAGGTTTAAAAATTTAAGTGATAATAGTCAGGTGATTAAATAATAAAAATTTTGTAATATAGATTTATAAAAAATTTAAGGATAGATTAAGTTAATGGAAATTTATTTTGTTTTAAAGAAAATTTGTATAAAAGTTTATATTGTGGTCAAAGTAAATAAATTGTAAATTGATTGAAAGTGTGGACATTTGTTTTAAAAGTAATTAGAAAAATAAAAGTAAAAAAGTTAAAGTGAAGATAAATTCCAATATTCTAAGTGTAAGTGATCCAGAAGAAGGATCGAAATACATATAAGACGAAAGAGATAAGTGTAAGTTTGTTTATTAAAATTTGACAAAGTGAACTCAAGCAAAAAGGACCCTGAGATATTTATTTATTTATTATTAATCATTCAATTCAAAATTTAGTTAATTCACCCTATTATATAAAACTATATCAATTCATAAATACAAATATAATATATATATATATATATATATATATATATATACGCACAAAAGTTTGCTTCTTTTCGCGCGTAATTTCTCAAATGTTTTACACAAATGAAAAGTATTCTCCCCGTAGAGATTCACTATATTTTTTTTAAGGTTTTATAACAGTCTGCACATGGAATCTCGTACACTCCCTGTTGTTCTAAAGGGATCCTCGTCTTCGGAGTCCTCAACACCGTGCTTATTTTTCTGTCTGTATTGAAGTTATCAACTACGCGGTTGAATTCCCGGAAACCACCTAAAACATATATACAGGGTGTAAACGGTTTGAGTGCAAAGATTTTGAGGATCAATACTTCAGGTCAAAACAAATCAAAAAGCTTTATAACATTTTCAGAAATAAACTATAGTTTTGCCAAAAAAAAATGAAAAAGTTAGAAGTTCTGTAGCCTTTATTACAGTGAATAATAGATTATTTCCGGCTTCAAAATGATTGTAAAGCTAAATATGTAAATACTCAATAGCGTATACACCGATTACTTTTATGTTTTTTTGGGCAATAACACCACAATTAGAAGACATTTAGAAGACAGCGTATACACCTTTAATAACTGTATTAACAAAGAAAATTATTATTTAAACTCTAAATATTCTGTTATAATTTGCCCTACGTTTCTCCGATCAGATGTGGCGACATAGCATATACTCAGTACTACAGCTGGCCGCTGCCATGAATGCTTTTTTGCTGCCCGGTTCTTTTAAGAAAGTGAAAGTGATTTTTGCGTGACATTCGACATAGCGTAAGTTATATGATTTTCATTTTAAAATATAAATTGGAAAAATAAATAAAATCTGTTGTGAATTGTGAGTTCGAGTGTATTATCTTGTGACAAACAGTGACAATTATACAATAAGGTAAAGACCTGACATGCTATTAATTTGTGGGGAAAGCAAATGTAATAACAAGAATTTTGAATTTTGAATATTTACTATAAATAATCCGTTTGCTCGCCAGAGCTCCATCATAATGACATCCTGGAGGTCAAAGGTTTTTATTTGTCTAAGATAAGTAATATTAATTTCTTAGTAACAATTATTTCTCGAAGAATTTAACACATAAAAGAACTACATATAAGAAATGTTTTGTTTAATATAGTTTGTATCGCATTATTTTTGTATCATAATGTAAACAACTTTGTATGCTCCCTTCTTCAACTTGATGCATAAAATAAATCGCCAAATATAAATATTCATTTCAATACATAGATATTAAAAGGGTACATTTTTGAAAATAATATTTCATAAAATTTTATGTACCTAAATAAATCTACCGGCACTCGAAACTATGAAATTATTTAATACAAAAAAATAACAGGTGTTCATTTTTTTGTGGTGACTCATTCCTTTATTATTCACGCTACAAGCAAATCGCATTTTTAGCGCGACGTTGCCACATTGACAATAATTTACTTAACATGTATTTCAAATTTTCTTGCTTATTAAGGCCTTTAGACCATAGTGTTATAAGAGTTTTTTGTTTTGTTTGGTGGGTACTATCTGCACCTAAAATATATGCAGGCAAACTATTTACACCCTGTATATATATATACGGTAATCATACAATGCTGAACTACACATAGTAACTTGAATTAACAATCCTGAACCAGCCTCGAGAACCTGAACCAGTATATTGGTTCAGGTTTGTTTTGTCGTATTAAACTTGTAAAAGAGTCATCTATTATCTCAATTATGACTTATTCTGATCTTTCAGATATTTAGAACTCTTTAAATTGTATTTCTACCGTGATTAAAAGATGGGGTAAGTTGTTACGGCTAAAAATTGTATGGTTCAGCATAGCATGATTCGTAGATTTTTAGTTTACGGTATATCCGCCAGAGGCGCTTAATCGTATTTGCAGTGAATATACTATTCTATATATCATCCTCAATTTTTCATACTGTCCTGAGCCAGAAATCTGGCAACGCAGTAACATCTTGTGTTGCATTTACATTGTTAAGTTATTAGTATTTTAAGGCTAATTTATTTCCTGAGAACGAAAGTTAGTGTTCAGTATTCATAATTTTACGATGTCGAAACGAAGTAAAGTAATTTTATTGTTAGCGAAGCATAACATAATTAAAGGTAAGTAAAAAGATCTATTTATTTACAATACCTACTTATTTTGTTCAACTTTCGTAAAATATTAGATCACCGTCAAACAAAAACCCCGTTTGTTCATTATTGACCCTTTTACACTATATTATAGTTATAAATTTTCTTAGGAAATACAATAAAAATATCATTTGTCTATATTGATTTAATTAAAAACAATTTCACACATGTTGTTTTCAATTTTTGTTTTCAATGGCATCTTTTCATAAAAAAATTGTAAACTTATGGTGTTTTTAAGTTTATGGGGCATACTTCGAAACATACCGTAGGTAAATTTTGCCAAATGAGTTGTTTATTAAATTAAACCGACTATGTTTTCGAGCAACATAAGGTGCAGTTTATTTTAATTTCATTGTTTTTTAGTGTCCACAGTTTTATAAATTGATTTTTATGCAGAGTTTCAGCTAACAAACCAGAATATGCAAAAAATTCAATATGGAAAAGATGTCACGTTGGAATCGTGTTTTTCTGTCTGACGGCAGTATAGTTATTTAGTAAATACATAAACTGTTATTTTAGAAATTATTGGTCGTTAACATATGAGTAAGGGCTTATTGGATTCAGACTGACGTCTAGAAAATGATGTAAAATTTTGAATTGAAAAAAAATCAACAAATTGAAAAAACAAAGTTCAATTGGGTTTCTAAAAATGTACTTACATTCAAAATAAAACACTCAACTTTATTTCTGAACTCCCATTCACCAGTGTACTTTTGGGGAGTGACTAGCCTTAAAATTTATGACAGATTTTTTTACAACTACCTTGGAATTCTACATGTATTTTTACTTAAATACTGGTTTTCAAAATGTACCTATGAATTTTATTGTTTTTATTTATCGACTTGCAAAAATTTCTTACAATTTATTAGCCTAGGTGAGCTTTTGCTTAACGATTATCCTACTTGAAATTAAAAAGTTGTTGATTAACAGTAGGCTAATTTTATGAAAAATTACTGATTTGTTGCCTTCTTCAAGTGTCAAAATATTACCATAATTTTTTAACGGTTGTAAATTAATAATTAACAGCATAACAACTGCATGCTTACCCTATGGAGCCATATCTTCAGTATTAAATTTAAATGGCTCATATATTGAGTTCTAGGGTTAGGATCTTATTACTGGAAATTTACTCTTTTTAAGAATTTATATTTTCAATTTCACAAATTTACAAGTTTACAAGTTACATGCAAAAAACAATCTAGATTCCATGAGCCATCTTTCATATTTTTATTAGCATGCCATCAATTTGATTTTCAAGTAGCACTCAATGCTGCTGTTTCATAAATTATATTAAATAATCGGACTTAAATGTATAAATTATTGCCTGGGTAAAGTGAAAAACATTTTTTTAAATCTTGCGCCGTCAATAAATAACAGTTAAATATGTTTCTATTGTGTTGACAATATAATTTGTCATATTTGTCTAATCAACAAGTGTCACTTCTTCGAATTTGAGTTTGCCTGCCCCCACAATTATTATCAAGGTATCATTCGAACTATTATTGATTTTTGAAAAAAATCCAAGTCTTGCTCAAAAATTACAAAGTTAAAAACAATTTATTACTAAAAAGCAGGGCTCTCGTTTTCGCGGGTTCCTCAAGACCTACTGAGAGATCGGACATCCCAAAAAGAGTCTTTAGTAGCAGAAAGTTTCCGAAGAAAAGTCATACCTCTCGGACCTCTAACACCACTATTTAAAATTTTAATTATGCAACAAAAATAGGGCAAAAAACGAGTGATGTGACATACGCTGGAAATATTGATTCGTTCACTTACAAAAAAAAATCAATTAAACATGAATATTCAGGCAGACAAAATCAGGTTCCATTTGGACACACCAGTAAGCAATAATCCTTTGTAAAAAAATGTTTTGGTATTTTTTCAATTATTTATGTTTTTATTAATTAAGTTCTTTTTACAAATTGAAAAACCTAAATGACATTTAAACTAATTACCTGAAATTCTTTTCAATGCATTGAATCTCTTCTTCATTGGCTCTATATCTCTTCATTGGCTGTATTCTTGCTGATTTCTAACTTGTAAAAACTTCACAAAATCATAAATAAGGGATTAATTTAGGAATTTTTTTAGAGGGATTATTATTACTGATGTGTCTAAATGCTACCTGAATTTTTCTTAATATTCATATCTATAGGGTCAAGTGAGCACATCGATGGATGCCCGCTTACGCCAAGTCTTTAGTCCTATTTTCACTAAATAATTAAAATTAAAAATAACTTGTGTAGATTTCCACGCTATTTTAGGAAATTTCTTGCTCCTTAGGAATCATTATTGGGATTTGCGTTCTCTCCAATAGTTTTGAGATATTCGCTAAAATCAAAATCTCCCCTTTTTATTACTAAATTGTTTACAAGTTTTGCAATTTTTTCGAGTGAGATTTCCAAAAAGTTTCTCGATGCAGTTACGAATCGATTGATACCTTGTCATATTTTCCGCAGCAAATTCCAAGAAATGACACTTATTTGACTAATTTATAAGCTTCACTTTTAATAATGTGGAATCAACTGTGAATTAAAATTCACTAAGTTACATTATTTTTTCAGGGTTAAAGCAACAAAACACTCTGAATGAAAGTCCAGGAAGAATAAATTCAGAATCAGATTATAATTTGTCTCCTCAACAGTCCGTGTCAAATGTGACTAGTAATACAATAATAGCTCAAGATTTAGGTGAACACATACCATCAGAAATGCCTAGCATGATTTCTGATGGTGATTGTATTGATGCTCTAAACAAGAACCGTCTCAAAGCAATTTCTTGTGTTTTCCAGTGACTAATGGAAGTTACCCTTATATCCCAATTAAGGAGCAAAATCAGTCTTTACCTAATGTTGATGTTGTAACTTCACTTAGTGAGGCTCCGGTACGGTTATCAATTAAATTGCTCTGTTCTTAATAAAATTATTACAGTTTTTTTTGTTAATTTCAGGCGTCTGCAGAAGTATTTGATGATGAGGGAGAATGTTATGATCAGTCAGAAAAAATAATAATATCTCGGTACTTTGCAGATCATATTAAAAACAAAATACCTCCAAAACGTGTAGAGGTTGAAACACTTGCAGCTTCCAAACCAGAGTTTTTCAGGGACAAAAAGTGGACGTCAATTAAAGCTATGGTATGCAACATCTACAGCGGAAAATTAAAAGTACCGTTGTCAAATAGTTACTAAAATTTCCAGTGGCAAATTTTTAATTTTAGTTTTTGTTAAAAGAATAATACTCTTTGTTTTGTAATTTTATAGATTTATTAATAAATTTTATGTTACAATGGCTTTTTTAATTTAAAATCCCGAGATAGTCAATTAGTACAGGTAGTTCAAGATCAAGATTGTCAATCATCGAAAATGATGCCTTAACTGTTGTCAATAACCAGATATTTTTAAATTAAGGAAAAATGTGCAATAATAATTTTTATATTTTAATTGTAATTCCAAGGATAGCATTTTTTCACTGTTTTGCCAAGAGCCTGCTTATGTGTGAAAAAGTACTGTGCTAGTTTATTAGTAGTACTGGAAAAAGTTGCAGTTAAAATTAATTTATGTTTGTTGTTTCCTTACTTTTTTAAGGGGTGGAGGGGGGAGTTTTGAAGTTCTTTTGATCTGGAAGTTAATGAGTCATTACTTTTCTTTTGGTACATGGTGAGTTTTTGGCGTCTTGCTCATCTTCTTCTTGTTACCCTTCTTCTTCTCCTTCTTCTTCTTGTTCTTTTTGATCCCTAAATTCTTCCATTTCTTGTTCTTCTATTCCTGTCTCATCTGGCTCAGTGTTTCCATCATATTCGGAGTCTGAATCTGACTCGATTCCTTGGACAATTTTCTTTGCATTCTGTGGATCGATGACCATGCCGTACTCGAAATTACCGTCTACATCATCATCACAGTCGTTGTTTTCATCTTCATCGTGATCATTTGTATTGTCAACAATATCTGATGCATTTGTGTACTTTTCGCATTTGCACAGGCTGGCGTATATTTCATCCCAGCTTTCCTGCAGCTGCAACTTTTGGTGCAGCCAGACATTATGCAGCTGGAGTAAACAAGTTTTAGTAATAGAAAAATAATAATAGCTGATAACAAAATCAAATAAAAAACAAATAAACAACTGCAACTCTAACATAATTTATAACTTAACAAAATTGCCTTAAAGGTCAAAAACAATTCGCATTATTTAATGAGTTAGAAGCCGCAAAAGTTCGTATATCTAATAGTTTATAAGTTATATATATTAGCTTCAAAGTTAAGAAATGGATCAGCTGCTGCAACTTTTGTAGCACGTATATTTTCAAAAATGCATAAAATATCGAATACATTTTTTTTGGTATTTTACTGCACGGAGGTGGTTTTTGTAATTTTTAATATTTTCAGGAAAAACTAAAAGTTGTTTATAACAAATTGTTAACTCAATAAACAATGAATTTGTTAATAAAAAACTGTAGTTCGTCATTTTGTAGAGAAAAGTCAATTATTATTTAAAAATAAAATTTCTTAAATAATAGTTTAAACGATAGATATATATAAAAAAACTATTCTGAATAATTAAAAATTATTATTAAGCAAAAAAAATTTTTCCAAAACACAAAATTCTCTACAAAATTGTAAAAATCTTTTATTTTACATATTAAAATAATCCATTTGCTTATAAACAAAATATTATTGTTTTTTCTTTTTTTTTAGTAATTTACAAAAATTATTATAAACAAAGTATTAAAATTTTTTATGACGCAGTCTTGTTTTTTATGTATATAAGCAAGGCTCCAGGAAGCGAAAAAAAATTATGGCAATTATTTAAACATTTTTTTTTAGTTAAGAACGATAAAGGGAGTTTGAGAAAATTTTGTTAATTTACAATTGTTTAATTTATTGAAAAATATACTTAAATGAAAAAAATCAACGGGACTCAATTCTTTACAATGTTTAAATTAGACCACATTTTTTAGATTTTTCAATTTACTATAAGTAGGTTAAAAATATGTTTTTAAGGACGTACTAGGTTTCGAGGTCGTGCGCGCAACCTAACAATGCCGTGCGGAAGGCTGTTTTCAGCGTTAAATTAAAATTATAAATAATGGAGATACAGTTTCGGGAGTCGGAACTTTTTTTGTAAATTTCCTGGTCTTTAATTATCTTTCAAAATTCAAAAATATTAAAAGTTTACGAACTATAAGCGAAAAACCAAATACTATTTATTTAGGTTCTTCAATTATTTATAACTTTTGGAATTTTCTATGTGCTAATTTAATTTTTTATCACAATGATCTAGACATCATTCTGAATCGAATGAACCAATCCACATATTTTTAATCATAGTATGTTGTATTAACACCATTCTCAACTTGTAGGCTAGACTAATATAGTGTTGATACACGATTTGATAAATAATTATAGTTTGAAAATACTACAAAAAGTTTAATCATATCGAACACATAAATGTTATGTAACATATATATGGTTACAATTATTAAAACATAATTAGTAATTTTTTATTCAGAAAAATAAATAAATTCGAACCCGAATAAATGCTTACCCTCTTAAAACAAATATTCTAGCTTAAGAGATGCCGAAGAACAGAGGGAAACGGTCATTTTTTTGAAATTATTAGCTATATCGTTGAAACAACTGAACTTAAAATTCTAAAAACATATTTATAGAAACCTTTCAAGTACCACCACACACGATTGGTTGATTAAAAAAAAACTACTGGTACCAAGCTTACCCACATATTATTCGAAAAAGTGAAAATATTAAATTATTGATGAGCGATTTATTTCCTCATCAGAATTTGTCACCGTCTCAAATTTCAAATTTCTATGTCATATAGTTTTCGAGAAAAAGATCTGACAGACGGACCCCAGAGTGAATTTATAAGGATATTCGTACAGTAACCTTTATATTTATTCATTCATGTAGATACCATCAGCAATATAACAGCACTGTGAATTGTGAAACAACATAATCTACAACTTATAACAAAAATATCTGTTGTTTTTACTAGCAATTGTCTTCTCATCAACACATTTAAAAGTTTATATGAGCTATCCCTTCATTTATTGTAATATGGAAAATTCAATGCAAGTAGTCGTTCTTACAATTACAATAAGTAATTTCTTTTAGTAAGAGTTCTTATTGCCGAATGAAGTGCATTTAAATGAATTTCATTCGGAGATAAGAACTCGCTTTCAAAGCTAAATTAAAATTATGAACAAAGTAGAGAGAGATTGACTAGTTGGACAGACAATTTTATATTAAATTCCCTTCTCCTTTTTTGCCTATAAAACTTTTCTAATTGTTTATGTGATAATTAATATGATTTTCGGAATATTTTTCTAGAGGATATTAAGAACCCATCAAACCCTCGACCAAACCTTAACTCGCTTTATATAAGTGTTTAATAATATTTCCATGTGGTCTATTTAAATGTATTCAGTATTAACAATTCTAAGCTTTACAGCGGTCAGCGACAGCGACCTTGACCTCAATTCATAAACATTCGACGATTTCACTAGTAGAGAATCCCCAAATCTGACAACCCTGCAGCGGTTCAAGATTGTAGGTTTTCGTATATCAAAATGTATATATTGGGTCAGAAAAGTCTGGAAAATATAAGGGTTCAGGATGGTAATGAAAGCCTTGTAATTATTCGATTTTGGTTTTCAAAATTTCAAAGTATATAATTCAAATTTGTATACAACATCCATCATCAAAATAATAAAATTTAATTAGTTTTCATATATATTCATTACTTCTATCTGGTGCAGGTTTGTATGATTTACCGTTTGGTCCAGAATTGATATAAGGATGTATATATATATATGAACAAGGCTAGGTTGAATCGCGTCTGAATTTATTATTTAGTCGACGTTTCGACTTTGGAGCCATTATCAAGAGACAAAAGTGAAAAAGAGTTTCAGTTTCGAACTCGGCTGAACATATATATATATATATATATATATATATATATATTATAATAATATGTGTTAATATTTTTTTTGTTTGTTTTAAGTAAATTGTAATTTAGACTTTATAATTTATAATTTTATTATCTCAGGCTCTTTTTCGCTTGGGTTCAAGTCTCCAGATATTAAATAAATAAATATTTTTGCACTTTACTTTTTCTGTTTTAAGACTTTAAATTACTAATAATTAAATTTTCAAATTTTCAATTAAGTTACAATTTATTTAAATTTTCTACAATACAATTTTTATATAATCTTGCTTCTAAAACAAAATAAATTTCTTGGGCACTTAAATATTCTTAAATTTCTATTAACTTGTTACAAAAAATGTTTTAATCCTTCAAACACAGATATTTATTATACTAAATTTTAAAAACCTTTATTACTATTACTGATTGACTATATATTTTTTATATAATTTGTTTATTTAATAATGTTTCAAAAACTCACAGTTGCCTGGCTTTAATTTCACTTCTCCTTGCTTTTGGTTCTGAATAATACTTCCTGATTTTTGACCTTTGTAATACCTACTAAATTATTCTGCTTTTTAATTGACTTTTCGGACTGTTGTACCAATACTTATTTTCTTCCAAAAAATGATTTTATTTCTCCATTCAATGTATTCCAAATAATTCCTTTTATGGAATATTTATTAGTATAATTTCAAATTGTTTGTCAAAATACTTCAAAATTTACTTCAATTAAATTTCTTGTCTAGTTGACATGGAACACTTATTTCAATGATACCATAGATCATTTATCTTGTTGTCATAGAAACGTAATTTTACGAGAACGAAATTTTGAACTGCTCTGGTCGACGCTTGGGGATCAAAGAGAATCTTTCAATGTCAGATTTTCTATTTAGGTAATATAATTTGCCACCTGCTATTTCCATTTCCGCTTTTATTTATTTTATTAATTTCCAAATATTTTCCTTTTAAATCATATGCAAAAATCTAAACAAATTTGAATTTAAATTTCAATACCTTTTACTCTCATAAATTTTATCTAAATCATTTAATTCATATTTTCAAAAAAAAATTGATTTGACACTGGCCACCAGTCATTTAACAGGTACTTTAAAGAAAATTGGATTTTATTAAAATCTAGACTTAATATCTTTTGAACTATTGAATTTTTATAAACTATGCTCTAAGCTCTTTCTATTGGTATAAATTTCTTTACTGTTCCATCATTCCTTAAAACTTATAACGGTTTTTACAATTTTGACGTTTCAATTCTCTCTTTCTTTAACAAATTTATGTATATAAAACTTAATTTTGATCTAAAATGTGTTATATTCAGTGTTCTCATGGCCTAATATGTGATCTATACATGTTTTACAAACTCTACTGTGATTTTTATAAGTGAATTTAACCTTTTTGCTGTTTGACCTAAATATGACTCCCTGTATAGATTTCTTTATGTAAGTATTCAAATTCTATTAAAATCTGCATGATAGAATATCTAACTTTATATGCCACCTTTTATCCTTTCAACAATTTGCTTTTGAAACATTCTTTTTACACTGTTTGTATTGTTAGGTTAACTTTATCTTTGATATGATTCCTGCAATTTCATTTTTTTGTTATATATGTATGCATTTTATTTACATTTTCCCAATCATTTAATTATTCAAATTGCTAAACTTTTATATTATCTTATGTCTGTTTAAATCCATTACAAATTTCTTCAAAATTTTACACAATAATATCTTTTAGTTTTAACTTAAGAATTTATTTTGCTTAAATTTTTCAATACTTTCTTAATATCCATATTTTTTTAACCTTTTATATTTATTAATTTTTTTTATTTAATTTTTAGCTATCAAGAACATCAACTTTATTAACAAACAAGATTGTGAACAAATTAAACATGAACTACTAACAAATTAACAAGAAACTCAATAAATTCATATAAACACATCAACTGATGAACTCTCAACAAATCTACAACTACTGGTATCATCATTTACAAAATTATCCAATATATGCTGTCCAAAATTTTCATTTGTGAAATCAACATTCTTAGTAAGTTTTCAATTATCATGTATCGTTCCTATTTTATTTTTTTAACCAATTCTTTTATTTTAAATCAAATCATTAATAAAATTTTTATTTCTTCCCTCTAGTTATATCAAGACTTCATCTGGTTCTTCCCTATTATCTCATCATTGAAGATTATAAGATTTCTACAAACATGTTATTAATTTTAAAATATTCTGACTTGTATTCATTGATATTATTATAATATTTTTCCATATTGTCCTTGTTTAATTTTAAATTTAAGTTGTACATATTTTCATTAATTTAAGTAATTTATGCTTTTAGTTCATAAGTTTTCTCTTCTCTTTTTGATTTTACTCAACACTTTCATTTTCCCTTTTCTTTAACTTATTTGCTTCCATTCCATCTCCATACTTTCTCTTGCTATTTTATAATTCTTGCCTACAGGATAATTTATATTTCTTCAGATATTACCGCATTTTTATCACATTATTTATTTATTTCAACTCCTTATCTGTACCTTAGTACCTTTTATTTCATCATTATTTCATACCTTCTTATAATTCTTTTATTTTAACCGCATTTATATCATATATTCCTTTATAATTCATCATATTTTGAAATACCTGTTATCATCCTGTTTCTTTTTGCCTACACTGTCTCCACACAAATCATTCACCATCTACCATCTTACCTATTTATCATCTACATTCTTATTTATTTTAATCTTTTTACTCTGAACATATATTTCTAAATTTCTTCACTTCACTTCTTTTTAATTATTTATTGTTGTTTTCTGTTTATATTTTGTACAATATGGATTTTTAATTATTTTACTTTATATATAATATTTGAAAATACTATCAATGTTGTATATTCCTTTGATCTTCTTTGTCTTGATGTCCACTAACTCATAATTGTTCACTCCATCTTTTGTTTTTACCATATAAGTTCTGATTATGATGATACTTCCTTACGATGAACCTTTATTTATCTTAATTTGCTTTTTTTTATCTTGATCTTTTATTAATTGTCATTTCCATGTTCCTGTGCTAATATTGGTCTTCCATCCATCCTTCCTGATCTATATTTGTATGTTTATATCTTTTTCCTGGTTTTCCAGTTTACTTGTGGGTTTATTCCCCAGTAATAAACTGTGTTCTGGTGAGTTTCCCCACAAAACTTTCCACATTTTTCCATATACCTGCTCATCTTCATATATTCTTGTTCATAGTTCTTATTATTCATGCTTGGTTTCATGTACTCTGTTTGATAATTTATTTTACTCATGATTGTTAACAAAAATCCTATTTTTCCCCACTGTATATTCATTTTCATCTCATTTTCACCTCCATAATTTACATATTTATCTATTAACTTCAACTTTTCATATAATTTCACTTTTCTACTATGTTCTGGAATAACCTTTTCATTTTTCATCTGTATTCCTGCTTTTGCCTGATTACTTTGAATTTTGACTTTTTCCAGAACTTTTGCTCTTTCTTCTTGGCTTGTCCCTCTAACTTGTTTGTCTTGCTGTTCTTGTAATGTGGTATTTTCATATTTTTCTTCTGGCCATTTTCAGTTTTCTCCAATCTGTTATCCATCATTTCTTCATATTTCATTATAGTTTCATCCCATTTTCCCCCAATATACTGTATTTTCACTTCATTTATCCCTACTCTCTCTTCTACTCCTTATATTTTCTTACTAACTTGTTCCTCTACCTTCTTTATTTGTACCGGTCTCTTTGTTCTTTCTTCTTCCAAAGCTACTCCACAATTCTCCCCCAGTTGTTCCATATCACCTTTGACTTCTCTAATAGCTTGCTGACATTTATTTTCCACTGTTTTGTTATTTTCATACATTTCTTTTTTAAAATCTTCTAGATTCTTCTCCATATCTTATTTCAATTGTTTATAATTTTCATCCATTCTTGAGCTTATTTTTCCCATTTCTTGTTTTAAACTTTTATCCATTCTTGAACTTATATCTGAACTTACATTATCTATTCTTGAGCTTAATTTTTGATTATCTTGTTTTATATCTGAACTGAAATCTTGCATCATTCTCTTCATCATTTCCATCAATTGTATATTACCATCCAATCCAATATTTGTATTTCCCTCAAATCTTGATCCTTCTGGTTGTCCTTCTACTACCACATGCTCTGAAATTATTTAAATATTTTGTTCCTCCATTTGCTCTTCAATTCCAATTCCTTCTTGTCTGTCTTCAGTTCCCTGCATATCCTACTCCATTTCTTCAGACATATGTTCTTCTGGATTTTCCACTGATTTTGCAGCTCTAGTTTTTACCATTTCAATAAATTACTTTCAACACAATTTCTTTATTTATTATTATATATTAATCAAATTTATTATTATTGTTTTTCTTTATAAATTATATTTTTTCTTTATCTTATTTGAATTTTTTTTTATAAATTTCCCACAAACTCTTTCAAAATTGCAAAAATCACTAGTTTTATAATTTCAAATATTCTTACCTTTTTACCTTATCTATATTCAACCAAAATTACCACACAGTTTGCTTTATATTTATTTGGAAATTTATTTAGTTTCTTTTTTTATTTACTTGTTTAAATCTGAGTATTACCAAAGTGTTACTGAGCCCCACGTTTGGTCGACAATTTATAATAATACATATGAAAGTGTAAACTACCAATGTGTTTCTGATGCCTCATTAGTTGGGCGCCATTTTAAAATAGGACCCACTAATATTTGAACCCCTTTAGTTGGGCGCCAATTTATAATAGAATGTTATGAAAGTGTAATTGAATTTATTTTAGAGTTTATATTATCTCAGGGTCTTTTTCGCTTGGGTTCAAGTCTCCAGATATTAAATAAATAAATAAATTTTATACTTATCTTGTTTATCTTACAAGTATCTCTTTCTTCTCAGTTACACTAACACTTTTTAAAATTTTGAAATTATATCTGCACTTTACTTTTTCTGTTTTAAGACTTTAAATTACTAATAATTAAATTTTCAAATTTTCAATCAAGTTACAATTTATTTAAATTTTCTACAATACAATTTTTATATAATCTTGCTTTTAAAACAAAATAAATTTCCTGGGCACTTAAATATTCTTAAATTTCTATTAACTTGTTACAAAAAATGTTTTAATCCTTCAAACACAGATATTTATTATACTAAATTTTAAAAACCTTTATTACTATTACTGATTGACTATATATTTTTTTTATAATCTGTTTATTAAATAATGTTTCAAAAACTCACAGTTGCCTGGCTTTAATTTCACTTCTCCTTGCTTTTGGTTCTGAATAATACTTCCTGATTTCTGACCTTTGTAATAGTAAATTATTCTGCTTTTTAATTGACTTTTCGGACTGTTTTACCAATACTTATTTTCTTCCAAAAAATGATTTTATTTCTCCATTCAATGTATTCCAAATAATTCCTTTTATGGAATATTTATTATTATAATTTCAAATTGTTTGTCAAAATACTTCAAAATTTACTTCAATTAAATTTCTTGTCTAGTTGACATGGAACACTTATTTCAATGATACCATAGATCATTTATCTTGTTTTCATAGAAACGTAATTTTACGAGAACGAAATTTTGAACTGCTCTGGTCGACGCTTGGTGATCAAAGAGAATCAATTCAATGTCAGATTTTCTATTTATGTAATAAATAATTTGCCACCTGCTATTTACATTTCCGCTTTTATTTATCTTATTAATTTCCAAATATTTTCCTTTTAAATCATATGCAAAAATCTAAACAAATTTGAATTTAAATTTCAATACCTTTTACTCTCATAAATTTTATCTAAATCATTTAATTCATATTTTCAAAAAAATTGATTTGACACTTGTAACCTGTTGGCCACCAGTCAACAGGTACTTTAAAGAAAATTGGATTTTATTAAAATCTAGACTTAATATCTTTTGAACTATTGAATTTTTATAAACTATGCTCTAAGCTCTTTCTATTGGTATAAATTGCTTTACTGTTCCATCATTCCTTAATACTTATAACGGTTTTTACAATTTTGACGTTTCAATTCTCTCTTTATTTAACAAATTTATGTATTTAAAACTTAATTTTGATCTAAAATGTGTTATATTCAGTGTTCTCATGGCCTAATATGTGATCTATACATGTTTTACAAACTCTACTATGATTTTTATAAGTGAATTTAACCTTTTTGCTGTTTGACCTAAATATGAATCCCTGCATAGATTTCTTTATGTAAGTATTCAAATTCTATTAAAATCTGCATGATAGAATATCTAACTTTATATGCCACCTTTTATCCTTTCAACAATTTGCTTTTGAAACATTCTTTTTACATTGTTTGTATTTTTAGGTTAACTTTATCTTTGATATGATTCCTGCAATTACATTTCTTTGTTATATATGTATGCATTTTATTTACATTTTCCCAATCATTTAATTATTCAAATTGCTAAACTTTTATATTATCTTATGTCTGTTTAAATCCATTACAATATATATATATATATATATATATATATATATATATATATATGTTATATAAGTTTATAACATGAACTTTGGGTGAACTTATGTAGCAACTGTATTTCATCGTTCCCAGCTGACTCAGCGAACACGTGCAGTGTCAGATTACAGCCCCGCCGAGCATCCGTGGGAATCGCCGTGTCGGCAGTGCCGATTCAGCATTCATTAGGTTATATATTGTAAAATCTCTCTTGTTTGTCATTCATTATTACTCAGTCTGTTGTTAGTTATTATTGTCATTATTTCAATTTTGTATTTTGTATTTTAAAAAGTTATTATTTTGTTAAAGTTAATAAAATCTTTTTTAAAAAGTTTAATTTGAGAAGTGTGATATAACAAATTGGCGCAGTCAGTAGGATCCGTCAACGTTACTAGAACACGAGCTTACTTCTAACTGGTAGCGGCGGATTCCTATCCCTCAACGGAGCAAAGAACCTGGAAGAAGTCCCAACTGCGATAAAAAGGAGAACACGGATCTTCCAATGTTCCTGTTGATGTGAGTAGTAGTGAATCGTCTAACGTTTAAGGTTTTAACAATTTATTTAATTGATTTGATTGATATATTTGATAATTTGATTTTTATTTGATTGATTATTTTATTTATTTGGTAATCTTGATATATTAGTTTGAATTGATTTATTATTTGATTATTATTTAAGAATTTATTTGATTGATTTGATTGATTTATTTGATTATTTGATATTTGATTTTATTTGATTATTTGATTGATAATTTGATTTATTTGATTATCTTGATTTGAATTGAGATATTATTTGATTATTTGAATTGAAATATTTATTTGATATATTTTGATTTACTTTTATATATTTATTTTATTATTTCATTTTTATCTACCGTTCTATTATCCAAAATATCGTTTATACCCCATTTACATACATTTGCTTAATAATTTTTACACTATATTTTAATTGAAACCCATTTTACAATCCCTCCTTTATTTTATTCGTTTATTATTTTTCAACTTGGGTATACTTTTAATTCACATCGAAATGGCACAAGCAACAAACAATGTAGTTTCTGATGAAACCGAAAAGTACCGGTTATCGGAAATATTTTCCATTATCCCGGAATTTGAAGGCGACCAGATCTCCTTGGCCACCTTCATACACGCATGTAATTGTGCGTACAATATGTCGACTGCAGAGCAAAAATATCTGCTAGTCATTCATATTAAAAATAAACTTAGAGGCAAAGCGGCTCAGTTAGTCAACTCGAGAAACCCCGCTTCATATTTAGAAATTAAACAGCTTTTGACACTACATTTCGGAGATTCGCGCGATCTGTCTTCTTTGATCCACGATCTCCAACGTCTCAAACAACTTTCTAATGAGTCCCCTCTGACCTTTTATAATAGACTCCAAGTTTTGAGTGCGAAAATGCACTCATGCATTCAAAAAGCGTCTGGACTAAGTAACGAGCAAAAAGAAGCTCAGACTACCCTTGTAGATACGATGGTTCTAAATACACTTCTTACCGGACTAGAACCACGTCTAGGCCAAATAATTCGTGCCAGCAATCCCAAAGATCTTCTGGAGGCACACTCTCGAATCAGACGAGAACTTCAGTTGTCATATTTCGAAGAACAAAAAATTCACAAATCTGCTCCTCCCAAACCCACATTTCAGGTCCGAAAACCCATTCAACCACCGAAATGTTTAAATTGTGGTAGATTAGGCCACATTGCAGTAGATTGTCGGTTGCGACAGCAAAACAACCCTCAATCTTACAACCAAAATTTTAGACCTAGTTTTACAGGGCCAAATCAAACTTCGAGGCCAAATCCACCCCCAAATAATACCAACCATCAAAGTCCACCATTTCGACCGACAAATTTCCAAAGACCCCCGTTTAAACCAAATCAATTTCGACCGTCTGTAATACAGACAAACCCTCACTATCGTCCAGAAAGGACGCATCATTTCAATGAACACCTGAATACTGATTATCAAGAATATTCGGTAAGCGACTACGGCTATAATACTGAAAATAGCCCATACATTTATGACGATTTCAGTCAAAATCCTGTCGATTATGAAATTGAACAAACTCCAGACGATAATTTCGTTACACCTTTGAACAGTCAAGAATACCAGGATTTTCTAGCTCTCCCGAGCCTAGATCAACCCCCCGATTCGACAACTACCATTTCCGAAGTCCAAACCCAAATCCAGAATTTGAATCTGGAAGATTTCAACCCAAATGCGAATTTCCCGGAACAAGCATTTCTCTAAGTCCTCTTTTAACGGTAAACTCTAAAAATCTTTATTACATTCACGATGCTTCCGAAAAATTTAAACTTCTCATCGATACCGGAGCTGGTATCTCCATTTTTAAAGAAAACACCGTTAAGAATTTCCGTCAAAGATTTCCCGAAAAAGTGACAATCCAAGGTATTACGCACGAGAAAATCCCTATTTCTGAATCAAATCTTATTCCATTTGCCATAGGTAACCCTCATAAAGTTTTTATCTACAATCTAGATATTGAGTTTGATGGAATATTAGGTCTTGATTTTCTTGAGCATTACGAATGTATTGTTGACTTGAAATCAAAACAGTTAATTACGAACTTCAAAACTATTCCCTTGCATAAAGTGCCCGATCACAATCAATCTAACATACAACCGACAGACATTCCCTATACTAAAATGCCAACTTGTACTTATAACAATCAAATAACTATTCCAGCAAGAACCGAACAAATTTTCAAACTCAAGTGCGACCTTTTTAATACTGACGCAATTTTACCGTCACAAGTAATTGACAAAGTACGACTTCCCAACGCAGTTGTACGCGTTGATTCAAAGGGAGAATTTCTGACCTCAATAATAAACGCGAACGCGATGCCTAAAACTGTTAATTTTTCCGATCTTCACTTAGAACCCCTTGACCAAACACACCCCCTTTTAAATATGAATACACACGATTACTCTGAACCTATAAACTTGGACAGAAACTTAACTATCAGGGAACAAATTCGTACAGAACACCTTAATGACGAAGAGCGAGAACTTATCACGAACCTCTGTTTAGAATTCGAAGATATTTTCTATCTTGAAGGCGATGTTTTGTCTTTTACCAACGCAGTAAAACATTCAATTGACACCAATAATGCCAAGCCCGTTTACACAAAATCTTACAGATATCCTCAAGTCCATAAGGAGGAAGTGAAAACCCAAATTTCCAAAATGCTTGATCAAGGCATTATCAGGCACTCTTCTTCTCCTTGGTCCTCCTCCGTATGGGTCGTCCCTAAGAAACTCGATGCTTCTGGTAAGCAAAAGTGGCGAGTTGTTATCGACTATAGGAAGTTAAACGAACTAACTGTAGACGATAAATATCCTCTGCCCAACATTTCTGATCTCCTCGATCAACTTAAGTGTCAATACTTTTCGACACTGGATCTCGCTTCCGGGTTCCACCAGTTGGAAATCCTTGAGGAAGACATTCCCAAGACCGGTTTCTCTGTTGACAATGGCCATTACGAATTCGTTCGTATGCCATTTGGTTTGAAAAATGCACCTTCTACTTTTCAGAGGGTCATGGACAACATTCTTCTGGGCATCCAGAATGAACGTTGCCTTGTTTACATGGATGACATTATCGTTTACTCACCAACCATCCATGAGCACATGTCCCGTTTGACAGAAGTCTTTAAGCGTCTTAGACAGTCAAACTTGAAAATTCAACCTGACAAGTGTGAGTTTCTCCGCAAGGAAGTTGCTTACCTAGGTCATCTGATCACCCAAGAAGGAGTAAAACCAAACCCTTCAAAGGTTGAATGCATCCAGAATTTTCCTCAACCCCAAACTCCTAAAGATGTTAAATCTTTTCTTGGTCTCGCCGGTTATTACCGACGTTTCATCCCAAATTTCGCCAAGATCTCAAAGCCCCTAACGAAACTCCTGCAGAAAGACGTCAAATTCATCTTCGACGCAGATTGCAAGTCTTCCTTCAACGAACTGAAGCAAGCCCTTGTATCTGACCCTATCTTGATCTACCCAAATTTCGAAGAACCATTCCTGCTCACTACTGATGCTAGTGCTTTTGCAATTGGAGCGGTTCTCTCACAAGGCCCCGTAGGAGAAGATCTTCCTATAGCATATGCTTCCCGTACACTCTGCGCTGCAGAAACTCGATATTCCACTATCGAACGGGAACTGCTAGCCATTGTTTGGGCGGTCAAGCACTACAGACCGTATCTTTTTGGGAGAAAGTTTACACTCCTGTGTGATCACCGTCCGCTTACTTGGCTCTTTTCGATCAATGACCCCGGCAGTCGTCTAGCCAGATGGCGCCTCAAACTAGAGGAGTATAACTATAAAATCGAATACAAGCCTGGCAAGGTAAACTTGAACGCAGACGCTCTTTCCCGTATCAAAATTAATCACTTCAAACAATGCACCGACTTTCTTTCAAAGATAAAAATTTTCGCAAATAACGAAACCGACCCAAAACAACCCGATTCAGGTACTAGTCACGATAACTCCGACGACTCCGACAACGATCAAGAACGCGATGATCATGACGAACGCATGACAACAGAATTTAATCGATTTGTTCAATTGTATAAAACCGAGTCGATAATCGACTATTCAAAAATAGAAATTTCTAACGCCCAACTTCTAGACAAATCTCACAAACGAATAGTCACTTTCTTCTGGCAAAATAAACTCAATGACTTGCATGACAAAATCATCGAAGATATTTTCGAAGAAGACCCAAACTTCACTACTGACACTCTAAACGTTCTAGCCAGTAAAACTGTAAGGCATAGAAAATATTTAATTGTCCCTTTACCCTTTGATCCTGGAACAGTTGTTGCACACCTATTCAACATTCTCTATAACAACGAAGACCAGTTCGACGAATCCGAAACTTTTTGTATAGAAAACAACGTAGAACTACCGATTCTTGAAACACTATCCTTTATACTTGCAGACAAAGACGTAAAACTTAAAATTTGTCAAAATATTGTGACAACCCCTTCTCAAGACGAGATTCCCATTATACTGCAGCAGTACCACTGCGGCAAAAATAACCTTCATCGTGGAATTATCGAGACCATCCGACGCATAAAAGAAAAGTATAATTGGACTGGACTAATCAAAAGTGTAGAGCAATTTATTAAGTCCTGCGAAACTTGCCTCCTTTTGTCATAACTGAAACACCAAAAACGCCCTTCGAACGTATCAACATTGATATTTTCGAATATCCAACCAGAAACTACGCACTGACTATTAGGGATGAACTCACCAAATTTACTCAGGCCTACCCAATTGGTGACAAAACAGCTAAAACTGTAGTAAACACCCTCCTAATATTCTTCCAACATTACGGTACACCGTTCGCATCCATTGTGATTATGGACGTGAATTTGATAACACTCTCATAAGGGACCTGTGCGAACTATATGACATAAAACTATCCTTTTCAAGTGTCCACCATCCTGAATCAAATGGCTCTATCGAAAGGTTTCACGCGACTTTAGCGGAAATGATAAGGGCAAATACAGCTGAACATCCTGACGAACACCCATTCAACGTCCTCCCCTACGCAGTTATCTGCTACAACAACACTAAAAACAAGACCACTGGTTTCACGCCCTACGAACTCATCTTTGGGCACACTTCTAGTAGACCCCCCGAAACAATATACGATCAGGAAAAACTCATTTCCAAATATGTTAGGGACCTTAACAACAGAATGAACTACTATTATAGACTTGCCCGCGCTAAAACCGACCAACAAAAACAAAAATCTAAAGTTAGATTTGACAAACATGTTTCCACTAACCAACCAGAATACAAAGTAGGCGACAAAGTTTACGTGAAAGAATCTCAGATTAAAAGCAAATCTGAAAACAAATTCAATGGACCTTTTGAAATCACCGCGATTAGAAAAAACTCTGCCACAGTTATAAACTTACAGACTAACCAAATCAGTAAAATTAACTTTGACAGACTAAAACCATATTTTGAATGAATCCCTTCTTTTCAGATTCTGTGGACTGTTTTCAGTCGTGAACCTCCAACAATACTCTCTTACACCCGTTAACAATACAATAGGAGTTTTCTTCCATGAAGAAGGCACACTTAAAATTTCAAACGACAAATGGACACTTCTTGTCTTCAAAGACCTCAGCCCTTTCAGAAGTGCTATTTCAAATAACGACGCCATACTAAACCGAATTTTAGAGACAATTAACGAAAACACAACTAATACAAAATCATTTAAACCAAAAATACAAACACATGTTAGCCTCTTGAAACAAATTTCCAAATCCGTTAACTTTAAATATACAGACATCTTCGCTGACACTCAAACTTACCCTACTAACAGAAAAAAACGCGGACTTATTAACGGACTGGGATCAGTTTGGAAAGCTATTTCAGGAAACTTAGACGCAACAGATGGTGAATACATAAATGACTGTATAACTAAAATTACTAAAGACCAACACCAAATTCAGGACTTAGTAAAGAAACAAATATCTGTAACAACCTCAGTCATTACAAGCCTCAAAAAAACTTTACAAAAATTTCAATCCGAGGAGAAATTATTCTCGAATAACATTGAAAAAATAAGGCAGTCAATTTTATACATTTCAAATGATCTTGATTTTCATGAATTTCAAATCAATATCTTGGATCTGTGTGAAAGCCTAATGGAGAGTTACATATTTATCGAAAACACTCTCGATGATGTTTTAACTGCAGTCTCTTTCGCCCGCTTAAAAATTTTACATAGTTCGATCATAACCCCAGTAAATTTGGTCGATTCCCTTCAAAAGATTTCTCCGTCACTACATGAAAATAATTTACCACTTCCTATTTACAGTTCAAATGTTGCTCAGTACATTGATTTGATAGAATTGGAAGCTTTTCAAATCAACACTAAAATCATTTTTGTACTCAAAATTCCTTTAGTTGATCCTGAGATTTACACCCTTTACCACCTTTATCCGATCCCAATTTTGGATGATCGAACAGGGTTTCATCATATACTTTCAATAAAGACAAAATTTATCGCGAGAGATGACGATTCGTTATTATACACATCCTTCGAACACCTGGGTGACTGCAAGCCTTTAACTAAACATCATAAGATTTGTTCCAAAGCTATATCACATCCAATAGACAAAGATGCCATCTGCGAAAGTCAGCTTCTCAGACAGCCAGCCACATTCCCAGCAACCTGCAAAACTTCTATATTCTATGCGGAAGAATATAATATACAAGAGCTCGACATAAACCTCTGGTTGATCTCAATTTCCAGACCACTACCTATAGCCATCAAATGTAAGGGACAAGATGTCGTAACGCAGACCATCACGACAAATTCGCTGTTGCAAATCAAGTCCGATTGCAATGCCTTTATTGACAACATCAGGGTACATGCTACGAGAACGTCAAAGAACATCCAGAACATCACCTTCAGAAATCATCCAGTGAACATCCCGTATAGCTGCTGTGACGGCATGCCACTCGCAAATCAACTTCCCAAATTAAAACCCCTACAATTGCAGGATTTAGATGTAACAGATCTAAATGTTGCCAACCATAAGCTTGCCCAATATTCAATGGAATTGGAAAACCTCATGAATCAACCACCATTGGAGAAGCATACATCATGGCTCACAATTACCACAATCACATTAACAGTAATTGTGATTATGTTCCTTTGTATCAAACCAATCAAGAGAAGGTTCAGAAAAACCACTAAGTCCAGCCTCGATGCCGAGTCAGCTCCACTTCCAGGCCCATCAAAGCCTAAGTCCACGGGAAAGCTGCACAGCCTCCTAGATCCAGCCCAATGTATGGAACTTCAGAACTTCCCCTAAAAGTTGATGATATACCATCAACTTTTTTATATGGATGGGAGTTGTTATATAAGTTTATAACATGAACTTTGGGTGAACTTATGTAGCAACTGTATTTCATCGTTCCCAGCTGACTCAGCGAACACGTGCAGTGTCAGATTACAGCCCCGCCGAGCATCCGTGGGAATCGCCGTGTCGGCAGTGCCGATTCAGCATTCATTAGGTTATATATTGTAAAATCTCTCTTGTTTGTCATTCATTATTACTCAGTCTGTTGTTAGTTATTATTGTCATTATTTCAATTTTGTATTTTGTATTTTAAAAAGTTATTATTTTGTTAAAGTTAATAAAATCTTTTTTAAAAAGTTTAATTTGAGAAGTGTGATATAACATATATATATATATATATATATATATATATATATATATATATTATTTGTTTTTAAGTTTTCGCGGGCACTAAATGTTTTTGGTGGTTTCCGGGAATTCATACGCGTAGTTGATAACTGATCCCTGTCCGGATCGATGGTAAATTGACGACGTTTCGGCAGAGTCACATCTGCCCTCTTCAGGTCGGTTTGCATAATTCTCGTAGCCTTCTGCTTTCGCTTCTAGTTACTCGAATACTAAGATTTTCTGAAGCGAGTGCGCTGTTATATAGTCGCGGCTCGGCGCCTATCGGTTGACACCGTGAACGACTGCGTGTGATTGGTCCTTGGCGCTCAGTGGGCACGGCTCCATCCTGCTGATTTGTTATTTCCGGTTGAGTTGTTATTGGACGGGTCCGGGCCGGTACGGTGTTTAATAGGATTTTCCAACAATTCGATAAGTTCTGAAGTTCATTGCGTGCGTTTAGACTGTGAGGTCTCTTCGCTATTTCAATTGCCTCTCTTACGAGTCTTGATTTCGGGTGTTCTATATTTGCCAGTACTCTGGTGTTCTCAAAGTCTATGCGGTGTGACATCGTGGTGGCGTGTTCCGCAATGGATGTTGTTTTTTCCTGCTTTCTTACAGCGTTCTGGTGTTTATCACGTCTAGCTTGAATTCTTCTATTACTTTGCCCCACATAGGTTTTATGACAGTCTGCACATGGAATCTCGTACGAGGACGAGGATCCCTTTAGAACAACAGGGAGTGTACGAGATTCCATGTGCAGACTGTCATAAAACCTATGTGGGGCAAACTAATAGAAGAATTCAAGCTAGACGTGATGAACACCAGAACGCTGTAAGAAAGCAGGAAAAAACAACATCCATTGCGGAACACGCCACCACGATGTCACACCGAATAGACTTTGAGAACACCAGAGTACTGGCAAATATAGAACACCCGAAATCAAGAGTCGTAAGAGAGGCAATTGAAATAGCGAAGAGACCTCACAGTCTAAACGCACGCAACGAAATTCAGAACTTATCGAATTGTTGGAAAATCCTATTAAACACCGTACCGGCCCGGACCCGTCCAATAACAACTCAACCAGAAATAACAAATCAGCAGGATGGAGCCGTGCCCACTGAGCGCCAAGGACCAATCACACGCAGTCGTTCACGGTGTCAACTGATAGGCGCCGAGCCGCGACCATATAACAGCGCGCTCGCTTCAGAAAATCTTAGTATTCGAGTAACTAGAAGCGAAAGCAGAAGGCTACGACAATTATGCAAACCGACCTGAAGAGGGCAGATGTGACTCTGCCGAAACGTCGTTAATTTACCATCGATGCGGGCAGGGATCAGTTATCAACTACGCGGATGAATTCCCGGAACCACCTTAAACATATATATATATATATATATATATATATGCAGGACGCATACTATGGAGACACTTTTTTTAGGCAAGGCATACATTGGGGACATCTGCATGCTTTGAGGACTGGTCTCAAACTATGTTTGTGTAAAAGGCATGCTATGGGGACATTTTGAAATTTATATCTGCAGCATATTTTGAGCCCAAAGTGAATTTCTATAGAATCCAATAGATGGTGTTATGGTACACATTTTGGGTATATTGCGATATATAAACTGTCCCCAAATTATTTTGAAGGGTTTATATATAAATGAGTTTATATATAGAATTTGTGTCTAAAGCATAGTTTAGGACTGTCCATTTTTTTTACATTGCATGAGTTTGAAAACGTGAAATAAGCCAGACATTTGTTATACATAGAAACAACGTAATAGTAGTCGCTTATGCTTTGAAGTTTTTATATTGTTTTTGTATAGTTCTTGTTGGTGACATATTTATTTAAGATATTATCGTTAAATGATCCAAGGGTATATATAGTATAATTTCATTTGTGTTTTCGATAAAATAAATACGTAAGACCAAAGTAGAGAAATTATTTATTGGCGATATATGAAGTTTTGAGTTTTAAGACATGACTTAACAGTCTGAGTTGCACATTTAATAATAATTATTATTCTTACGGAGTTTGATACTCGTCTAATGGTTAAGATGTGGATTGGGTATTATTGACACATTTTATGGGTGGTATACTGTAATTTTATAGTTTTTCGGAACTGTTAAAAAATGTATTAAACTTAAATTAATTCAATATATAAGGATTCAGTGGTTGATGTTGGAAACCGTACGTATAACTTGTCGGTAGTCAGAACAAGAATTAAATTCTTGGAATACATTTATTTCGGCTGAGTGTAAGAATTACGGATGGCTGTTTTTAAGTGTTGGTATATTAATTCATAGAAATATTTCACTTTCGAAGCTGATTAATACTTTAAACGGTCAGAGGAATTGCTTGAACCTTTATAATCAATATGGGAGTTTCTGGTTTTGCAGTATTATTTATGTGAAACATATATCAAAATTACAAAAAAAATGGTTGCATTTTTGCATCAAATGATTGTTATTCAACAGGGTAGTACATGAAATATTTGTTTGGCGAAATTCTTCAAATAAAAAATATAGTGGTGTTCTTAATTGAAATTATTGAAAAAATCGGTAAATAGGTCTTGACTGAACATTTATCGGTAGACTTGGAAATGTTGAAGTAATGTAGTTTTGAAAATGTGTTAGTATATTTAGGTAGAATAAAATTAAACTTATGTTTCATCGGTTGATTAAAATTCAGGATTTTCTATAAAACATTGGATTCGTAATTTGAATTAATTAATTAATTAAACGTTACCTAAGATTGAGTGTGGTGCAGTTTAGTGGGGATATTTGAAGCTGTAACAACTGACTATTATCTATCTTAATTGTACATGTATCTATAAAGATTGAAAACATTACTAAGGGTTGAGATTTGAATTTGGTAATATGTTCACAAATATTGTACAGTAAATAAATGGTTTTACTGAATTCTTAAAAATGTCGTTTACAGAATCTAAATTCTTTGAATACAAGGGAAATAAAGTATTTTTGTGGGTACCTACGTGGAATTATATTTTATTTTTTGAGGATGATTGTGGAAATCGTATAAGATATGTTTAATTTCACAACAATAATTACATTTTTACTATTCATTTATTTAGACTGATAATAAGTATAATCTCGCTCATGGCTGATGTTGCTCTAGGCTTATATTGATTAATAATTTAAGGTGCAAAATCTTAGACGTGTAATTTGAGCATGTATCACTCACGTTTTTATATATTCTATGCAGGCTAGAGAAATTCTTCAAATAAAAAATCTGGTGGTATTCTTAAATAAACGTAATATTTTAGATAACTATTTTCAGGGTTTTGTGGAGCTTCGTAAAGTTTAACAAACATATTATAAAATATTCCAGATTATTTTTATGTGGGGTCGGAACAGTTTCTTCTTGGGAAAGTTCTTTAAATAGGTCTTAATTGAACAATTTATCAGCAGATTTGGCAGTGTTAAAGTGTTTTTATTGTAGTTTTGAAATTTTAATACTCCGTTAAAGAATAATTAAACTTTGGCTTAACAAGTTGATTAAAATTTGGTTAGATTGTTGGGTGTCAAAATTCGGAACATTCTTAATAACACTAGCCTGGTCATTTGAACCAATTGATCAATTAAGCGTTACCTACGTTTGGGGTGGTGTAAATAGTTTAGGGGGATATATGAAGTTTGATGCTGTAACATGTTATATTTATAAAGTTTGAAAATTTTACTAAGAGTTGAGATCTGAATTCGGTACTATTATCATATATTGTAGGTGGTGTTCCGTAAAATTATATTATGTTTTTTTTTCAATATTCTTAGACATTTCGTTTGTAGGACCTAAACTCTTTCAATATTAAGCGTATGGAATAAGTAGTTTTGTGGGTACCCATGATAAAATGTATATTTCAATTTTGGTGAATGATTGTGTAAATCATATATGATATACTTAATTTCAAAAGAATAATTAAATTTTTACAATCCATTTCTTATAACTGAGAATAAGTATGATCCTGTAGACAGCTGATTTTCACCTATGCGTATGTTGATTAACAATTCTTACGGTAAAATCGTTAAGTAACGATATTATGATGTATCATTCACGTTAGTGGATATTCTATGTTGGGTAGAGGAATTGCATGAACCACTACCAAAACTCGGTTTTGCTGTAATTTTCTCTTCAAACATATGGCAGTAGTTAAACAAATTTTTAAAGCTATTATTGTTCTTAAATAGGAAGCTTTTCAGTAGCTTGCTAGCTAGCACCGGTTTAAGAGTTTTTGGTAGTGGTGCCTTACTTGATGAGGCTACTGAAGGCGAGCCCTTCGGTGGCGAGGTCCTTGCTACAGAGTCTGCCGCTAGTGAGGCTACTTTTATTGAAGCCGCCTGCTTTGGGGCCGCCGGTGTTGATGCAGCCGGTTTTGAGTTAGCTGCTTTTGAGGCAGCCGCTTTTGGGACCTCCTTTTGCTTTTCACCTTGTGTCAGAGTGTTTGACACCTTTACTGGCGATGTCTGTGTTGTAGCAGGTTTCGCTACAGGATATGGCCGCGTCGTTGACGTCAGATATTTGTCATATTCTGACTTAATGGCGTTTGCCAGTTTCTTGATCTCATGATGTACATTGTGCCTAGGCCCAATGAACCTCAAGAGCTCATCGATCTTTGCTCCTAATTTGTTTGGAGCGCCACTCTCATTTGTTGCCCTTTGGGGCACGTCAACTCCACTATCCGCCTTTTGGAGGACTTGGCTGAATAGTGTCTTGCTGCCAGCTCTAGTTTTAATGGTCAATGTTGTACCATTAATAGTGTCTTTCTTCTTGTTGTCACTATGTGACGGAACCAGTGATAATTCGCTCCCCCCAGAATCCGTGGAGCGTGCACCGGCCACCGAGGCTTTCACTCGATCGGAACCGGTGGTGGGATTATCCTCTGCAGAGGTACCCACCTGGGGTATTAAGTTGACCTTATCAGCCATATCCATGAATGGTTTTTTTTTCTCGGGATTCCTTCCCCTATCTGATTTTGGTCCGCCCTGAAGAAATCCTCAGTACTCCCCATTGCTGGAGAGCGTCCCCCTATCCGCCACCTGGGGAGGCGCCCGGTAGTGGACCAGCAACCACCCCGGGTGTGTGTGTGTGTTTTTTTTTATCCGAAGAGGGGGGAAATACATTCCGTACTTAGCTAGCACGTGCTGGCCGTCGTGCGGGACTCCCGATGCAATGACTTCAAAGCAAGAGTAAATCGTTGCATTGAAACCAGTATACCGTATACCCGCTAAAACCCTAACCTCTTTCTCCTACAACCATGGTCCCCTGCGGCACTCTTAGTCAATACTACTTCGCAAGGGTGGTTCATTGCAGATGTTTACTGCTCTTACATTGAAAGCCTCTAAAGCCTACTCCTCGAACGTATTGCGGAGTTCTTTGAGGATAGTCTCCGCGTAATCTGATACCAAGTTCCAGGCTTGGGGGCCCTTCAGCATGGCTTCTACTAATTGTTCTGGAACGATATTAGTCTCCAGAATCCTCTCCACTTCAGCACGTTGATCCTGAAACCGGGGGCAGGAGAAGAACACGTGTTCCGCGTCCTCTATCACGTCCGTACAGTGTGGGCAGTTTGGGGAGTTTGCCCTCCTGAACCTGTGCAGGTATGCTCGAAAGCATCCATGTCCAGTCAGGAGTTGAGTGATGTAAAACCCAACCTCCCCATGCTGGCGGTTGACCCAACGACTGATGTTAGGTATCAATCGATATGTCCACCTTCCTTTAGTAGAGCTGTCCCACCTCTCCTGCCATTGCCCTAGACTCATGGCTCTTTCATCGCTGTTTCCTGTCGGTTGGTCTTTCTCTAACTTTCTGCGATAAAGCCGTCCCCTTTCTGCAGCCAGGATGTCGATTGGTAGGGTAGAGGCAATCACACTCACCGCCTCGTAAGACACAGTGCGGTAGGATGATGCCACTCGAATCGCTGAGAGCCGCTGGACTGAATTCATTTTCCGGCGGTACGATGGTAGCTCGAGCGATTTCTCCCATACCGGTGCCCCGTACAACAAAACAGAAGTAGTTACTGTTGCCAGTAGCTGTCTTCTTATCTGTCTAGGGCCTCCGACATTCGGCATTATTCTAGATAATGCCCCCTGTACCCCAGCTGCTTTCTTGCTGGCCGCGATTATGTGCTCTTTGAAGTTGAGCCGTGTGTCCAGGAGCACCCCCAAGTAGCTGATGAAGGGCTGCGACTGTATGTAGGAGTCGCCTATTTTGAGGGTGATGGTTTCCCTTGACTTTCGACTGCTAACAAGAAGTGTTTCGGTCTTCTGTTCTGCTAAACTCAAGTCCGCTGCGAGCATCCAATGCTGAATTGTGGCTATAGCGAATGAGAAGGTTGTTTGTATCTCCTCTATGTGCTTGCGCACTATGATCAATGCCACATCATCGGCGAATGCCACCAACCTGACGCCCTCAGGCAGACCGAGCAGGAGCAGGTCGTTGTACATTACGTTCCATAAGAGGGGGCCAAGAACAGAGCCCTGAGGTACACCTCCTGTTATCTTATAGTCTACTTGCCCATTTTCAGTTTGGTACAACAAGATGCGGTCCTTGAAATAGGCTGAAACCATTCTGCGCAAGTACTGCGGAACTTCCATACTGGCAAGAGCCTCCAAAATGCGGTCCCAGCGGGCCGAGTTAAAGGCGTTCTTGATATCCAGGGTGGCTATTAGACAGTACTTTTTTCCTCCTCTTCTCCATCTCTTTCCCGAGATAGCCTCTCTGGCGATGTTGGTAACGAGTGTCACGGCATCGATGGTTGATCTCCCCTTTCTGAACCCGAATTGGTTGGTGGAAAGTTTCGGCTCAACGTAGGGCTCCAGCCTATCTGCTATTATCCTTTCAAGGAGTTTTCCCGCAGAGTCCAACATACAGAGGGGACGAAAACCCCCTGTTTTAGGCAGGTCTCATACATGTGTAGTAACATGTCAGGCCTATTGGCTATGGCGCATTTTAGCGCGATGTTAGGTATGCCACCTGGACCGGGAGCCTTACCGTTTTGGAGCCGGTTGCACGCGCTCATCAGCTCACTCATAGTCACTGATGGTATATCTTTGTCCCTCACCTGCCACGAAGGATTAGCGGGTAGCTCAGGCTTCGCAGGAAACAAGTGAGTGACAATGCGGTGCAATGATTCGGGGCAGTTCGTTGATGTCATGGGAGGGTCCTTAATTTTATGCATCACGATTTTATACGGTTTTCCCCATGGATCTTGATTAACTTCGTCACACAACTCCTTCCAATAGGATCTCTTGCTTGAGAGAATGGCTCTTCGTAGTTGTTGTCTTTTGATCTCATAGTCGAGCATTAGTTCTTCTGTTGTGACCCTGTCGCGTCTCCGTGCTCGTTGATGCAGCCTTCGTGCTTTGAGACACTCTCGTCGGTGTTGTGAGATCGTGTCGTTCCACCAGTAAACTGGTGGGCGGCTGTTGTTCTGCCGTCTCCTTGGCATGGAAGCATCGCAGGACTTGTCTTTACCTCTTTGGCAGTGGCTTCTGCGCTTGTTGCTATTGACAATGGTTCCTGCTCCATAACCAAGGCGAATGAATCAGCATCGAAAGCATTTTTGTTCCAACCGACTGGCTGTGACCTCGCACGACTGACACACAATCTTCGTTTGGGAGTGGTGTTGATTTCCCATATAATAGCTTGGTGGTCGCTATTAGTAAACTCCTCATCGACCCGCCACTCACAGCCCCCTTTAATTAGGTTGCTGCGAACGAATGTCACATCGATAATGGAGCTGGCTGTGCCTTTGCGATATGTGCTTACGTCTCCTGTGTTGAGGAGTACCAGGTTAAGCGAAGACATGGTCTCAAGGAGAGCTCGTCCTCTCGCGCTCGTTTCCCGGCATCCCCAGTCAATTGCCCAGGCGTTGAAATCTCCTGCGATGGCGACCGATTCACGCTTCCGTACATCCTCCGCCAAGGTGTCCAAGAATAACTCGAACTCCTCGAGCTGTGCACTAGGAGGTGTATAGCAGCTATAGAAGTGAACCCCTCCCACTTTGGCTCTCACAAGCCATGGTTCGGGGGTATTTGGGAGTTGTTGGAACGGAAGTTTACCGCAAGCCCATATCGCTGCTCTGTCCGTTGTGTCATTTACCCAGGACAGGATGTCGAAGTTTTTGTACTGCTCGCAGATTATGGCTACGTCGCAATCCAATTCCCGCACCCGCTGTACCAGTAGGTCTTGGGCTGCTTCGCAATGGTTGAGGTTGAGTTGCAGTACTTTCATTTACGGGCTTGTGCTGCTCTCATCGCCTGTTGGTAGATCGGACATTTCCAACTACCCGCAACGTGCCGGCAGTCTGACCTACTATCTTTCTCTTTGCAGAGTAAGCACTTGGCAGGTTGTTGACAAGCCGAGGCATTGTGACCAGCGCCTCCGCATCTGTGACAACAACTGCTTCGGTCAGTCTTGCCTCTGCACGCCTGGGCGTTGTGCCCAAAGTGCCAGCATTTGAAGCACCGTCGAAGGCTGATCCTCTCGCGAACACGTACTGTGCCCCACGCAAGTTTCAGCTTTCCAAGTGCGATGGCTTTCTTGGCCTGGACCTCTGGGAGACAAACAACTGCTGTTTGTGTTGATCTATATGCCCTTTGGGGGACGTCAACTCCACTATTCGCCTTTTGGAGGACTTGGCTGAATAGTGTATTGCTGCCAGCTCTAGTTTTAATGGTCTTTGAGTTGTGTTACCATTACGGTGTTCTTCTTCTTCTTGTCACTATCTCGTGACGGAACCAGTGATAATTCGCTCCTCCCAGAATCCGTGGAGCGTATTCACCGACCACCGAGGCTTTCACTCGATCGGAACGGTGGTGGGAAGCTTATCCTTGCAGAGGTACAATAGCCTCCACTCCGAGGGTATTAAGTTCACCTTATCACCCATATCCATCAATGGAGATTCCCTATTTCGGGGTTCCTTCCCTATCTGATTTTGGTCCTATATCCTGAGGTGGGAATTCTTGATCCTCAGTACTCCCCATCTGCTGGAGAGCGTTCCCCTATCCGCCACATGGGGAGGCGCCGGTAGTGGACCAACAACCACCCCGGGTGTGTGTGTGGTTTTTTTTTATCCGAAGAGGGGGGAAATACATTGCGTACTTAGCTAGCACGTGCTGGCCTTTTTCGTGCTTTGGGACCCCCGAATCAATGACTTCAAAGCAAGAGTAGATCGTTGCATTGAAACCAGTATACCGTATACCCGCTAAAACCCTAACCTCTTTCTCCTACAACCATGGTCCCCTGCGGCACTCTTAGTCAATACTACTTCGCAAGGGTTTCATTGCAGATGTTTACTGCTCTTCCATTGAAAGCTTCTAAAGCCTACTCCTCGAAGTTATTGCGGAGCTCTTTGAGGATAGTCTCCGGTAATCTGATACCAAGTTCCAGGCTTGGGGGCCCTAGCTCAGCATGGTTCTACTAATTGTTCTGGAACGTATTAGTCTCCAGAATCCTCTCCACTTCAGCACGTGATCCTGAAACCGGGGGCAGGAGAAGAACACGTGTTCCGCGGTCCTCTATGCACGTCCGTACAGTGCCGCTTGGGCAGTTTGGGGCCCCTCCGGTGAACCTGTGCAGGTATGCTGCGAGGCAGCCGCTTTTGGACCTCCTTTGCTTTTCACCTTGTGTCTGAGTGTTTGACACCTTTACTGGCGATGTCTGTGTTGTAGCAGGTTTCGCTACAGGAGATGGCCGCCTTCGTTGAACGTCAGATCGATATTCTGACCGGCTTTAGTTGTCCCACCTCTCCTGCCATTGTGCCTAGACTCATGGCTCTTTCGCTTTGCTCCTAATTTGTTTGGAGCGCCACTCTCATTTGTGCCCTTGGTCACACGTCAACTCAGGATGTCGATCAATCACACTCACGCCTTTTGGAGGGCTTGCCACACTCACCGTGCGTGTGGATGCTGAATCGCAGCCGCTACTGATTTCGTAATGGTAGCTCGATGGTGCCCCGTACCATTAATAGTTACTGTTGCTTTCAGAGGTAGCTCTTCTTATCTGTCTAGGGCCTCCGACGGCCAGTTATTCTAGATAATTGTACGCTCCCCCAGATGTATCCGTGCTCTTTGAGCGTGTGCCACACCCCCAAATAGGCCACGTATGTAGGTGTCGCCTATTTTGAGGATGATGGTTTCCCTTGCCTTTCGACTGTAACTAACAAGAAGTGTTTCGGAAACTAAGTCGCTGCGTGCTGATTGGGCTATCCTCTGCGAATGAGAAACGTACCCACCTCTATAAAGCTTGCGCACTATGATCAATGCCACATCATCGGCGAATGCCACTAGCCTGACGCCCTCAGGTTTGTACATTACGTTCGATTGAGGTACACCTCTGTGATCTGAGTCTTTGCCAATTTTCAGTCAACAAGATGCGGTCCTTGAGGAAATCCTGCAGTACTCCCCATTGCTGAAGAGCCTCCCATCGGTCCAGCCTGGCGTTCTTGATATCCAGGGTGGCGCCCGGTATTAGACAACACCTCTTCTCCATCTCTTTCCCGGATAGCCTCTCTGGCGATGTGTGTGTGTGTTTGTTTTTTTTTTTATCCGAAGAGGGGGGAAATACATTCCGTACTTAGCTAGCACGTGCTGGCCGTCGTGCGGGACTCCCGATGCAATGACTTCAAAGCAAGAGTAAATCGTTGCATTGAAACCAGTATACCGTATACCCGCTAAAACCCTAACCTCTTTCTCCTACAACCATGGTCCCCTGCGGCACTCTTAGTCAATACTACTTCGCAAGGGTGGTTCATTGCAGATGTTTACTGCTCTTACATTGAAAGCCTCTAAAGCCTACTCCTCGAACGTATTGCGGAGTTCTTTGAGGATAGTCTCCGCGTAATCTGATACCAAGTTCCAGGCTTGGGGGCCCTTCAGCATGGCTTCTACTATTGTTCTGGAACGATATTAGTCTCCAGAATCCTCTCCACTTCAGCACGTTGATCCTGAAACCGGGGGCAGGAGAAGAACACGTGTTCCGCGTCCTCTATCACGTCCGTACAGTGTGGGCAGTTTGGGGAGTTTGCCCTCCTGAACCTGTGCAGGTATGCTCGAAAGCATCCATGTCCAGTCAGGAGTTGAGTGATGTAGAACCCAACCTCCCCATGCTGGCGGTTGACCCAACGACTGATGTTAGGTATCAATCGATATGTCCACCGGCCTTTAGTAGAGCTGTCCCACCTCTCCTGCCATTGCCCTAGACTCATGGCTCTTTCATCGCTGTTTCTGTCGGTTGGTCTTTCTCTAACTTTCTGCGATAAAGCCGTCCCTTTCTGCAGCCAGGATGTCGATTGGTAGGGTAGAGGCAATCACACTCACCGCCTCGTAAGACACAGTGCGGTAGGATGATGCCACTCGAATCGCTGAGAGCCGCTGGACTGATTTCATTTTCCGGCGGTACGATGGTAGCTCGAGCGATTTCTCCCATACCGGTGCCCCGTACAGCAAAACAGAAGTTAGTTACTGTTGCCAGTAGCTGTCTTCTTATCTGTCTAGGGCCTCCGACATTCGGCATTATTCTAGATAATGCCCCCTGTACCCCAGCTGCTTTCTTGCTGGCCGCGATTATGTGCTCTTTGAAGTTGAGCCGTGTGTCCAGGAGCACCCCCAAATAGCTGATGAAGGGCTGCGACTGTATGTAGGTGTCGCCTATTTTGAGGGTGATGGTTTCCCTTGCCTTTCGACTGCTAACAAGAAGTGTTTCGGTCTTTTGCTCTGCTAAACTCAAGTCCGCTGCGAGCATCCAATGCTGAATTGTGGCTATAGCGAATGAGAAGGTTGTTTGTATCTCCTCTATGTGCTTGCGCACTATGATCAATGCCACATCATCGGCGAATGCCACTAGCCTGACGCCCTCAGGCAGACCGAGCAGGAGCAGGTCGTTGTACATTACGTTCCATAAGAGGGGGCCAAGAACAGAGCCCTGAGGTACACCTCCTGTGATCTTATAGTCTACTTGCCCATTTTCAGTTTGGTACAATAAGATGCGGTCCTTGAAATACGCTGAAACCATTCTGCGCAAGTACTGCGGAACTTCCATCCTGGCAAGAGCCTCCAAAATGCGGTCCCAGCGGGCCGAGTTAAAGGCGTTCTTGATATCCAGGGTGGCTATTAGACAGTACTTTTTTCCACCTCTTCTCCATCTCTTTCCCGAGATAGCCTCTCTGGCGATGTTGGTAACGAGTGTCACTGCATCGATGGTTGATCTCCCCTTTCTGAACCCGAATTGGTTGGTGGAAAGTTTTGGCTCAACGTAGGGCTCCAGCCTATCTGCTATTATTCTTTCAAGGAGTTTTCCCGCAGAGTCCAACATACAGAGGGGACGATATGATGACGGTTCGTCTGGAGGTTTCTTTCCCCCTTTAGGTAGGAGCACAAGCCTCTGCTTTTTCCACTTAGTCGGAAAAACCCCCTGCTTTAGGCAGTTCTCATACATGTGTAGAAACATGTCAGGCCTATTGGCTATGGCGCATTTTAGCGCGATGTTAGGTATGCCATCTGGACCGGGAGCCTTACCGTTTTGGAGCCGGTTGCACGCGCCCATCAGCTCATTCATAGTCACTGATGGTATATCTTCGTCCCTCACCTGCCACGAAGGATAAGCGGGTAGTTCAGGCTTCGCAGGAAACAAGTGAGTGACAATGCGGTGCAATGATTCGGGGCAGTTCGTTGATGTCATGGGGGGGGCCTTGATTTTATGCATCACGATTTTATACGGTTTTCCCCATGGATCTTGGTCAACTTCGTCACACAACTCCTTCCAGTAGGATCTCTTGCTTGAGAGAATGGCTCTTCGTAGTTGTTGTCTTTTGATCTCATAGTCGAGTCTTAGTTCTTCTGTTGTGACCCTGTCGCGTCTCCGTGCTCGTTGATGCAGCCTTCGTGCTTTGAGACACTCTCGTCGGTGTTGTGAGATCGTGTCGTTCCACCAGTAAACTGGTGGGCGGCTGTTGTTCTGCCGTCTCCTTGGCATGGATGCATCGCAGGACTTGACAACGCTTGTCATTACCTCTTTGGCAGTGGCTTCTGCGCTTGTTGCTATTGACAATGGTTCCTGCTCCATAACCAAGGCGAATGAGTCAGCATCGAAAGCATTTTTGTTCCAACCGACTGGCTGTGACCTCGCACGACTGACACACAATCCTCGTTTGGGAGTGGTGTTGATTTCCCAAATAATAGCTTGGTGGTCGCTATTAGTAAACTCTTCATCGACCCGCCACTCACAGCCCCCTTTAATTAGGTTGCTGCTAACGAATGTCACGTCGATAATGGAGCTGGCAGTGCCTTTGCGATATGTGCTTACGGCTCCTGTGTTGAGGAGTACCAGGTTGAGCGAAGACATGGTCTCAAGGAGAGCTCGTCCTCTCGCGCTCGTTTCCCGGCATCCCCAGTCAATTGCCCAGGCGTTGAAATCTCCTGCGATGGCGACCGATTCACGCTTCCGTACATCCTCCGCCAAGGTGTCCAAGAATAACTCGAACTCCTCGAGCTGTGCACTAGGAGGTGCATAGCAGCTATAGAAGTGAACCCCTCCCACTTTGGCTCTCACAAGCCATGGTTCGGGGGTATTTGGGAGTTGTTGGAACGGAAGTTTACCGCAAGCCCATATCGCTGCTCTGTCCGTTGTGTCATTTACCCAGGACAGGGTGTCGAAGTTTTTGTACTGCTCGCAGATTATGGCTACGTCGCAATCCAATTCCCGCACCCGCTGTACCAGTAGGTCTTGGGCTGCTTCGCAATGATTGAGGTTGAGTTGCAGTACTTTCATTTACGGGCTTGTGCTGCTCTCATCGCCTGTTGGTAGATCGGACATTTCCAACTACCCGCAACGTGCCGGCAGTCTGACCTACTATCTTTCTCTTTGCAGAGTAAGCACTTGGCAGGTTGTTGACAAACCGAGGCATTGTGACCAGCGCCTCCGCATCTGTGACAACAACTGCTTCGGTCAGTCTTGCCTCTGCACGCCTGGGCGTTGTGCCCAAAGTGCCAGCATTTGAAGCACCGTCGAAGGCTGATCCTCTCGCGAACACGTACTGTGCCCCACGCAAGTTTCAGCTTTCCAAGTGCGATGGCTTTCTTGGCCTGGACCTTCTGGGAGACAAACAACTGCCGTTTGTGTTGATCTATATGCCCGTCGAAGTGATTTCACTGCCTCCTCAGTGATCTCTGCCAGGCCGTCGATATTATCTTTGAGCAGGTTTACTACGTCTTCCTTGGTACTGATCTCGTCCAGGTCTTTAATTTCAATCTCGATTTGCGGTATTCGAGATTGTACAGTGGCCCCGCTTGGGAGCTTATTCTTGATGGCGTTACAATAGCGCTCCATCTCCTGAGCGTCTGCCTTCGCGAATAACAATAGGAGATCTCCCTTAGCTGTTCGTCGGATCTTATTGACTTTTTTGCCTATATCCTGCAAGGTGGGATCATTCTTGATACCTCGCAAGATATCTGCATGGGAGCTCTTCTCGCCTTTCTTTATAAGCAGCGTACAATGTGGCGCTGGTTTTTGCTTATTGGTCCTCGGGGCCTTTTTCCTCTTTGCCACTTGCCAGTCAGTAGACTGGTTTGAAGGTTGGTTCTTGGTCTGCGGTTTAAACTTGGATTTTAATCCATTGTTTCTCTCCGCTTCTGAATTGACAATTAGGGTAATTGTTGTTGCCTGGGTGGTTTGCCCGATGTTCTGGCAACCTTCTTTACCGGGCTTTAGCTTGCTAGCTAGCACCGGTTTAAGAGTTTTTGGTAGTGGTGCCTTACTTGATGAGGCTACTGAAGGCGAGGCCTTCGGTGGCGAGGTGCTTGCTACAGAGTCTGCGCTAGTGAGGCTACTTTTATTGAAGCCGCCTGCTTTGGGGCCGCCGGTGTTGATGCAGCCGGTTTTGAGTTAGCTGCTTTTGAGGCAGCCGCTTTTGGGACCTCCTTTTGCTTTTCACCTTGTGTCTGAGTGTTTGACACCTTTACTGGCGATGTCTGTGTTGTAGCAGGTTTCGCTACAGGAGATGGCCGGGTCGTTGACGTCAGATATTTGTCATATTCTGACTTAATGGCGTTTGCCAGTTTCTTGATCTCGTGATGTACATTGTGCCTAGGCCCAATGAACCTCAAGAGCTCATCGATCTTTGCTCCTAATTTGTTTGGAGCGCCACTCTCATTTGTTGCCCTTTGGGGCACGTCAACTCCACTATCCGCCTTTTGGAGGACTTGGCTGAATAGTGTCTTGCTGCCAGCTCTAGTTTTAATGGTCGATGTTGTACCATTAATAGTGTCTTTCTTCTTGTTGTCACTATGTGACGGAACTAGTGATAATTCGCTCCCCCCAGAATCCGTGGAGCGTGCACCGGCCACCGAGGCTTTCACTCGATCGGAACCGGTGGTGGGATTATCCTCTGCAGAGGTACCCACCTGGGGTATTAAGTTGACCTTATCACCCATATCCATGAATGGTTTATTTTCGGGGTTCCTTCCCCTATCTGATTTTGGTCCGCCCTGAAGAAATCCTCAGTACTCCCCATTGCTGGAGAGCGTCCCCTATCCGCCACCTGGGGAGGCGCCCGGTAGTGGACCAGAAACCACCCCGGGCGGGTGGTGTGTGTGTGTGTTTTTTTTTTTTTTTTTTTTATCCGAAGAGGGGGGAAATACATTGCGTACTTAGCTAGCACGTGCTGCCGTCGTGCGGGACTCCCGAATGCAATGACTTCAAAGCAAGAGTAGATCGTTGCATTGAAACCAGTATACCGTATACCCGCTAAAACCCTAACCTCTTTCTCCTACAACCATGGTCCCCTGCGGCACTCTTAGTCAATACTACTTCGCAAGGGTGGTTCATTGCAGATGTTTACTGCTCTTACATTGAAAGCCTTCTAAAGCCTACTCCTCGAAGGTATTGCGGAGCTCTTTGAGGATAGTCTCCGCGTAATCTGATACCAAGTTCCAGGCTTGGGGGCCCTTCAGCATGGCTTCTACTAATTGTTCTGGAACGATATTAGTCTCCAGAATCCTCTCCACTTCAGCACGTTGATCCTGAAACCGGGGGCAGGAGAAGAACACGTGTTCCGCGTCCTCTACCACGTCCGTACAGTGTGGGCAGTTTGGGGAGTTTGCCCTCCTGAACCTGTGCAGGTATGCTCGAAAGCATCCATGTCCAGTCAGGAGTTGAGTGATGTAGAACCCAACCTCCCCATGCTGGCGGTTGACCCAACGACTGATGTTAGGTATCAATCGATATGTCCACCGGCCTTTAGTAGAGCTGTCCCACCTCTCCTGCCATTGCCCTAGACTCATGGCTCTTTCATCGCTGTTTCCTGTCGGTTGGTCTTTCTCTAACTTTCTGCGATAAAGCCGTCCCCTTTCTGCAGCCAGGATGTCGATTGGTAGGGTAGAGGCAATCACACTCACCGCCTCGTAAGACACAGTGCGGTAGGATGATGCCACTCGAATCGCTGAGAGCCGCTGGACTGATTTCATTTTCCGGCGGTACGATGGTAGCTCGAGCGATTTCTCCCATACCGGTGCCCCGTACAACAAAACAGAAGTAGTTACTGTTGCCAGTAGCTGTCTTCTTATCTGTCTAGGGCCTCCGACATTCGGCATTATTCTAGATAATGCCCCCTGTACCCCAGCTGCTTTCTTGCTGGCCGCGATTATGTGCTCTTTGAAGTTGAGCCGTGTGTCCAGGAGCACCCCCAAATAGCTGATGAAGGGCTGCGACTGTATGTAGGTGTCGCCTATTTTGAGGGTGATGGTTTCCCTTGCCTTTCGACTGCTAACAAGAAGTGTTTCGGTCTTTTGTTCTGCTAAACTCAAGTCCGCTGCGAGCATCCAATGCTGAATTGTGGCTATAGCGAATGAGAAGGTTGTTTGTATCTCCTCTATGTGCTTGCGCACTATGATCAATGCCACATCATCGGCGAATGCCACTAGCCTGACGCCCTCAGGCAGACCGAGCAGGAGCAGGTCGTTGTACATTACGTTCCATAAGAGGGGGCCAAGAACAGAGCCCTGAGGTACACCTCCTGTGATCTTATAGTCTACTTGCCCATTTTCAGTTTGGTACAACAAGATGCGGTCCTTGAAATACGCTGAAACCATTCTGCGCAAGTACTGCGGAACTTCCATCCTGGCAAGAGCCTCCAAAATGCGGTCCCAGCGGGCCGAGTTAAAGGCGTTCTTGATATCCAGGGTGGCTATTAGACAGTACTTTTTTCCACCTCTTCTCCATCTCTTTCCCGAGATAGCCTCTCTGGCGATGTTGGTAACGAGTTCACGGCATCGATGGTTGATCTCCCCTTTCTGAACCCGAATTGGTTGGTGGAAAGTTTCGGCTCAACGTAGGGCTCCAGCCTATCTGCTATTATCCTTTCAAGGAGTTTTCCCGCAGAGTCCAACATACAGAGGGGACGATATGATGACGGTTCGTCGGGAGGTTTCTTTCCCCCTTTAGGGAGGAGCACAAGCCTCTGCTTTTTCCACTTAGTCGGGAAAACCCCCTGCTTTAGGCAGGTCTCATACATGTGTAGAAACATGTCAGGCCTATTGGCTATGGCGCATTTTAGCGCGATGTTAGGTATGCCATCTGGACCGGGAGCCTTACCGTTTTGGAGCCGGTTGCACGCGCCCATCAGCTCACTTCATAGTCACTGATGGTATATCTTCGTCCCTCACCTGCCACGAAGGATAAGCGGGTAGCTCAGGCTTCGCAGGAAACAAGTGAGTGACAATGCGGTGCAATGATTCGGGGCAGTTCGTTGATGTCATGGGAGGGGCCTTAATTTTATGCATCACGATTTTATACGGTTTTCCCCATGGATCTTGATTAACTTCGTCACACAACTCCTTCCAGTAGGATCTCTTGCTTGAGAGAATGGCTCTTCGTAGTTGTTGTCTTTTGATCTCATAGTCGAGCCTTAGTTCTTCTGTTGTGACCCTGTCGCGTCTCCGTGCTCGTTGATGCAGCCTTCGTGCTTTGAGACACTCTCGTCGGTGTTGTGAGATCGTGTCGTTCCACCAGTAAACTGGTGGGCGGCTGTTGTTCTGCCGTCTCCTTGGCATGGAAGCATCGCAGGACTTGACAACGCTTGTCATTACCTCTTTGGCAGTGGCTTCTGCGCTTGTTGCTATTGACAATGGTTCCTGCTCCATAACCAAGGCGAATGAATCAGCATCGAAAGCATTTTTGTTCCAACCGACTGGCTGTGACCTCGCACGACTGACACACAATCTTCGTTTGGGAGTGGTGTTGATTTCCCATATAATAGCTTGGTGGTCGCTATTAGTAAACTCCTCATCGACCCGCCACTCACAGCCCCCTTTAATTAGGTTGCTGCTAACGAATGTCACATCGATAATGGAGCTGGCTGTGCCTTTGCGATATGTGCTTACGTCTCCTGTGTTGAGGAGTACCAGGTTGAGCGAAGACATGGTCTCAAGGAGAGCTCGTCCTCTCGCGCTCGTTTCCCGGCATCCCCAGTCAATTGCCCAGGCGTTGAAATCTCCTGCGATGGCGACCGATTCACGCTTCCGTACATCCTCCGCCAAGGTGTCCAAGAATAACTCGAACTCCTCGAGCTGTGCACTAGGAGGTGCATAGCAGCTATAGAAGTGAACCCCTCCCACTTTGGCTCTCACAAGCCATGGTTCGGGGTATTTGGGAGTTGTTGGAACGGAAGTTTACCGCAAGCCCATATCGCTGCTCTGTCCGTTGTGTCATTTACCCAGGACAGGGTGTCGAAGTTTTTGTACTGCTCGCAGATTATGGCTACGTCGCAATCCAATTCCCGCACCCGCTGTACCAGTAGGTCTTGGGCTGCTTCGCAATGGTTGAGGTTGAGTTGCAGTACTTTCATTTACGGGCTTGTGCTGCTCTCATCGCCTGTTGGTAGATCGGACATTTCCAACTACCCGCAACGTGCCGGCAGTCTGACCTACTATCTTTCTCTTTGCAGAGTAAGCACTTGGCAGGTTGTTGACAAGCCGAGGCATTGTGACCAGCGCCTCCGCATCTGTGACAACAACTGCTTCGGTCAGTCTTGCCTCTGCACGCCTGGGCGTTGTGCCCAAAGTGCCAGCATTTGAAGCACCGTCGAAGGCTGATCCTCTCGCGAACACGTACTGTGCCCCACGCAAGTTTCAGCTTTCCAAGTGCGATGGCTTTCTTGGCCTGGACCTCTGGGAGACAAACAACTGCCGTTTGTGTTGATCTATATGCCCGTCGAAGTGATTTCACTGCCTCCTCAGTGATCTCTGCCAGGCCGTCGATATTATCTTTGAGCAGGTTTACTACGTCTTCCTTGGTACTGATCTCGTCCAGGTCTTTAATTTCAATCTCGATTTGCGGTATTCGAGATTGTACAGTGGCCCCGCTTGGGAGCTTATTCTTGATGGCGTTACAATAGCGCTCCATCTCCTGAGCGTCTGCCTTCGCGAATAACAATAGTAGATCTCCCTTAGCTGTTCGTCGGATCTTATTGACTTTTTTGCCTATATCCTGCAAGGTGGGATCATTCTTGATACCTCGCAAGATATCCGCATGGGAGCTCTTCTCGCCTTTCTTTATAAGCAGCGTACAATGTGGCGCTGGTTTTTGCTTATTGGTCCTCGGGGCCTTTTTCCTCTTTACCACTTGCCAGTCAGTCGACTGGTTTGCAGGTTGGTTTTTGGTCTGCGGTTTAAACTTGGATTTTAATCCATTGTTTCTCTCCGCTTCTGAATTGACCACCCTACTTGTTGTTGCCTGGGTAGTTTGCCCGATGTTCTGGCGACCTTCTTTACCGGGCTTTAGCTTGGTAGCTAGCACCGGTTTAAGCGTTTTAAGTGGTGGTGCCTTACTTGATGAGGCTACTGAAGGCGAGGCCTTCGGTGGCGAGGTCCTTGCTACAGAGTCTGCTAGTGAGGCTTTTTATTGAAGCCGCCTGCTTTGGGGCCGCCGGTGTTGATGCAGCCGGTCTTGAGTTAGCTGCTTTTGAGGCAGCCGCTTTTGGGACCTCCTTTTGCTTTTCACCTTGTGTCTGAGTGTTTGACACCTTTACTGGCGATGTCTGTGTTGTAGCAGGTTTCGCTACAGGAGGTGGCCGCGTCGTTGACGTCTGATATTTGTCATATTCTGACTTAATGGCGTGTGCCAGTTTCTTGATCTCATGATGTACATTGTGCCTAGGCCCAATGAACTTCAAGAGCTCATCGATCTTTGCTCCTAATTTGTTTGGAGCGCCACTCTCATTTGTTGCCCTTTGTTGGACGTCAACTCCACTATCCGCCTTTTGGAGGACTTGGCTGAATAGTGTCTTGCTGCCAGCTCTAGTTTTAATGGTCGATGTTGTACCATTACTAGTGTTCTTCTTCTTGTCACTATGTGACGGAACCAGTGATAATTCGCTCCCCCAGAATCCGTGGAGCGTGCACCGGCCACCGAGGCTTTCACTCGATCGGAACCGGTGGCGGGATTATCCTCTGCAGAGGTACCCACCTGGGGTATTAAGTTCACCTTATCACCCATATCCATAAATGGTTTATTTTCGGGGTCCTTCCCCTATCTGATTTTGGTCCGCCCTGAGGAAATCCTCAGTACTCCCCATTGCTGGAGAGCGTTCCCCTATCCGCCACCTGGGGAGGCGCCCGGTAGTGGACCAACAACCACCCCGGGCATGTGTGTGTGTGTGTGTGTGTTGTGTGCTGTGTGGCCGTCGTGTGTGTGTGTGCATTGTATACCGTATACCCGCTAAAACGGTCCCCTGCGGCACTGTCAATACTACTTCGCATGGTTCATTGCAGATGTTTACTGCTCTTACATTGAAAGCCTCTAAAGCCTACTCCTCGAACGTATTATTAGGATAGTCTCCGCGTAATCTGATACCAAGTTCAGGCTTGGGGGCCCCTTCAGCATGGCTTCTACTAATTGTTCTGGAATATTAGTCAGAATCCTCTCCACTTCAGCACGTTATTGAAACCGGGGGCAGGAGAAGAACACGTGTTCCGCGTCCTCTATACCGTACAGTAGTTTGGGGAGTTTGCAACCTGTGCAGGTATGCTCGAAAGCATCCAAGTCACAATTGCTGGCGGTTTCAATCGATATGTCCACCTTCCTTTAAGAGCTGTCCCAATTGCCTTTTATGGCTCTTTCATCGCTGTTAACGAAGCCGTCCCCTTTCTGCAGCATGTTTGAACCACTCATCGTGACACAGTAGGACGTAGAGTGGACTGAGGCGGTACGATGGTAGCTCCGATTTCTCCCATACCGGTGCCCCGTACATAGCAGTAGCTTCTGCTAAACTGGCCCCCTGGTGCTTTCTTGGCTGCCGCGAGAAGCGAGGAATAGCTGATGAAGGGCTGCGACTGTGGGGACTTGTTTCGACTGAACAAGAAGTATCAAGTCAGCATCCAATGCTCTTAGTGATATCTCCTCTATGTTTGGGGCCACATCATCAAACTAGCCTGAATGACGATTTTCCATAAGGGTATAGTTGCTAGTGAATTACTTCCAATCCGATTAAAATTTGCTTGCTCGAACATGTAGCAAATATAAAAAAAGTTTCAAATTTATTATTTCGTATTACATTACTGTTTTGTTTAAATTGTTAAAATTTGCGCTGTAGCAAATAGATTACTAAAATTGTCGCTGTATGTTATTAAGCGTTATCGAGGTGAAAAGCTCTGCAATAATACGACTAAATAGGAATGTGAGTCTTATAGTATCTATATGCCTAAAGGGTTTAAATTAATAGTATAATAATAAAAATTTACTGTTTATTTTCAAGGGGATAATGATAATGATACTAGGTACTCGATTTCTCACACTTAACAAAAATGTCATAGAATTGTCAATATCTATTCAGTTGTATTTTACAGACCTCACTAAATATAATTTTGGTGCTTATAGCGTCATCAACAATTTTATGCTTAAGCCGTTTCTTAGGAACATTTCCAATTTTAACTTCAGACAGAACCGAAGGTTGTCACTCATCTATTTAATAAAATACCACAGCTATCAAAAAGAAAAAAAACATAGAGATTCATTTTCTTTTTGCTTTCAACATCCTCATCAGAAATATTCTGAGGTGGTTAGGCCTAGAGACATGACCATGTAAACTAAAAAAATCTTGGAGTTATTTTTCCTTTGAAATTTGCAGACGAACCATTCAACATTTAGTTTACTATAACATGGTGATTCGTTGGGTTGCTAATATATTTGCCATCCTTATATCACCAAGAAAATGAAACATTCAGGTCTTTAGAACTTTGAAGCCATCTAAAGAGGAAAGGCCCTACTAGATTACATTTGTAACCTTCAATCTAGGTAGCTATTTTAAAATAAGACTGATTACCAGATTACACAGTGAAATAAAAGTAAAATTAAAAATTGAAATAACACCCCTACGCAAGAACCCCTAAAAAATAAAGAAATATGTATTAATGTGCCTATTAACCTCATTATGTACCCCTATTAATATAGCGAAGTAAATAAGTATAATTAGTTAAATTGTACATATGAACTGCAGTAATTCGGTATTGTTCCACTTTTATACGAGGCGTTCGCTAAGATTGTGGCTATGCTGATATATATTTTTAAACTCTGCTCTTAGGAGAGGATGAGGTTTAGTGAGAGATTGAAAAAGTGGATTACTCAGTGAATTTCAGTATGACTTATGTATACTAAATAATACCTAAAACGCACTATTGGGGTGTTATTCGAAAATTTGTGTGACTTCTAGACACTGTCAAATATCAGAGGTGTCTGAAGCCATAGCAGGATTTACTTGGAGGATACCTCTTGGCCACCCTTTATACTACCAAGAGCCAGAATGACTATGATCAACTCTGTTTATCGTGCCAGTTATCGTCAGTCCAATTTTGAAAAGGTTAACTAACCACGGATAATCTGATTTTTCAATGGAACCCAATAATTCGTTTAATTTCCTTTCATCCGATATTTTTATATATTTCTAACAGTTCCTTAAGAGCTCGAGAAATCATGATAATTTTTGATTATTGTGTGTTTTCTTATTATTCATGAAATACTTTTGGTCATGAAAGCCGTAGAGTTTAAATTCGCATGTTAACTAAAGTGGAAATTCACAACCTTTTCAAAGATATCAGATGTGTGTAGTAATATTTCTCATCAGATGGCATGCGTAATTAGAATACTAAAAACTAGTTGCCCAAATATTGCAAATACATTTCAAAACGCTAATAACATTAAATAATTTGATAAAATTTTAAATATAATATTTTTAATCATTAGATGACAGGTACTCTTTTTTTGTAAAATGTTTTGCGATTTGGGACTGGAAACTCCAAAAATCCTAAATTTAATTACTGAAAACACGACACATAATAAGGGACACATTTTTTGTAACAAAAGTAATATAAAATCCTTCACCATGACTATTTATTTCACTGATGATAAGAATTAATTATTGGCTTATATTACCATTTTATGCAGTTACTCAATTGGCTGTTTCTCATAATATATTTTTTCCATTTTTGATATAAACAACAAGAAAAAAAATCATCATACAGTTTTTTTTATAACACAAAAATTATTCTTAATAAAATATCACGTTTGTACTCCTAATCAAAACATAAGTTGAAATAATTATAATGAAAATCCCATAGAAGGATAATCCTTTTGAGTTTCAGCTTACAAATAAACTAAGTTTAAAATAACAAACTAATTTACAGACTTTAGGATAACAATGAACACAACAACTTAAAAAAAGAAAGGAAAGAAAAAATTGAGTAATTAACATGTTTTACTATAAAGACGATTTTATTAACATGTTAAAAATTGTACATATTTTTATCCACTGTTTGGATTTCTTTTTAAATAATGAAAGTGAATTTAACCCTTTAATCTCATCAGACAGAAAGTTGAATATTTTAGGACCATAGGACTTTGGGTACTATGAAAATATTATTTAAATGCTGAAATCATCTCATTATACATGGCAAAGACAATTTTTACATACAACCAAGCAAAATTGATTGATTTACTTTTTGACTTTTTTCACCTAAAACTGTGAAATATTAGGTAATCTTTAAAAAAAAGACATTGTGTTGAAAAATTTTCATTAAATCTCTTAAACTACTATGGCTTAGTTTATAAAATAAATATGTTTTAAGTAAATTTTAACATTATGTATTTTAACCGTGACAAATCTTACACTCCATCTTTTACCCAAATTTCTTAAAATAGGGATACATTTCCTTTTACATATTAATAAATAGATTAAATATATGATTTAAGTAACAAATTCAATTGATAATGCAACAAATGTTAAACTACATTATATGTTTGCAACTTTTTTTATTTGGTAATTATTTTTTGATACTATCTTCTGAACATTATGAAATCCATCGAACGCAAGACAATATATTGCTTCAGGTCGAGAAACTTCATCAGTTGCGCTTCCCTAGGCATATTAAAATTTCGAATAATTATTAATCTTTTTTCATACATATAACCAAGCTTAACTATTTAACGCACAATTATTAGGAGTTTTAGGGAAAACTGAAAAGAATAAAAGTCGTGCCATGTGTAATGCTTTTACCCTTTGGTTCATATGATATATGTTAACTAAAACCCACAAAGCTATTATGTGATAATATGTTATTTCTAGTCGATACTCTTCAAATTATTAGAGATTAAAATCTCGAATATTTATTTTTGTATTACATTTAAGGCTGAATTTAACATTTTAACTCACATTAAAAATAGTCGTTTAAGGGAAAACTAGTCCACAGTGATTCTAAATTGAGAGCCGTGCTGTATTTAAAACTCCATTACCCTTTCCTAGGATAGTAAGCACAAGAAACAAATAACAAATACATTAACTGTTAATCTGTTGGCTAGTTTTTCCTGAAGCTCCAGGATGTGGATTTTTATTTTCCGTTAACATGTAAAGTTCGGGTATTTGTGCGAAATATATAATTATTCGATCTATCAATCACATGAAAGTTCTTGACTAGAAACAATATATTGTCTTGCCTTCAATGGATTAAAAAAAGATAGATCATAATTTCTAAACTTCTAGATGAATATATTCATTTTTCCTTAATAAAATCTAAAAAAGACATTCTGTTTTGCATTTAAATTAAAATGCTCTCTAGCATAAATCAGATTTTTAATTTTCTCTGTTTTAGAAAACTAAATAAATTATTGTTTTCTTGTAATACACAACATTTTATGTTATGTTATGAAATATATTTGAACAAAACTAAATGGGTGTCCGCATCATAAATTCATACTATTAATAATTAAATATCTTTGGTTATTATAGTTTAATATAACAATATATAGTGGTAATTTCTTAATGTAGAAAAAAATATTTTATGAATGCTCTCGAATCTGCAGTAATTCATTATTAAAGACGACACATATCGCCTTCGTAATAATATTTATTCTTCTGGTCTATTCTAACAATTGTTTTGGTTTGTTAGTTCACCGAATCTTTAAACTGTTGGTGTATAAAAAATGAGCCAATATTTCGGTCGTGTATTTGATCTCTGCTTCGTTATACCGACATTTCCGTGAAAGGTGATTATTCGAAAATCGTCTACGGGCCACTGTGATAAAAAAGCATTCGGCATTCCAGCCCATAATAAATACGAAATTTGTAACATTAGATATGAAGTTGTATTGTAAATGTTTGAATTTGAATGTTTAAAATTTAATAAATATTAGATTAATATGATACGTCCCTTTCTAATAGAATTGTGTTAGACAATTCATGGCAAATTATGAATTTCTTTGTGTTTTTTAATTGTTATTTTAGTCCTACAATTAAAATACAAATAATTACAGAACATTTTAAAATTGTATGAAAATAAACTAAAAATGGGAATATGAAAACGTTGATATATTATGCATAGTGTTAATGAAATTGAAGGATATTTGTAATTTTACATTATTAATTAAAAGCAGTTGAATGGGAAATCTTCTTTGTCAATAAAAACAGTTGTTGTGATCATTTATTATATTACGACTTTTTATGTTAATGTTTATGTTGGATCTTTTTTTGAGCTTGGAACAGTGATATATATTAGATATTTTACAGTTCAGATATACTTTAAATTTAGAAGTAAGCATCAGAACCACATCAAAACTCTTTGTTTAAAGAGCGCTTTGTGTTGTCCATATGGAGTTTATCAAAATTTTCTGTTCAATACAGTATTGACTCAATTTTTGCATAGTTTGTCCAGTGTTAGTAATTAAGTCAAAATTGAGTTTCTTGTAGAGAATATTGATGCTTTAAAATCATTACCTAACATTGTGACTAACAAATGTAAAAACACAGATTTGCACCCTAACATCAACACTGATCGCTTGCCTGTCATCATCAAGAAGTAAACCAACCGTTGAGTGTTCAAATAAATGTTTGGTGTTAGGGTGTAAAACCGTGTTTTTACATTTGTGACACAGTAAAGGTTCCACAGCATTTCCATTTTCACTAACAGTTTACTAACTGGATTGAATGATTATATGCAAGAATGGCGCCGATCAGTATACTGTATCAATAATATCTTCAGTGGAATGAAAAATGTCAAATAGTTAGTATCGTCATTTCCTTCGACAGGTTTTAATAAACCTCTACACATTTTTTCGTGTGATTTATATGCTAGGAATCACAGCGAATCGGCGTTATATACAGTACTCCTGGGTGTAGGAATACATTTAGCGATAAAATAAATAAATTAAGTTATATATACTATATACATAAATAAGTATTTGAAAATTCAAACAGTTGAGGGGAGCGCAACTGATGAAAGTTCTCGATTAGAAACATTATATTGTCTTGCGTTCAATGAATTGAACAATCTCGAAAATTTCGTCTTGTATCAATAATCGTCATAGGGCTATTTGTAAAAGTTTTATTTACAAGTGGAAGTTGTTCAATTGAGAGAGCGAATTTTGAAACAACTTTTTAGTTTAATTATGTACCACTGTGTACCACAATTGAGTTGGGTATTCCACGATAAAAAATATAATAAACAAAATTATTTGCTATCTCTGTAATTGTAAGGGAAGTTACCATGCATGTTAGTACAAAAGCTTAAAATAATAGTTAGAAAATTTGTACTTACTAGTTTTTTGATAGTGGACGTATCTAGATCTATCTTTCCGAAAATATTTTCTATTGTGAACATTCATATTCACAGAGTGCCGTATTGGGACTGCTGATATATTCAACTGTCTTGAACATAATTTCGAATGGAGTTTTTAAGATATGCCCTATAGCATTTTAGTAATTTGTAAAGTTTGAGTAACCTTTGTGATTAAGGTTCAATAATATCTAATGTCCCATGAATTTGTTACGTGACGAATTTCATTTTATTTAACTCATAAACTAATGAGAAATATTAGGATATTAGATAAAGGTATAATATTGTATGTAAGGGTTTACAATGTTTGTCCGAAATTGATCATTTCTTATTTAAAATAATTTTTTGGAAACTTAGTCTATGGAGTTGAAAAGTAAAAAACAGAATGAAATATTATTTTCAACTGTCTATAACTTGCAGTATATTCGAAAATGGCGATATCCATTAAAATATATTTTAGCTTCTTCCGAGGTGTCTTTATTTTTGAGAGAAATATTTTCTTGGGCGGAAGGAATATTTTCATAGTTGTTATCACCAATATCAGACGATATCCGAATTCTTTCTTCTTCGTTTTCGCTTACTCTTTTCTCCTCAAGGGTCCTTTTAGGTACATGTTCTATATAAAATCTTAATGTGGTCAGTAGATTTTATGTTTTTTTTTCAAATATTGTCATAAAATATCCGGTGCCTTAGTCAACGATAGCCTAAAATCTCCAAGCCAATAAGACAATTCAGAACGTTATGAAACTTAAAGGGTTAAGTTTTGATTTAGGATATTGAAAAACAAAACATGTTCATGTATTGTGCGAAACTGTTATATCTTTAAACAAACTTCTCGTAATCGATACGGGATCTTGAGAATCCAAAATCAGTTAGGATTTTTAAATTTAGTTCAGGAAAAGTAATATAGATACTAAGTTGTCTTTTTTGTTTTGAGGTATTTTTTTTATTGCCAGCTTCAAAGATTCCGATATCAAAATTTGTTGTTGACTGTTTCCTAATTTTTCTTCATCCCACATGAAAACTCGACAGGCCGCGTGATGTGCGTGGTTTCTAAATCACCTCCATGAAAACGAAAACCACGAAAATTGAGAGACATAAAATTAAGAACAAAAGTAGTGCTAACAATCACAGACGGGAGAAAACATCCACGGAAAAATAATAATAAATGATTGTCGGAACTGTAAATATACGAACCCAGATAAGAAACGTCCATCTCTATGTAGATGAAGAAACACTGAATACGCTAAAATGGACCACCACTGGACTTCAGTAATATGAGCACTTGCTATACAGCAAAGTAACACAGTACAAAAGTCCACGTCACGGTAATAACCAAAAAATATACTATTTAAAATATATAAAGAACATCAGCTATAACGAAAGAAATGTAAGTGAAAAACGCTTAAATGTTCTTACAGGACATCTTCCATACTAAATGAAATCATAGTTTTCGAAAATCAACAAGAAAAACAGTCATGGCTCAGAAGTAAAGATAAAAAACTAATTAAACAACTGAAGAAGTAAGAGAGGAATTGCAAAAATACAAATAAAATGAATGGTAAACTTATTATTGTGTAGTAGAATAAAATTTAAAATGCTATATGTGATTTTCAATGTATTTTTTTCAAAGTGGACAACACTAACATATCTGAGAAACACTATAGCAGACTACCGACATATAATGTTTCTTGAAAACATATATGAGAAAGCTACCGTCATATATCTGCATGGAAATACCAATTCTATTAAAAACAAATTAAAAATCAGGTATAACACTAAAAAACAAATGAGAAACGAGAAAGCTTTAGAAGATCATCTAAATAGTAACATGGGCTAGATAATAAAGTAATTTCTTATAACTATTTCAAATTTATGGTGCATACAAATATATGAGGTTTACATTATTTTAACCAATTTTTCTCAATATTATAAGATTTATAGTGTGGCTTTATATAAAATAACGGTTAACAAAATCATATTTTATTTTTGATTATATTTATCTGAGGACAGGAATATTTAAATTCCCTTCTCTATACAGCAAAGGTCAAATGGGAAACATTTTAGAGGGAATTTAGTGCATTTGAAATTTGGCTTCGGATTTACTATCAATCATCTGGTTTTGAAAATAATCGGCAAAACTCGAAAATGTTTTTCTTCAGTAAATCGGAACCGGTTAATTTGACAGCTGTCAAGATGTGACATTTTTTTAAGACGAATAAAATGACATATATCACATATCTCAAAAGTCTTTTGTTATCCCGCAAAATCGCCTTTTTTATATGTATCACAAGTGTATACAAAATTTTAGTTTCTTCGAAATATCACACTTCATAAAGTTAGGCCTTATTTTTTTGTATGAAAATAACATTAAAGAATTGTAGTCAAACAAATATGGTCTGATAAGTCCTGAAAATATTCATAACTTTATAATGGGTACCCAATTAAAAAAACGTAAGTAAGATGAAATTACCAATGAGGCAAAACCAAACGTTACTTCCAACTTTGGTCTATAAACATCTCTCTGCCACTTCGTGGGGCTTTTCAACATCCCAATTATGAGTATTGTGCTTATTAATATTCTATAATTCGTAAGCCTACTCTCATCGTACTACATGATATGATTTACAAAATCCGAATTTTTATTACTTAAGGAAACTAACTTTCAAGACAAATGAAATGCATTTGTCTTGAAAATTAGTTTCCTTACGTTGTTAATCTATTATGAGTTTTTCGTACTTATTCTTTCTTAACACTCTCTGTATTGTTTATTGTGACACACGAAATTCCCTTTCAACAGATCTTACCACTGTACTAGAGCTTTCGTTGATAACTTGTAAAATGTTTCTATCGCCATTTTTATTTTCAATATTGTATCGCCTTCTATAATACATCTGACTGATGTTAAAAAATTAAAAGTGCGAAAGTTGTTTTTTAGTAAGTAATACATTTTTCTCTGATTAAAATCATAAATCTGAAACACAAATTATCGAAACCTGTTAAAAATAGCCGGTATTCTCTATTCAAATGAAGAAAAGTTTGACATGTTAGCGCTGTACTTACATTAAATACAAACACCGACATTACCTCAGCAAGGTATTTAGAGATGTATTCTGAATGACGACAGCCTCATAAAGCCCAATTCAAAAAAATCCTAGTTAATTTAATTAATCTTATGAACAATCTAGAAGCCGAAACAATATTGAAAAAGAAAATCGAAACAGAAGTATTTTACGACCTGTCAACGAAAGCCTAATGCCTAGGTAAGAACTGTTGAACGGCAATTTCGTGTGCCAAAATCAACGGTAAAGAGAGTGATAAAAAAGAATAAGTACCATCCATACAAACTCAAAATAGGATTTAAGGAAACTGATTTTCCAAGACGAATGCGTTTCTATGAGTGGTATATTAGAAAGAGTAATGAATATCTCATTTATGAAAATTATATGTTGTGGTCTTATGAGAGTTGATTTACGAACTGTGAAGGTTGTAATGAGCACAATATGTACTTATCAATGTGATATGGAAAACCCTCACGAATTGGCAAAGAGATGTGTATAGACTACATTTGGAAATAACTTTTGGTGTGGGATCGTTGGTAATTTAACCTAACTTACCTGAGACATAGAATTTCAGATACATTTATAAATAGTATTGCCGGAAATACACTTGCGAAGTTGTACGAAAAACAGTCACCAATTGTCAATGGACGCCAATTTGCAATACTGGAAATTAATACCTAGTTACGAAGCAGTTAAGAACTTAATTAGATTTTAAACTATTGCATAATGGGGCTGTTTTTTATTAATCCTGATGTGTGATATTTTGTTGACACTCAATTCTTTTATGCTCTTGGAAATTTTACGCCTATTTTAAAAATTAAAAAATCTAATATGGAGGCCATAAGGAAAATGGAAAGTTTGCGGAATGACAAAAGACTATTGGGACATGTGACAAATGCCATCTTATTCGATTAAGAAAATGTATTCAAATAATGTCACATCTTGATAGCGATCAAATTAACCGTTTCAGATTTACCGGCGAAAAACGAAATCCGCTATTTTCGGTTTTTGCCGGTTATGTGCAAAACCAATTGACCGATTGTAAATCTGAAGCCAGATATCAAATGCACTAGGTTTTCTCTAAAACTTTCCCTATTTAACCTTTGCTGTAGGTTGATAGGAGTCAAGATCCTTGTATAGGTACACACACATCCTAGATGTCGGTCTTTACATCTCGCGTCTTCAAATTTAACGAAATTTATCAAATGCATAAAGAAGTGTTCGAGAGGACATTCAATTGTGGGAAGCCGAACTGATGAAGGTTTCCGACCAGAAACAATATATATTATATATATTGTCTTGCGTACAAAAGAATGCCACCTCGAAGAGAGTATTCAATATCTGTGACAGGTGAAGTTAACCTGAAAGTTTCATCGTGACATTCTAACCCAGGAATTACGGGTAACAGCAATTACATGGAACGGCTCCACATTCGGAACCTCTATGTGCTAGTTTGCCCGAAAATCCTAGATGTCGGTCATTATATCTCTCGTCTTTAAACATATTTAAATCAACGTGTGAAACCAAATGGTAATCCTTCAATTAATAGACCAACAAAATTTCGAAATTGCACTAAAAACACTTCAACATTTCCAAGTCAGCCGATAAATGTTCAAATTGTTCAAATTAACAGAAATTTTACGGCATTCTTTCGACTTACACATACAAGTTTACTGAAAATGTTATATACATATATATTAATATTATGAAGCACCACACATCCCCAAAATAATAATTTATTACATTCAACTAAGAGTACTACTAAATTTTTTAGTTGGAGAAGTTCATTATACAAAAATTTCAAATTATGTCACTGAAAAGCTTCCTATTTAAGAACAATAATAGCTTTGAAAATTTCTTTAGCTATTCTGCCATATGTTTGAATAGAAAATTACTGCAAAACCGAGTTTTGGTAGTGGTTCATCCAATTCCTCTACCCAACATAGAATATCCACTAACGTGAATGATACATCATAATATCGTTACTTAACGATTTTACCCTTAGAATTTTTAATCAACATACGCATAGGTGAAAATCAGCTGTCTACAGGATCATATTTATTCTCAGTTATAAGAAATGGATTGTAAAAATTTAATTATTCTTGTGAAATTAAGTATATCATATATGATTTACACAATCATTCACCAAAATTGAAATATACTTTTCGTCATGGATACCCACAAAACTACTCATTCCATTCACTTAATATTGAAAGAGTTTAGGTCCTACAAACGAAATGTTTAAGAATATTGAAAAAAAAACTTAATATAATTTTACGGAATACCACTTACAATATATGACAATAGTACCGAATTCAGATCTCAACTCTTAGTAAAATTTTCAAACTTTATAAATATAACATGTTACAGCATCAAACTTCATATATCCCCCCAAACTATTTACATCACACCAAACGTAGGTAACGTTTAATTTATCAATTGGTTCAAATTACCAGGCTAGTGTTATTAAGAAAGTTCCAAATTTTGATACCCAACAATCGAACCAAATTTTAATCAACGTGTTAATCCAAAGTTTAATTATTCTTTAATGGAGTAATAAAATTTCAAAACTACAATAAAAACACTTTAACATTGCCAAATCTTCTGATAAATTGTTCAATTAATACCTATTTACAGAACTTTCCCAAGAAGAAACTGTTCCGATCCCACATAAAAATAATCTGGAATATTTCATAATATGATTGTTAAACTTTACCAAGCTCCACAAAACCCTGAAAATAGTTATCTATAATATTACGTTTATTTAAGAATACCATCATATTTTTTATTTGAAGAATTTCTCTAGCCTGCATAGAATATAGAAAAACGTGAGTGATACATGCTTAAATTACACGTCTAATATTTTCCAGTTTAAATTATTAATCAATATAAACCTAGAGCAACATCAGCCATGGACGAGACTATACTTATTATCAGTTTAAAGAAATGATTTGTGAAAATGTAATTATTCTTGTGAAATTAAACATATCTTATACGATTTCCACAATCATCCTCAAAAAATAAAATATAATTCCACATAGGTACCCACAAAAATACTTTATTCCCCTTGTATTCAAAGAATTTAGATTCTGTAAACGACATTTTTAGGAATTCCGTAAAACCATTTATTTACTGTGCACTATTTGTGAACCAAATTCAAATCTGAACCCTTAGTAATGTTTTCAATCTTTATAGATACATGGCAATTAAGATAGATAATAGTTAGTTGTTACAGCTTCAAACTTCATATATCCCCACTGAACTGCACCACACTCAATCTTAGGTAACGTTTAATTAATCAATCAATTCAAATTACGAATCCAATGTTTTATAGAAAATCCTGAATTTTAATCAACCGATGAAACATAAGTTTAATTTTATTCTACCTAAATACACTAAGACATTTTCAAAACTACATTACTTCAACATTTCCAAGTCTACCGATAAATGCTCAGTCAAGACCTATTTACCGATTTTTTCAATAATTTCAATTAAGCACACCAATATATTTTTTATTTGAAGAATTTTGTCAAGTAATTCCTCTACCCAGCGTATGATATTGAATAACGTGAAAGGAACATCCTTATATTGCTAGCAAACGATTTTACCGTTTAAAGTATTAATCAGCTTCGAAAGTGAAATATTTGTATGAATTAATATACCAACACTTAAAAACAGCCATCCGTAATTCTTACACTCAGCCGAAATAAATGTATTCCAAGAATTTAATTCTTGTTCTGACTACCGACAAGTTCTACATACGGTTTCCAATATCAACCACTGAATCCTTATATACTGAATTAATTTAAGTTTAATACATTTTTTAACAGTTCCGAAAATCTATAAAATTATAGTATACCACCCATAAAATGTGTCAATAATACCCAATCCACATCTTAACCATTAGCCGAGTATCAAACTCCGTAAGATTAATAATAATTATTAAATGTGCAACTCAGACCGTTAAGTCATGTCTTAAAACTCCAAACTTCATATATCGCCACCAAATAATTTCTCTACTTTAGTCTTACGTATTTATTTAATCGAAAACACAAATGAAATTATACTATATATACCCTTGGATCATTTAACGATAATATCTTAAATAAAAATGTCACCAACAAGAACTATACAAAAACAATATAAAAACTTCAAAGCATAAGCGACTACTATTACGTTGTTTCTATGTATAACAAATGTCTGCTGGATTGCTTATTTCACGTTTTCAAACTCATGCAATGTAAAAAAATGACTGTCCTAAACTATGCTTTAGACACAAATTCTATATATAAACTCATTTATATATAAACCTTTCAACATAATTTGGGGACAGTTTATATATCGCAATATACCCAAAATGTGTACCATAACACCATCTATTGGATTCTATAGAAATTCACTTTGGGCTCAAAATATGCTATAAATATAAATTTCAAAATGTCCCAAAGCATGCAGATGTCCCCAATGTATGCCTTGCATAAAAAAAGTGTCTCCATAGTATGCGTCCTGCATATATATATATATATATATATATATATATATATATATATATATATATATATATATGAAGAAATATTTATCCGGGAATACATCCGTTCGTTATATTGATTCATGTTTGAATCCTGCAGACGTTTCGCCAAGGTCTAACTTGGCATTCTCAATGCGTTGTTACGGTGAACTGAGAGGTGATCTACCTCAGCTATTTATTTTATATGTCTCCGTCGGAGGTTATATCGCGCCTGATTGGTCGGTGTTGACTCCGCCCCCTTTGCTGCCGTGTCGGGTGTCTCACTTGTTGACGGGTTTGTAATTTGCATGGCTAATTGTGTTTTATTTTAATGTTGAATAATTCTCCCATGTGTTAGAAAGATGCAGGGCGCCATCTCTTTTATTTAGATGTCCACTTTTCTCGATTTCAATGGCTTCCCGTATTAGTCTGGTTTTGTAATGAGTTGTTTGTGCGATCTGTTTGCAACTGTCGAAATTGATTTTATGGCCCGATTGTTGTTGGTGTTGGAACAGAGCCGATGTTGTCTGTTTATTTTTGACAGCTAATCTGTGCTCATCTAAAAGGGGCTGAAATTCTTCTGTTCGTTTGTCCGACGTATACCTTATCGCACGTTCCACAAGTTATACTATAAACCCCTTGATTTTCAAGTTTAACTTTTGGTTTGGGATTTCCTAAATTTGTGCCTATGGTCTGATGCGGTTTGTATGCTGTCGCTATGTCATTCCTTCGAAGAATTCGGCCAATTCTATCCGTTGTCCCTTTGATGTATGGTAAGACTGCTTTTGGTTTTTCGTTGAGGTCATCATTTGCCTATTGCCTTTTTGATTGTTTGGTTTGTGTATCCGTTTTGTCGTAGAGCGTTAGTTATCTGTTTTAATTCGTGTGTTTTGTTATTGTCGTCGGTCAGTCGTATGGATCTGGAAACTAGCGTGTTGGCAACTCCCTGTATTTGAGAAGGGTGGTCATGGGATTTGTAGTTTAAGTATCTGTTCGTCTGAGTTGGCTTTCTATATACGGTGTGGTCGAAACTCAGGTAGATCACCTCTCAGTTCACCGTAACAACGCATTGAGAATGCGAAGTGAGACCTTGGCGAAACGTCTGCAGGATTCAAACATGAATCAATATAACGGACGGATGTATTCCCGGATAAATATTTCTTCATATTGTTCCATCCATTCTCAACAGTATTTTCATAGAACCAGAAGATATCATAGCTAGTTTCGATGTTAAGAGCTTATATCCAAGCATACCAGTAGAAGAAGCACTTCAACAAATATCTGAGAATGAAGACCTCCTACAATTCATAATAGATTTGTCACGACACTGCCTCAAAAGTGCCTATTTTATGTATGACAACCGCATATATAAACAAACCGACGGAGCACTATCACCAGTGGTGGCAAACCTCTTCATGACCTATTTCGAGAAAAAGGCACTACAGACAGCAAACCTGAAGACAAAGTTATGGCTAAGATACGTCGATGATGTATTTGTCATATAGCCCTTCAGCAAACAAGAACTTCTTAAGTTTCTGGAACACCTAAACTCCATACACCCCAGGATTCAATTTACAGTAGAACTTGAGGAAAACAACCAGCTGCCTTTTCTTGACGTCCTCGTAAGAAAAAAACCCCAGAATAGGCACTTCGACCACACCGTATATAGAAGGCCAACACACACGAACAGATACTTAAACTACAAATCCCATCACCACCCTTCTCAAATACAGGGAGTTGCCAACACGCTAGTTTCCAGATTCATACGACTGACCGACGACAATAACAAAACACACGAATTAAAACAGATAACTAACGCTCTGCGACAAAATGGATACACAAACCACACCATCAAAAAGGCAATAGCACAACAACACCTTGAGCCAAAACCAAATGATGACCTCACCGAAAAACCAAAAGCAGTCTTACCATACATCAAAGGGACAACGGACAGAATTGTCCGAATTCTTCGAATGCATGACATAGCGACAGCATACAAACCGCACCAGACCATAGGCACAAGTTTAGGAAATCCCAAACCAAAAGTTAAACTTGAAAACCAAGGGGAATATAGTTGGAACGTGCGATGGTATACGTCGGACAAACGAACAGGAGAATTTCAGCCCGTTTAGATGAGCACAGATTAGCTGTCAAAAATAAACAGACAACATCGGCTCTGTTCCAACACCAACAACAATCGGGCCATAAAATCAATTTCGACAGTTGCAAACAGATTGCACAAACAACTCATTACAAAACCAGTCTAATACGAGAAGCCATTGAAAACGAGAAAAGTGGACATCTAAACAAAAGAGATGACGCCCTGCACCTTTCTAACACATGGAAGACAATTATTTAACATCAAAATAAAACAGAATTAGCCACGCAAAATACAAACCCGTCAACTAGTGAGACACCCGACACGGCAGCAAAGGGGGCGGAGTCAACACCGACCAATCAAGCGCGGTATAACATCCGACGGAGGCATATAAAATAAACAGCTCAGGTAGATCACCTTTCAGCGCATTGATAATGCCAAGTAAGACCTTGGCGAAACGTCTGCAGGCTTCAAACATGAATCAATATAACGAACGGATGTATTCCCGGATAAATATTTCTTCATATTGTATATGTATACAAACATTGCTCGTATTATAAGCATTATATATCCGACGTAAGTGCGGGCGAAACGTCGGAAAACTTTGTTTATGTGTTGGTTCAGATATATAAATAAATTCAAAAAAATGACGCGGTCCAAATCCGGAAGCAGAGTCAGCTATCCCTGAATTACTGTTTTTTCGGATTTTCTCTAAAACCGAAAATCTCAAGTTATAGAAAAAAACATGGTACCTTTCTTTTATATTCCTTAGTACAATGCCGTTCAAATCATGAAAATTGCCCAAGCCGTTTTTGAATAATAACTGAGTATACATAAAAAAAAGATGCCTACGAACTGGTAACCTCCCCTTTATTGGAAGTCCTTTAAAAGGAACTAAAGTGAAAAGAAATTCATTATACTTTATATTTATATATTTTTATATGTTTCTATTTATTGGGTTCAACATAGCAATTAGATAAAGATGGAGTTAATTTAATGCAAATTACTCCACATATCCTGAGCAGTGTTAACAATTAAAACTTAAGCCACCATAAATCGACATGAATTAAAATAAAATCGTTAGGTATGGAAATTGAGTGTATCAATTATTCAGGAAAATCCTATTAACTATTGAGTCTTACTCTCTGGGGGAAATTCAATTGTGCTATTAGTTCATATGTTTAATATACTAAATTTTAAATTTCACTGAGATTAGTAATAGAAATTTTCACTTACGTAATGTTTTATAATATATTTTTTGCATTTTGGAATAAATCATTCAAATGTATAGGTACTCAATATATTAGTTGTTACGTTTAATTTTCTTTAAAATGAATGATATATATTTTTATAAAATCCATCTCATTCACTTACCTTTTCACTTATTTCATTCCGTTAATTCTAAATGTTAAACCGTCCGTTCCTATTCGATTTGTAGATGTCGTTTATGGATTTCTTAGTAATTTCATTGTTTTGGTTACATATCGAGCTGAAGGTTAGTTTCTGTTGTTATACATTTTATCGGGACGAATCACTGGTACGCATTTTGTCGATGATCTGCTATTCTATACGGACGGACGATTTGTCTTGACATTTTTAGTGTGTTATGATAAGAGTTTTGTGATGTACGTCTGTGAGGAAAGGGTCAACTTTCAGTTAATTTGAGAGTTTCTGGTAGTCAGTTGGAGGTCGACAGTTGGAGAGGTAAGTCTAGGAATTAGATTGATCCGCAAAGGTTAAGGGGTTAAGTTGCATCGTGCATGTGATTGATTGTTAAAAGTGAAATCCAAATTAATTAGTGACTTGTGTGTGCCATCCAATTATTGGAAGAGGTTGGATGCATTTCAATAATGTTCACCGTTAATTGTAAATCTATATTTTTGGGAAAATAATTAATAATTTTAATTAATTTAGCCAGGATCGAAACAATTTCACTTGGCCATAGCACACATTGGATCTTTTCTGGTTATAAATGCCGACATCCTACGTGTCAATGCCATCAATTAGGAGTTAGGACCCAAGCCACATCAAGGTCCTGATCAATACTATTTTTGGGTTATCAGCTGTTCAATATTTAACGTAAGCTGCTGGTTTGTTGGAGAAGTCTAGCATCCCGAGCCTATTTTTTCGAGCTCTATATCATTTCAACACAACGGTTGGAGGCTTGGTTAACTTCAAATGCTTTGCTGTATGTGACTACAGGTCGAACTTACGTTTTCAAGGTATTTAACTGATTTATTATAATTATTTTTTATATCACATTTTGAGTTTAATAATAGACGTACGAAGACTTCTTTTTTTAAACATTTTATGACATATTCAGGGCCGGATTTAATTTAATGCCGCCTCAATACTGAAATTTTATTCAAACTAGTAATATATCCTTTTTTTTTAAATTAAAAAGTGACAAAATTATAGGTAATTTACAAATAATGCACTAATTGAATTTCTTGAATTATCAAAAACATAAAAAATGATTAATTGAAAGAAGTAATTAATTATATTGAGAAATTTTTATGAGACTGGGGTTTTTTTCACTTTCGAAATGTTGCCGCTCGTCCCGGCTGCCCCTGTTGAATCTCTAATTAAATAAACTTATTGAAACATATATTTATGTTATCTAATATGGGCTGATGAGTTAATGAAACGCATAAAAATTGTTTACCATGGTTATTTTGGGTATTTAATATTATATGAACATATTTTGTGGTAGGAATATTTGTCCTTTTTTAAATGACTTCCAAAAAAGAAGATGTTATCAATACCGCGATTTTTTTTTTGTATGGATGTTACTACATTTCTTCTCCATTTAAATAATTATCTACCCCGGTCGGGGTGGCATAGGTCAACCAAATTAAAGTGTTGTTAGTTTATGTGGTGCATATTGCCCTGCCAGAATTTCATAATTTCAATATTAGAAAAGAATTTTTTTCGTAAAAGAATGACTGATTTGTATATATTTTTTAAAATTTATTGTTAGTGGTCTTAAATGCTTTTCTATATTTTGTAAAATGCCATCGAAATGAAGTTACTGACATTTCCTCTTAAATATTTTAATTTCAACATAATAGTGCGGGAACTATAGACATTGAAAGTTTGAATCATGAATTTAAAAATTTTGCGGATACTTCGCAAGCATATAGGTAGTATAGTATTTTATAATTAATTTCATTAAATATATTTGAGACTCATTAAATCAACGAGCACCAAGCCCATTTTGTTTCTATACCTATTAAATATCGATTTACATGAACATTTTTTAATTTTGCGAAGACGGTGCTTTGGCTGTCACCAACTTCTGACCTAATAGTAAAATCGCTATTCGGTACGATTATACACAGGATGTCTAGTATAGCAAAGAAAACCATAGAGTGAACTGATAAGTGCAATAGTAATAAGAATTAATTTAACATATTTTTGGCTTATTAAGTCAACGCGTACAAGTTCATTTTGATCGTAAACTGTTACCTGTCAATTTAAACGAAAACATATAATTCTGTAATGTTGGGTCTTTTAGTGTTATCTGGTCCCGGTCAATTAAAGTTATACAAACCAGATAAAGAATGAAAATGCACTCATTTTCTTATGTTTACTTTTATTTTCCACATATACACTTTTTATCTGCTACATGATTTGCTTGATTTTTATAAAAATATGTATTTAATTTTCTAATTTGATCACCAAAATTAACATTAGAGTTTTATCTTACTAATAAACTTTTAGGGTAGCCTTTTATAATCTACTGTCTGAATTTTAGGCTCTGTAGATTGGAAGATAAAGGGGAAACTAGGTCAAGTGTTAGATAATAAATTATTAAATCTTCTAGACAAATTATTTAAAAATACAAATAAAATATATGTTTCAAAATTTTAGATAGTGTAGTTTCTAAAGTGGGAATTAAGTCGATGTTAAATATTTTTGGTAATATTTTTTAAACAAATGATTCAAAATATGATATATTCACATATTAAGCCTTTTATTTGGTATATTACATCATGCGTTTGAAAATTAAATTTTTATTTTCCATTTAATTCTATAATTTGTCCACAAAATTAATATTGGGGTTTTGTACTAATTTTTCTTATAAGGTGAGCCACAGTACCCCTAATCTTTTTCAATAGATATTTTGGGTAGTATAGTTTCGGAAATAAAGCTGGAAATGAGATTTTTTATAGCGTTTTGTTAATATCTTGTAAACATTTAATTTTAAAAATATGAAAAATATATATTTGTAGTCCTCATAATGAGCCCTTTCATTTGATGTATTGCATGATCCGTTCAAAAATATTTTTTATTTTCTGTTTAATTCTATCAGTTTTAAGATCCATTTTCAATTTACTTTTAAAAATGTCTTTATATTTTTACTTTAATACTATTTCTTTTAAGTTTATTTTATGTTAATAATATAACGCAGTGTTGAGGTTATGGGTACTATCATGGTATCTTAGTAGCTTGTAGCGTGGTAGCAACATCAAAGCAACAAAGCAAGAATTTATATGTCCAGACCCTGAGAGCATTTCTACATTGATGGTATAAGTCGCGACACGACACGACAAAACAGAGTTAACTATCGATCTATGTTTATACTTATTGGTCTTTATCATGAAGCGAACACATGTAACAAGGCAAGGTCAGCCATCTATGAATTCAAAGCTAGCCTTGTTTTAAACTAATGCTCGGGACAGACAGAGATACGAGATATGAATGGAGATATGAAGCTTAAAAACATGCGCTAAGAAAAATTTTGCTGCGCGCATGCTCCATGTCTTACAAAGTTTTCAGACTTAGGGATGGTTTCAAAAATAATATAATATGGGCACTTCTAGACTGAAGTTGCTGCAGCTGCTCGCAGTTACTAGTCTATAAAGTTTGTAAGTCATAGAGCATGCCATCAACAAAATTTTTCTTAGCGCGGTGCTAACTTTTTATCCCCATGTTTTTTAACTTCTTATCATTCGTATCTCTATGTCTGTCTCGGGCCTTAGTTCAAAACAATGCTAGCTGTGAACATTTAGTTAATGAATTCATAGATGGCTGACCTAGCCTTGTTACATGCGTCGGTTTCATGACAAAGACCATTAAGTATAAACATAGATCGATAGTTGACTCTGTTTTGTCGTGTCGTGTCGCTACTTATACCATCAATGTAGAATTGCCTGAGATTTGGACATATAAATTCTTACTTTGTTGTTTTGATGTTGCTACCACGCTACAAGCTACTAAGATACCATGATAGTACACATGACCTCAACACTGCGTTATATTATTAACATAAAATAAACATTATTTTTGGAGCAAAAGTGAGTAATGTAACTTAAAAGAAATAGTATAAAAGTAAAAATATAAAGACTTTTTAAAAGTATATTGAAAGTGGATTTTAAAACTGAAGAGGTACAGGTTTTTCTGCGTTACCTTGTTTAATATTTTAATTTGTATTTTATTTAAAATTTTGTTTGTTTTCATTTTATTTTTAATTTACTGTTTGAATCCCTTTATACTTTTACTTTTCCCCAATATTTTGACTTTTTTAAGTCATATATTATTCCATAGAGGGTCAATGTAATCGAACAAAAAATCTAATGTATTGATTAATTCTAATTAATTGGAATCAATGTCATTCAAATTAAAATTTCTACAAAGCGTGAGCTCTAAGTTTCCAAAAATATAATGCAAAACTGTAAAAGATTAGCAAACTATATCAAAATATTTGTAACTTGAAAGTTTAAACAAAGTACTAGGTTGTATAGAACGGAGAAAGAAGATTTTGAGAAGTAACTTCACAATTATTGTAAAATTAGCGTTTTCAGAATTGATACTTTGATTTTAGTTAAGCCTTTGAATTATCATAACTGTAGTTCTAGGCTACCTAGAGGTTTGTAGGAACCCTCAAATCAACGGTTTTAATCTCTTCTTTTATAATTTGTTATATACAAATGTCTTCAGACTCTCTGATTGATAGAAATAAGCCGTAAGTTTTTATTAAATTGGATTACTTCAGTAGCAAAATACTCATTTTTTAGAGGTTTAAATGAAGTAGATAGAGGCTCAGGCTAAGACAATCTCCAATAAGACGTTATTATTTTTATAAAAAAATACTTCTAAAAACTTTTTGTGTAATTTAAACTTTGAAAATGCATAAAAACGCGTATTTATAAAAATGACCATTTTCAATCCGCTGTATCTCCGAATCTACTGAACGGATTTTAACGCACCACATCTCATTTTGAAGGTGTTTTGTAAAACTTTTCAAATGCCGCCGAGAAAACTAAAATTGGATTAAATATCGCTTTTTGGCGAATTTTTGAAAATGACAGTTTTTAACATTTTTAACTTTACTTAAAATGCTCCCAAAAATCACCGTTGTTAATTAGAGACTTGAACTTTTTACTGAAAAAACTACTTAAAATTACAAAACAAACGACGTTTGGTTAGTGGAAATCGGTTAACTGGTCTCCGAGATAGAGCCTGTCAAATATAGGGTAAAAACGGCCTTTTTTGTGTGTTTGACGGGCCCTATCTATGGCCCTAAGGGCTCTAGAGGGCTGTAACTCTCAGGATAACGTTTTTTCAATAGGTTCAGTAACATACTAAAATTTGAAGAAAATCCGAGGGACCCCCCCTACAAAATACCTTTTAAAGTAGAAATATTGCTTATAAATAAGCAAAATTCTAGTCAAATATTAAAATAATGTTACTTATATGATTTTACAAAACACTTAAACACTATTAACAAATTAAAATATTAAAAAATTATTACGCCACTACAACGAAATCTATCTAATTGTCTGAAATGTTTATTTAATGTGTTGTATCCTTTATGGCTTACAGTGATGTCCTTTCTCTTAAAAATATTTTTTATTTTTTCTGTTAGCTTAGGAATACTTATATGGGAATGTGAGAAATTGTTAATATTTTTGAGGTAGTTTTCCTGTTGCATGTCTTTTATTATAAAATTTATGTATCCTTTTTTTAAATGATTCAACGGGATCGGCTGGATACTTGTTTTCTTGAAGGGCTTTTTTTGCTTTCCAAACAGTAGCAACGAATTGAGAATGCCAAGTGAGATCTTGGCGAAACGTCTGCAGGATTCAAAGATATATAATAATAATAATGATGTTTATTTCTCAAAAAAATCACAATAAATAACAAACAACAATAATACATATATATATTTTTTTAACAATTAACGTAGATAATTACACGCCACTAACATTTAAATTGATAAATAAACAATGGAATGTCACCAGAAGGTAATACCTTGAGTAGGACAGAGAAGATCAGTACAGTACTACTTATATCATTTTTTACACAAAAAAAATAATATCTACATTAACAATACTAACATATTTCACCACAATAAACCGTAAACAATTGATATCTCAAAAGTAACTCCTTGTACGAGATTCAAGTAGTCCACAAGTAAAGTGTAGTTAAATAATTTTTTATTATTAATTTACATCTTAGTAACATTCACATATAATAGTTTTATAGTTTTAACAAATTCCTATTAGTTGTAATATTTTTCTTCTGTTTACATTAAATATCCATCTTTTAACATTAATTTTTAATACCATATAAGAAGAAGACATCTTAATATCATATGGCAGTATATTGTATATTTTAGGCAAAATAAACATAAATGACCTTTGACCAACAGATTTCATCATTTTTGGTATTTTCAGTGTGTTTTGATTGTTACGGGTATTGCAACTATGGTCAACTACTTGAAATAATGCTTTATGGTTAAAATAAAATAATAATATCTTCTTGCAATATTCTTGTCTAGGATCCATTACAGCACTCTCAGTATATATTAAATCTGATGCATAAAGTAAAGGCTTCTTATAAATTATCTTTAATAGCCACTTTTGTATAATTTCTAGTTGTCTCAAATAACAACTTACTGCGCCACCCCACCCTAGAATTCCATATGATATATGTGACTGTACTAAAGAATAATAAATAAATAAATAAAAATAAAAAAAAATAAATAAATTTCTTAGATATTTAAACTTATATAATAGGGACCTTAATTTTGTTGTTACATTTGTTATATGCTTATCCCATCTTAACATATTGTCAATAGTAATACCAAGGTACTTAATATAATTTTTTGATTTGATTTCAATATGTTGCCCATCTGCATTGAAAGTGAGCTTCCTGTATGTAGGTTGCTGGTTGTCTGCATCGAGAATGTAAGGAAATACGTTTTGGTAAAATTTATAGATAAAAGTTTAGAAGAGAAAAACGAAATTGTTAGCAAAATCGGTTTTTACCCTAGACTCTAATTTTTCCCAGGTTTTTTCTTTATAAAATATTGCTGTATCATCTGCAAAGGTTATGATTTTTCCACAGGTTTTTATTTTAAACAAATCATTAATATAAAGTATAAAGAGTACAGGACCTAACACAGTACCTTGAGGTACCCCGAATTGGACAGTTCTATTCGAACTAGAAACGTCCCCAATTTGAACACATTGTTTCCTATTTTCTAAATAGCTCTTAAATAAATCTAGTACTTGGCCTCTTAGACCTATATTTTCAAGGGTTTTAAGCAAGTCCGGATGACTGACGGAATCGAAAGTCTTTGCTAAATCAACGAATATACAAAGTGATTTCTCACTTTTATCTAGTGCATTGTAAATTTCCCCGTAAGGTCAGCTATTGCATCTTCCGTTGATTTAGCTTCACCAAAGCCATATTGTTGGTCTGAGAGTATTTCGTGTTTTCTGATAAAATTACATAGTCGAATTTTTAAATTTTCTCATAAACTTTTGCTAAATTTGACAATATTGATACAGGTCTGTAGTTTCCTCTTATGAATCAATATAACCAACGGATGTATTCCCGGATAAATACTTCTTCATATATATATATATATATATATATATATATATAGTGGATTCATTTTACGAAAATTCTAATATCTTGTGGGGGACAGATGGGGAGAAATATTTTTTGAAAAGTTTATTCTTTTTCGGAAACAAAACATATATATATATATATATATATATATATATATATATATATATATATATATGTATATATTCATATTTTTGAACCATATTTTATGACTATAATTTTACTATACTATTTATTTCACCCACTTACTTCCAAAATTTATTGAATCAATGTCTATAATTATGTTATACCCCTCCTATAATTCAAATATCCTAACTGCTTATGCTTATGTAATAAATTTTTGGTACATCCTGAATAACAATAATTTTACTCCACCCTTACTTCAAACACCTTGTATAAGGAACTACTTATGTCCACACTATATAACTTTTTTAACCACCTTGTATAACTATAGTTCTACTCCACCTTATATTTCAACCATCCTGTATATTCGACTGCTTCTAACATTGTTTGAAGCCTTCTTTATAACTGTAATTATACTCCCTCCTATAACGCAAATATTCACTCTGTATAACTATAATTTTGCTCCACTCTTATTTCAACCACCATGTATATGCAACTACTTATATGCCAACCAATACAATATTTTTTTAACGACCCTTTTTATAACTAATTCAATTCCGCTCCTATGTATCCAACTGCTTATGTACCACCTAATGTCACATGCACGCACGCACACACCTACAACTGTAAATGATATAGAAAAGATCGCTGGCATAACAATTTTTCGTTTTGATAAACTAATGGAATATAACTTAACTTCGTCTCTAAAAGAAACTGACTTCAAATGAATCAAATTGAAAACCTTTACAAATACCCTGTACTATAATATATGGAATCAAGCTGGAGCACATCGTTGTATAATACAATTTAAAATATTCAAATTGCTTGAGCCGTTTTAGCGAAAACAGTGAAGATTCCTTGAAATTCACAGAAATGTAGTTCCTTAATTACATTTTTTTCTGATTTCCTGGAAAACCGTAAATTTCACGCTATAGACAATTATATGCAGTTTAAATTATTAAAATTGTTTTTGAATAATCTCTGGTCATACATAAAAATAAATGCCGATGAATTGACAAGCTCCTCCTTTTTGGAAGTCGCTTAATAAATAGAAGCGGATTTTACCATTTTGCGAAAATTCAGTTTTCAGATAGGGGTAACTGGGGTGATTTTTACGAGAAAATATCAATATTTCTCGGGAACCGAAAATAATACAGATATGAGAATTATAATATTAATATTTTAAATTAATAGAGAATTGATGTGGAATTTTTCAAAATTTCTCTTATTGAACGAAAATGTTCAAATTGTCTAACTGTTAAACGTAGAAAATATCAAAAATATTAATGTCAAAAATATAGGTGATATCGAACATGCCAAAAATGATAATGTTAAAATACCAAAAATTTCAAAAATATCAAAAAGATTATTAATGTCAAAGATTGCAGTGACAATGTATGTAACAAAAAATTATAAAATGGAAAACCGGACACCCGCAATATTAAATATCAAACACGTCAAATATGTGTAGCTCTTCTGTTCATATTAGTCGGCCAATTTTAAAAGTAAACTGAATTTTCTTAACTGTAAAAGTGTGTGGCTGCCTCTTGACCAGAAGTATTGTGCATTTTCTATAGCATTATAAAATTGTAGTTTGTCTGTTAGCGGAAAAACAACTACCATGTTCGGTAGCACACAATTAGTCAATTGGCTCTATAGCAAATATTGGATACGAACTTGCATCAACTTAGCATTTATTCAAAATTCGGAATATGCCAGTGTAAAGGCCCCCATAGACGCGAATAGTTGTCGTCCGTTTTGGTTGTTCAGATTTAAGTCGTCGTGCAAGTAGGAGCGTGTATGATACCAAGTCGTCCGTTTTAGTTGTTGCGTTCCGTCAATTGTTGGGCATGAAGCAAATCAGCGACCGGTTGGTTTGCTTGATAAAAAGACGGAGTTGTCTGTGTGGATTACTTTATAGTCTTTCTAGTAATTGTTTTAATTGTTTTGACATAAAATAGTGACTTGCGATGATGTCAAGAGAGTTTCTTACAGAATTTATAGAATTGTATAGAGACAATGAGCATTTGTAGAAAATAAAAAGTAAAGATTAGACAAACAAACAGATAAAAAATTCTGGCTGTGATATTTTAATTGAAAAATTGAAAGAAGTCGACTCAAAAGCTAATAAAGAAATGGTTGCAAAGAAAATTAAATCTTTAAGAACTTGTCTAATTTTAGAAGACTGACGAATAACTGAATATAATACTGTGTGTGGGGTGCATCCGTCTTCCGTTTTGCGTGACTACTCTAAATCTGAACAAGCAAAACGGACGATAAGCATGAGTGTCTATGGGTGGATAACAAAATGTTATATTGTTAGACTGAGATAAGGCCTCGCAAATTTAGATAAACAAACGGCAGAACAGATAAGGCAAGACATCGCCCAAATCATCAGATATCAGATCCGCAAAACCAGCTCAACCAAACCTCAGCCGACATGAAATGAAAGCCCTTAAAACTCTCAAAGAATCCGAAAATATCACCATACTATCTGCCGATAAAGGAAACTCCACCGTCGTAATGAACACTATAGACTACCAGGACAAAATGAAACACTTTCTCGACAATATGTGTCTTAATCTTAATCCTACTGCAATTGTCTCAGCGATGCTCCAACAATTCTTTAGCCCGTAGGGAATCTTTTTTCAAACTCCACCACTCACTTAATGTGACATAATTTCTTTGTTAGTTGAAAAAAAAAACTCATACATTTTCATTAAATTTTGTGAATAGGCTGTGGTCGCTAGTGACTTTCACCAGCGTCTTGATAATATTTACAACCTTCTTTAAGATTTTTACGACTGCACTCCTCACTTGTAAGACATATTTCTATTCTACTGATAATATGTATTATTTTCAGAAAGCACATGGTGGTTAAAAACTTATAGGTAACCAATACAACGTTCTCAGACGCTGCTCAATACGAATGCGTCAAGACTAGTAATTGAAGCCCACTCCCCTCCCCCCGGTCCTACCTATAGCCTTCAAGCAATTACTATTCATAAGAAGTCTGCAACTCTCCAATGGACACTAATTAAATATTACAAAATCAGCGGAGGGACAAATTGGAACCAACCGTGGGTTAACATGAGCCATTATGTTAAGGCGACAGGATTCGACAGGAACACCGGACGAACAGAGGCCACCATCGACAATGTTTTGACTCCTTACTCTGTTTACGAATTCAGGGTGACAGCTTGGGATGATTTAAGTATGGACGTTCCTTCACAACCTAGTACTAAACATTCTACACCACCTGAAAGGCTCCACAAGGAAATGTTGGCGGTACGTAAACTAATTATACATAAACTTTGATGGAAAGCAACAACATTAATATCACTTTGAAAACGCGAGATGTAAAGACCGACATCTAGGATTTTCGGGGAAACTAACACATAGAGGTTTTCCGAATCTGGAGCCGTTCCATGTAATTGCTGTTACCCGTAATTCCTAGGTTACAATGTCACGATTAAATTTTCAGTTTAACTTTCGGAAATATTGAATACTCTCTTCAAGGCGTCATTCTTTTGTACAAAATTACGGGTAAGAGCAATTACATGGAACGGCTCCAGATTCGGAACCGCTATGTGCTAGTTTCCCCGAAAATCCTAGATGTCTGTCTTTTTATCTCGCGTTTTCAAACTTAACGAAATATGTCAAATACATTTGTTCGAGAGGACATTCAATTGTGGGAAGAGCAACTGATGAAGGTTGCCTAACCAGAAACATATATTATATTTATTGTCTTGCGTACAAAAGAACGACACTTCGAAGAGAGTATTAATATCACTTGATCACCAGGTTTACATACTTTTTTTATTTGTGTTGCAGGTAGAGGTGAAAAAATCGGTGACCTTACAATCACCTCGGATCCTCTTAAACCAGGCGAACAAAACGGTCCCGATATTTACTACAAAGTCTTCTGGAGGAAGAGAGATATGCAACCTGAATTCCAGAGCGTTGCCCTCTAGAAATTTGGCAACACCGGCATGGCATGGCAGTAGTGCACATTCTAATTGAATTCGTCTACCCTGAATATATAGTCAAAGTTCAAGCTTCAATGACATTGGACCTGGTCCTATTAGCCCAGGCAGGGTCATTTTCTCTGCCTCAGGTGTCTCCAAAACAAGTCAGTGCAAGGTTCTTTTATTCTTCAGCTCTTAGCGTAAGTTGGGTACCAGTTGACCAGACTGGAGAGAAAATCAGAGGCATGCTATCGGGCACAGGAGCAAATATTGGGAAAAGGATACTCATGAAGAAGACGCAGTTTATTATTTGTCAAGAACAACAATGCCTTGGGCTTTTATTGTACGGCTTCAGCCAGATACATACTACTTTATTAAATATTTATTGGTAAGTAGGACAAATGAATAGATATGAGTGAAGATTGTTGTTTATCTTACACTTATTCTATATATCTTTTATTCATGCATAAATATTTTGAAAGGCATGTTCTTTTTTCCAAAATACACTGTTTTGATATTTTTGTGTGTATAGATTTTTGTGACCGAGATTGTTTTCTCACTTTATTGCCTTTGTTGTTGTGATCTCCCCAATTTTAGTTCTTAGCACTGCGTCAGAAGTCTTTTCAGATACAATTACTCCTTCTGTTCCAAAATGTGCTTTGTATGTAAATCAATCTTATCTGTTTCTACCCTTAATATTGTTATAAAAATCTATCCAGTCCGTCCCTGGTTTCATTCCGTGAGCCATCAATCGCTGGGATAGAAAAAAAAAGAAGAGCTAGAAGGTTCGGGTGGGAAAAAACTTATCTCGAAATTTTATTTCATTAATTGCTCAAATTGCAGTTGCCTTTTTTCTTCGGTTTAGCCTTGTTTTCTGCAAATTTCGATAATAATCCTTCCATTAAATTTTGTTGTTTTTCTTCCATGGCAGTGACAAGATTTTCTAATTCTATTTTACGTTTTTCATCAAAAGATTCCACTAACCTTTGTTGAATTTCTTCTTGATGTTGTTTCTCCTTCTTGTCACGTTTTTCTAGAATCTGGGCTATTCTTTCGTCTAGTCCCTCCGTAACCTGCTTGACTATTTTTTTGGTAGTTTCTTCCATTTTTTTCTTTTTTTTACTTCACTTAATCCTGCACTTCTGATCACCAAATTTGTTATATACGCCGTGGGTTCAATTAAAATTTAAAAACTGAAACTAGAAACTTTTACTTACATCAATATACACAACAGCTGATTCGAATATCACAAATATAATACAACACAAGCTCTTCGCCGCACTAACTAACTCCTGCTAGTAGGGGGGGGCAGCATCAGTTTTAGGATTACAGATTGAATTGAAACAATTGTTACATAGTTTAATCTAGCTGTGCATTTTTGGAAGAGCACAATTTGGCTGTTAATTGAAATATTTTTTGTCTTGTTTTCTAGAACGTACATACAGGGAGACCCCACAGAAACCGCCTGTCATGTTATACGGCATGAATCCAACCGCAATTACTGTCGTATGGCGTTACGTTCAAACATCTCAAGAAGAAGAACCTTGCAAGGGTACGAAATAAGGGTGTGGGAAAATGAGCAGGATTTGAGCACAGCATACACTATCATTCCGTTTGGAGGAAAGCTTGAGGGATATGTGGACAATTTGTCTCCTGACAGAACGTACAGTCCTGGTGTTCTGGCCTATTCCAACTGTGGACACGGTAGGATGAATTCTCCAGTGAAAGAGTTACAAATCGGTGAGTTAAAAGGGAATATTAGGTTTGTGATTGTTAACATATTTGGGTTTTGTATGGGTCCTACTGTATAATCATTTCTAATGTGGATTCTTTATTTTGGAACTTGTCAACTTGTACTTTTGAAAATTGTTCCCCAACGTTTAACACAGATCAAGCAATTGTTTTTGGTATTATAAATAGTTAAAAAAACTGAATTGATTGTCATTGCATATAAGAGTAATATGGACGCCACATAAACAGAGATGGCTAGATTCACCATTTTTGTAACCTTAGCTCAACTGTATAAGGTTGATGGATGACATGCACAATAATTTTGGAGATAGGTTAGAATTTGTTAATTAAGCGTTTAATTTGCATTATCTGCCACATTCTAATTTAAATATAGAAAAAATCAGTCTGACATCCCTTGTTAAGTGTGGTATTTAAAAATATCCACGTGTGTAAAACTTTTAATTTAGAATTTCAAATATTATTTTTTGGGTTAAAAATAGAAGACCTTGACCTTTTAAATGCAAAAGAGTCAAAGTGGTACAAGAGAAGAGCTGGTTAAAGTTAAAATTAAGTTTATAATTGGACATTATATTATTAAATTTATTATTAAATTTTATAATGTAATTTATTTATTTATTTAAGCTTTCTTGCTCAACAGTATCAAACACTAACAGAGCATATATAAAACCAAATAAAAATACGCTATAACCAATTAAATCTATCATAATAAACAAAACATAAATAAAAAAAGACAAAAAAGAAAAAAATAACTCAACGTAAATATTTCAGTGTAAGAAGATCTCCAACATGACAAACATGAATGTCACAATGATTGCAAATATTGGTGTAATAGTAACACACTTGTGCATAGGAGATTTGAGCAAAACATTTGTTCAAGCCCTAGAGCACAAAAATGTTAAGCTATTTCTGGCATCAGTTCGAGGTACCAGAAAATTGATTTTGTTAAGTAGTGTGAATCAATATTATTATGAAGTAAGTTGAACAGAAATTTTAAGAAGGCACATACTCTTCGATTATGAAGGCTGACAAATGAAAACTGATTTAATAACACAGATCAACATTTGAACTAAGCGGGAACACGGCGTGTCGTATAGGGTACTAGAGGTTTTTCGGGTCGCTGATTACGATAAGAGGGTCGGTTGACCTTCATCACGTCAGGTTCAAGGGCATTTGAAGGTCAAATCGAGAGAGTTCTTCTAAATAATCTAAAAAAAATCATGCTTACGTTCTTGAGGTCCCTGAGTGCGAATCTGTAGTTTATTTTAGATTATTTAAGCCAGTTAAAGCAAGGTTGTGATCCCGGCCAGTTAAGGCAAAGCCACTTAACCCTCGCCTTGGACACTTTTTGTGAGGACTTTGACTTGTCGCATTGGACTCTACATTATCCAAATGTCCCATTAACCTAACGCTACGGTCACATGATGACGAGGCTTGCGGGCCCGCTTTCCCACCTTGACCAGCCGCCGATTCTGGGTTTCTGAAGCATTGCCTCGAATTTTATTTCTGCGAGGTTGCCATGAAGGCATGAAAGCCGCTACCCAGGAACTTCGCCGGATAGTGAAACAACTCCATTACCCACCGTCACCCGACACTGCGTGGAGGTGTCCTGAGTGCAACCACACATTTTTTTCAGACTTTTTGTAGAATTCTCGTGATTTGACCTTCAAATGACATTCGGACTCAGAGACTTCAAAAACATAAGCAAGAATTTTTTCACATTTTTGGGTTGAACTCTTCGATTTTACCTTCAAATGCCCTTGACCCTGATGTGATGAAGGTCAACCGACCTTGTCATCGTAATCAGCGACCCAAAAACCCCTAGTACGCTATTCGGCATATCGTGTTCCGGCGTAGATCAAATGTTGACCTGTGTAATCTGCCATGTTCAATACCCTGTAGTGTATAGCTATTGCACGTTTTGAAGTACAGATATTTTAGAAACCTTTGAATTCGCTCAACAGAAACTTTGTGACACTCATAAAAGGGATATAATACAATATTTTTAAAGCTGCAACATTTGAAAAACCGTGACAATTCTTACAATGAACCCACACATTCGAGCAGCATTAGATGTCATAAACTCAATATGTCGCATTTAGCGCCATTTCAGCATATATCGTTATGTAATTAAGTGGACAATTTTGAAATAAGGTATTGATTCAAGTTATACAATTTTGGAGAAGTTAATATCTTATAGTGCATAGAATGTTTCCAGCACATAAATATGTAACAGTACAATTGACAATTATTAAGATAAATTAGGCTGACTTACCGGAAAGGTAAAAGGGTGTATGTAATACTATGTGCAGATCCAATATGTAGTTCCGTCCATAAAATATGCACATAATGTCAGGGCCCGAAACTGTTATAGTTCGAACTGTTCGGCATGAGAGGCGATGCGAAACTCGCCGTTGACACATTCAACGACAAAATATGTGTTTTTTTTTCAACATATAGTACAGGAAAAGAAGGAAAATAAAAGAAATTTAAGGATATCAAAACCTAATTCCTGTAAATAAACAAATAATACATTCAGTCTAATGCACTTGAGTATCCAGTTTATATAAACTGCAAAAAACAAAATAAATATTCGCCAAATATACAATGAAGACGAAACATTCTCCCCCACATAAAAGGTATTTAGCCTTGTATCTCTCTGTTAAAGGACAAAGCTTGACTAAAGGACGTGTTGTATGAAACCCTAAATTTGCATAAGTTTTTATTATACGTGCTAATGGCCATTTAATTAATTCAACTCATTCTTTATAAGTACCAAAGAACCCACTGAAGGTGGATGAATTGAATTCTTATACCACTTTACCCTCTGATGAAAGGTATGAAGATACTCCTGTTGCTTTCAAAAGTCTTAGTGTAAACGTTGCAAAAGGTGCCAACGAGTAAATGCATTAATTTTTTAATCCGCATAGCCTGGATCCGACAACGCAGTCAAAGGTTCCAAAGTCAAAAAATGACCAGGAGTTAAAGCATTCAAATCATTGGGATCCGTACTAACTGCACAAAGTGGTCTACTGTTAAGAACAGCTTCAATTTGAGTTAAAACAGTATATAATTCTTCGTATCTGTTCACCTACTACTCACAACAAATGGGTTTTAATAGATTTTATGCCTGCTTCCCACAGACCGGAAAAATGAGGAGCAGACGGTGGATGAAATTTCCATTCAATGTTTTCTCTATCACCCACGGTGTGCCTAATACTTCTCAGATATTTGCTAGATTCTACAAAATTAGTACCGCAATCCGATTAAATTGTAGAGCACCGACCTCTTCTAACTATAAAACGCCGAAGAGCTGCTAAAAAGAAGTCAGATACAAGCTCGATATGTATCGCATTGTAGAACAGCAAACAAAAATGCAAATATACGCTTAAATAGATTTGGAACCAAGTAGTCTATTCATAGTGATAGGTATTGGACCTCCAAAATCGATTCCAACGGTTGAAAATGGTTTTAATTGTGAGATACGGAATTTTGGTAAAGAACGCATATAGGGCTGATAAAGTTTTGGATTAGTTTTCCAACAAGTAAGACAATTGTTAAGAACTTTCCTAACATATTTCTTGGCACCAATCAACCAAAAGTTTTGAGCAAGTGTATTACAAGTGTATTGTGCATTACATTGTATTTCCAATTTCTGATGAAGCCAGGCTTGGCGAAACATATGTCAAATTTAAAGAAATAAAAAGTGAAAATTTAATCAAGTGTTTGTTGTTTTTTAAGTAATCTTAAAAAAGAATTTTCATCAAGTGAAAACTGAAACAATCATCAATATTACACGTGGTTTGTACACTAACATGTAACTATTTAATGTGAATTTCTCCTACCAACAACTTTGTAAAATTGCAATTATTCGGAATTAATAAAGGAAATTTTTTGTTACACCCTAGTGAAGTTGATTGAGATAATCTTCCGCCAACGCGAATTATAACCTTGTCATCTAGAAAAGGATTGAGTTTTCTCAACCATTTATTATTAACATTATTTTGTGTTATTTGTTTAAGTTCGTTTTGAAAATGCAGCAATTGAACTCGTTTAACTGTAACAATGAAAGCATTACTCAGTTCCTCTGCACTTAAACACCTAACAATTTGTTTGATTTGTTTCTAATGTTATATGCAAACCGCAGAACAAAAACGACAATTCTTTTAATTTTCAAAAATGAAGAACGATTGTTTAATAAGAAATCAATAAAACTTTCAGCTAATGAAGCAATAAAAACGTTGTTTTTTTCTTCTAACTGAATATCTGAATTTTCCTTAAAATGTAAAGTAGGCAGGTTCCAACATTCTTGTTGTAGTTCAAGAAATGTAGGTCCATGCCACCAAGTAGAATTAACTAAAAGATCAGTTGGAAATAATCCCCGTGATCCGCAGGATCTAATGATGATGGTATGTAATACCAATTCTTTGGAGCAACTCTGTCTTGAATGTAACTCACTCTATTGCTTACAAAGGTTTTCCATCTATAGGGGAGATTTTATCCATGAAAGTACTATAGAGGAATCCGACCAAGCAAATACAGAATACATAAGCAATCAATTTAGAAAGAAATACAGCAGCATATAATTCAAGTCTTGCAATGGATAGTTTCTTAATAGGTACAACTTTACTTTTCGAACATAGAAAATATGTTTTTGCATTATATGAAATTCTCAAATAAACAATTTCACAGTAAGCTCGTTCTGAGGTATCACAAAATCCGTGTAAGTCACAGGAAACCATGTCATTGAAATAATGTAACGCGATAATTGCACACGTTAATTTCAGACAAGAACTTTGTCCAAACCTTTATGATACTATCCGGAGGTTTGTTATGCCAATTTAAACCCAATATCCACATTTGTTGAATTAATAATTTTGCAATAATTATAGAAGGTGTTAAAATACCTAACGGATCAAATAATCGGGCAACCTGCGATAATATTTTACGCTTGGTACACTCAGAATCAAAATGTTTAATTGTAAAAGAAAAACAATCAGTTTGTGGATTCCATTGCAAACCTAAAATTTTTATTGTATTTTGTGTATCCTTATTAAAGGATGATGATGTTTGTTGAATATCATTAGTAGATATTTCCTTTAAAATATCTGGTGTGTTACTAGCCCTTTTTCCAAGCTCAAAACAAGCTTTATCTAGAAGTGTAGTTAATTGACATTTTAAATTGATTATCTCGTTAATTGTGTTAGCTCCAAAGTATATATCATCTACATAGCTATTTCAGAAGCTAAAGGAACATCAATTTTGAATTTGGCAATTCATATAGTGAAGGAATAGCAAGAAATGGTGCAGTGCTTACACCAAAAGTTACAGTAGTTAATTCATAATCTTGCACAGGATCTTCAAGCGATGAACGCCAAAGAATTCTTTGAAGTTTCCTTTGTTTACGATCAACCAAAATTTGATTATACATTTTCTTGATGTCTGCAGTACAAACAAATTTATGTACACGAAAGTTAATTAGAATTTTTATCAAATCATTCTGTAGTTTAGGACCTACATACAACGTGCTCAAAATAGATCACTTATTAACGGTTTATTTTCCAAATTAACCGGTCCCGCTGAGGAAGTTCTATCTATGTATGGTAATTAAAATTGGGATGTTGTAAAAAATTTATTGATAACTCATTTTGGTGATCAAAGAAATGAGAGTAGTTTACTTTCACACATTAGTGCTTTTAGACAAAATAATAATGAAAATTCATTACAGGTTTATGCTCGAGTAGTGTCAATTTTAAATTTGTTAGATAATTATGTCAATCTTCATGAAAATGTGAAAGAAGTTATAGAAAGTAAGAACCTTTTGATCAATTCTCATGCTCTGCATAAATTATTAGTGGGATTAAAAGAGCCACAAAACTCGTATGATTCATGCAATGAAACCAATTAATTTAGCTGAAGCTCAACAGTATATAATTGAGGATAATAACATTAAATATTTAAAATCGGGGAATCTTCCAAAACCACTTCCGAAACCAAATATTCCAAATTTTAACGCAAGAAGCAATTTCCCACCATTTGTAAGCACTTTTATGAGACTGCCTATGCATTTTGCACCTCAAGCACAATTTCCTAGAGGTTCAGTTAATATTCAACAACGGCAAACAATGCCACCCCAAAATTTTTTCACTAATGCTCAAGTATTTGGTCCACCCCGTAATGTTTGGAGAAATCAACCTCCTAGTACTTCGGAACCAGCTCAAATGAGTGGGGTTTCACCTTTTAGAAATTCAAACATTAATAAAATTTACCCTCAAAGGTCTACCAACTATTTTCAGAGAGATCCTAAACAAAAATTAAATTATATTGTTGAAGCAGTTCATAAGGTAGAGCACCAAAATTCTGAGGAACAGTATGGGCATAATAACCCTTACTATGACTACCATTATAATGATTACCCAGAATCTGATGATTTACTCCAAACTACTAAAATTTTGGAAGAAACTGAAAAACAAGAAAATTTTCAGGAATCCAGCCTAGATACCGACAAGATGTAATAGAATTAAATTCAATTTATGATAAAAAAGAAATCCTTTATATTCAAATAAAAGATCCAGCTCTTAAGCTCTCAATTGATACTGGAGCTACAAAATCTTTCTTGAATCCTTCTATTGTTGAAAAATATTTTCCAGGCAACATTTTTAAGGAACTTTTCATTATAACGTCTGTGTTTCAAACATCTCAACGTGATTTTTGTGTACGTATTCTAGCTTTTAAGGAATTTAATCACAAATTTTCGCTAAAATGTCATTTATTTAAATTTCATGACTTTTTTGACGGCTTGATAGGCCTAGATCTATTAAAACAACTATTTGCAAAATTAGATTTTACATCTTCTGTTCTTATTACTCCTTCTTCAAACAATAAAATTCATTATTATGAATCCAAGAAGAAAATGTTATTGTTTGTAGACATTGAACCAAATACAGGTGTTAAAATTAAAATTCCAGCTTGGAAAATTTCGGGTGAAATTTTAGTTCCACCTACGAAAATTAATAATTGTATAATACATGAAACCCTTACAACTGCGGAAAATGGATACGCTTGGGTAGTAGTAAAAAACCCAAATGACTTTAATTGTCAAGTCAAGCTATATGACCCTTTACAAAGTGAACACTTTAATAATTGAAATTTTGACTTGTATAATATGAACATAGACCAAACTCCTGTTGAAAAACATGACATTTCACAACATATTAGAACGTCACACATGAATGACGAGGAAAGATATCACATCTTAAAACTTTGTTAATCTTATTCAGACATTTTTCACTATGAAGGACAACAACTTACATTTACGAATCAAATTAAACATCATATTAGAAGAAAAGATGAAATCCTCGTTTACTCTAAGCAATATCGCTACCGTTACATGTACAAACAGGAAGTACAAAGACAAATCGATGAAATGCCTAATCAAAGCATTATACAACACAGTAGTTCACCTTGGTCGTCACCCATCTGGGTCGTGCCAAAGAAAACAGATGCCAGCGGCAAGAAAATTTCGAATTGTAGTTGACTTTCGCAAGGTAAATGAAAAAACGATCGATGATAGATATCCTATCCCGAACATCAGTGACATGCTGGATAAATTGGGAAGAGGCCAGTACTTTACAACTCTGGACCTGGCTAGCGGATTCCATCAGATCGAAATGGCCCCGGAAGATACTCCAAAAATGGCATTCAGTGTTGACAACGGACACTATGAATATCTACGTATGCCGCTTGGCTTAAAAAACGCTCCTGCCACCTTCCAGCGCGTGATGGATAATGTCTTCAGAGGACTTCAAAATTCATATTGCTTAATATTTATGGAAGATGTTATAATATATGGTTCATCACTCCAAGAACATATGACAAATTTGAAAAGGGTATTCCAGCGACTCCGCGAAACAAATTTCAAGATACAACTGGACAAATCGGAATTCCTTCGAAGAGAAGTAGCATTTTTGGGACATCTGGTAACAGCGGAGGGAATAAAACCAAAGCCCGAAAAGGTGAAAGCCATCACGAACTATCCGATTCCTAAAACAACACGGGAAATTAAAGCCTTAGGACTCTTAGAGTACTATCGAAAGTTTATTCGAGATTTTGCAAAAATTACTGGACCATTTACTTTATGTTTGAAAAAAGGCACAGTAATAAAACATGACGAAAATTTTATTAAATCTTTTAATTACTGCAAACAGCTTCTAACAAACGAACCCATCTTACAATACCCTGACTTTGAAAAACCATTTATATTAACAACAGACGCTAGTGACTTTGCCATCGGGGCGGTTTTGTCTCAAGGGACGGTAGGTTAGGATAAACCCATAGCTTATGCGTCAAGAACTTTGAATGATTCAGAAAGGAATTACACTACAATAGAAAAGGAACTACGGGCGCTAGTTTGGGCAACAAGGAAATTTAGAAATTATTTATGGTCTAACGAGTTCAAGGTTATTTGTGATCACAAACGTTTACAGTGGCTCATGTCGCTTAAAAAGCCAAACTCTCGACTAATACGATGGAAATTTGAACTTGACGAATTTAACTATACTATAGAATATAAACGGGGTAAAGCAAATACTAGTGCGGATGCTTTATCGCGCATTGAAATACACCCTAATGACACTCAAAATCAGTCCACTTCCAAACAACAAACAGAAAATCAACAACGTGCTCTTTTACGGTATATCCAAGAGTTTAATGCTAACTTAGAAAAGGAAACCGACAACTTCTCGACAACAAATAATGTTGGAGATAACGAAAAATAGAACGAAACTATGGGCAGTGGAGAAACGGTAACGGGTGAAGAACAAGATGAAGAAACTGACACTGCCGAAGAAATACTGAAAGCAAACACTGATAGGTATAATACTGCAACTGATACAGTGCGTACAAACGAAGAGGAACCTATACAGGGTATAAATCCAACCGAATCCTCCATAAAAGTTTTTAAAAATCAAATATTCATTAAAAATTCACCACAACCTAGAAAACCCACTAGGAGATGTCTATGGGAAGCCAACAAGAAAAATTTATAGACTATTTACATAGTTGATAAAGACTTAACACCCATAATTCCCTTTTTCAAAGACTACGGACAACAAAACAATACTTATGCCTTTTTTTCGGATTCAACAATAACAGTGACCTATATATAAAACTCAGTAATCTTATAAGACAAACTTTCAAAAACTCTGCTTTTAATCTTGTGAAATGTAACATTCAATTAGAAAATCTGATAGTGAAAGAGCGACAAATGGAACGTTTAGAATACAATCATGTCACAAAAACCAATCACAGAGGTATAATAGAAACAATACAACAAATTCGAAATAAATACTATTGGTCAAATATTGCAAATAATGATTAATAGATGTGATAATTATCAACAATCCAAGCATGATAGGAATCCTCCAGAACTCAAACAATTAACAGCAACTCCAAAAAAGCCCTTTGAAATTATCCCTAACAGCACAAAAATATTTTATAAATATTTTTACCACAATTTATTTACTTGCAAAATATTTTCACACTGATCTCTAAAATTAATTATTGTTAAAATGTCAAAATGTCGTAGGGTAAAAATATTTACAAAAAACATTTTAGACAAATATTTTGAAATATTTTAACATAAGATTTTCTAAATATTTGAAAATATTGATATCTGCTACTTAAAATATATTTTTCGAGCTTTAAAAATATTTAAAAAAGATGTATCAAATATTGTCAAAAGATTTGTTAATAATATTTTATAAATATTTTTACAACAATTTATTTAATTGCAAAATATTTTAGAAATGATTTCTAAAATAATATTCAAATATTTTTAAAAAGTCAAAATGTCGTAGGGTAAAAATATTTACAAAAAACATTGTATACAGTTATTTTGAAATATTTTAAAGCAAGATCTGTAAATATTTGAAAAGATTGATATTTGCTATTTAAAACATAATTTACGAGCTTTAAAAATATTTTTGGTAAATATAGTAATAAAACATTTTCACCCGTTTTATAATTACCTAATGACAATATTTAAAAAACATATATCCAATATTATTGGGAAATTTGTACAAAACTTTTACAATAAATTTTAAAACATTTTATTTACTTGCAAAATATTTTAATAATTATTTCAAAAATAATAAGATATATCTAAAATATCAAAATGTCATAGGGTTAGGTAAAGGTATTTACAAAAAAACAATCTAAAATATATGAAGATTTTTTTAATTTTTGATACATATCAACATTTAAAATTTTTTGATTAATATAGTACTAAAATATTTTAACCTCTGTGATAGTCATCTAATAATATTTAAAACAACCTGTCAAATATTATTAAAAGATTTGGCACTAATCTTATATAATTATTTTGAAAACTGTTTTAAAATGTATTTGTAAACGTTTTTGAAAATACTAAAAATTTAGAAATATATGAACCTATTTTAAAATTATTTTCAATATTAATATGAAAATTATGTCCACATGTGTAGCATGTCTATATATAAATAAAAATCAAATTTCAATAAACAAAACAATATATTTCTTCTAAATAACATAACATAATAAAGTTCAACAAATTAATAAATTATTCCATTTCAACATAAGAAAAATCAAATTTAATATTTATATAGAACAGGCTTGTGACTTTCCACTAACATTTAGTCCATGGGCTCACTATCTGGGGTGTATGTTTGATCACTCTGAGTAATAATTTCCTTTAAAAAATCATATAAATTTTATTGGCTGATTTTCAAGTAAATATTATGGTTCTAATCTTACTTGTCATACGTCTAAGTTTGGCCTTGCGTCCGGCCAACCAACTTCCCATTTGTCCTTTGATCTCCATTTCTGAGAAGGATGTTTTGCACTCAATCATGGTATCAATAAAACAGTAAGATATAAAACTTTCTAGAAAAGAAAAAAGTTGCTGATCTGGCAGTACGTTTAAGCAAAAATTCAAAATTTTTAAGTTTGTATCTATTTTTTGTCACATTTCAAACAAATGTTAGTCAAAATTCATCATTATTACAAAATACTACTGCCATTACTGTGGAGCCGACTTTTTAATTACACAAAATTGGTATTAAAAATTTTAATTAACTTAATTATTATAAGAAAATGTACAAGAAAATACTTACACAGAAGAATTTTTCCCAATTCCAATTTCTCCAGAGAGCTCTTTCCCTTTTGACCCTTCCAACTAAATTGTAATCCTAGATCATCTGACAAAATTTTTTCCATAATATTATTAATTTAAGCTCTGTCATCCCTTCCCCCAATGCATTTTAACATTTCCATCTACAAAAGGTGTAATATTCATTAGAACAATCTTTTTAAAGTATTAAATTACAGAAACTAAAATATATATACCATCTCCTCAGCAAGAACAGGGTTCTCACTTAAATTTTTATCAAATGAAATCAAATCTTCCATGTTTTTAAATGGTACTGTTTTGGACCAGTCTGTGCTTGAAACTTGCCGACTTTTCTTTTTAGTAATATGTTCTTGCAGGCTCTTCTCAATGTTTTTTAAAATGACTTGATTTTTATTAGTAATTGAAGTCAATTCCTTTAGAAACGCTACCGGAAAATGTTTGAATTATAAATATGCCCCTTTTTAAATTTAAAAGAAATATTTACCTATGATCATCATATTGTAGATGTTAGAGTCCTCATTTTGCCGCCGTTTGTCAGAATTGTCATGTGATTCGCTCACGCAATTTTCTTGTTTCAATGTCTTTTGAAGTTTCAACTGTAAATATATATATATATATATATATATATATATATATATATATATGTATATATATATGTGTGTTTTAGATGGTTTCCGGGAATTCATCCGCGTAGTTGATAACTGATCCCTGCCGAGATCGATGGTAAAATGACGACGTTTCGGCAGAGTCACATCTGCCCTCTTCAGGTCGGTTCGCATAATTCTCGTAGCCTTCTGCTTTCGCTTCTAGTTACTCGAATACTAAGATTTTCTGAAGCGAGCGCGCTGCTATATAGTCGCGGCTCGGCGCCTATCGGTTGACACCGTGAACGGCTGCGTGTGATTGGCCCTTGGCGCTCAGTGGGCACGGCTCCATCCTGCTGATTTGTTATTTCCGGTTGAGTTGTTATTGGACGGGTCCGGGCCGGTACGGTGTTTAATAGGATTTTCCAACAATTCGATAAGCTCTGAATTTCATTGCGTGCGTTTAGACTGTGAGGTCTCTTCGCTATTTCAATTGCCTCTCTTACGAGTCTTGATTTCGGGTGTTCTATATTTGCCAGTACTCTGGTGTTCTCAAAGTCTATTCGGTGTGACATCGTGGTGGCGTGTTCCGCTATGGATGTTGATTTTTCCTGCTTTCTTACAGCGTTCTGGTGTTCATCACGTCTAGCTTGAATCCTTCTATTAGTTTGCCCCACATAGATTTTATGACAGTCTGCACATGGAATCTCGTACACTCCCTATTGTTCTAAAGGGATCCTCGTCTTCGGAGTCCTCAACACCGTGCTTATTTTTCTGTCTGTATTGAAAATAATATCGATATTGTGTCTCCGTAGAATTCTTGCAATACTGTCCGTAGTCCCCTTGACATACGGTAAATAAGCCTTGGTTATTGGTGTCTCATGCTCCTCGTCTGTTTGTCTCGGTTTTGACTTTAGGGCTCTTTGTATATTTCGGTCTGTAAATCCGTTTTGTCTCAGAGCTGTTTTTAAACTGCCCATTTTCTGTTTGATGTTATCCTGGTCAGCTAGCCTTTGTGATCTGGTTACTAAAGTCTTGACGACGGCTTGTAGTTGGGCTGGGTGGTGATGAGAATTAGCATGAAGGTATCTGTTGGTGTGAGTTGCTTTCCTATATACTGTATGGCCAAGGGTTCCATCTTGCTTCCTATTTATAAGAACATCAAGGAATGGCAGTTGATTGTTGGCTTCAACCTCCATGGTAAATTTTATTTTGTGATGGATGCCATTAAGGTGATCTAAAAAAGTATTGAGGTGTTCCCTCCCATGAGGCCAAATCACAAATGTATCATCCACATATCGCAACCACAAACTGGGTTTTAGAGTTGTTGTTCTTAGTGCCAACTTATCCAATTGTTGGAAAATCCTATTAAACACCGTACCGGCCCGGACCCGTCCAATAACAACTCAACCGGAAATAACAAATCAGCAGGATGGAGCCGTGCCCACTGAGCGCCAAGGGCCAATCATACGCAGCCGTTCACGGTGTCAACCGATAGGCGCCGAGCCGCGACTATATAACAGCGCGCTCGCTTCAGAAAATCTTAGTATTCGAGTAACTAGAAGCGAAAGCAGAAGGCTACGAGAATTATGCGAACCGACCTGAAGAGGGCAGATGTGACTCTGCCGAAACGTCGTCATTTTACCATCGATCTCGGCAGGGATCAGTTATCAACAACGCGGATGAATTCCCGGGAACCATCTAAAACATTTAGTGCCCGCGAAAACTTAAAAACAAATATATATATATATATATATATATATATATATAAGTGTATAACAAACCAGATAGTGGAACTGACAAGTTTGAATCCTGTATTCTTAGTCGTGGGAAATTAATTCGAGAATTAAGGATGGGTTTTATTGCTTTCTGTTTCTTATTATCTACTTGTTCTTCACATTCAGATGAGTCTGAGTCGACCTTCGCAGCTCTATCTCTTCGAGTTCTTCTATACTCCACAGGATTTTCTGTATACTCCAAATCAGAATCTTTTTCTGCTAAACGAAGTTTTTCCTTGGCTTCTTCCCAAGTTTCTACAATAATTTGTAATAATTACTTATATAACGAATTTAATTATGGAAAATATTACTTGCACTAGAAAATGTTCTTAATATTTTGATATGTTGCCATGTCTCAGTGGGGTTTTCCATATTAATTAAAGCAATATTAATTTTATTTTGGGATTTATAAGGTGGCCAGCGCGCCATATCTTCTTCTGAAGTTATCCAGTTTAACGGTATAATAGATAAACCATCGTGAAATTCAGCAATTTTGTACTTGTTCATTTTTCTGTGAATTGAAAAGTGTATATTCATTAATATAGGGTGTATGTTCATCTGAATCCATGTTCAAATAGCTTTTCAACTACAAAAATGAAATAACTTACTTGGTCAACCCTTTTGCAGGCCTTGAACCTTATATGAAGGGAATTTTTAATAATTTGGAATTTGCTGTCTCAAAATTAAAAAATAGAATATAAGCAGTTATTGAGGGTATATATAGATATATGAAATAATACAAATACATTATTAGTGGTTAAACCTTGATTTTCCGGGCTGTGTTGCCGTGGTCTGTTTGAATTTGTTTGATCCGAACGTTTCATCTGCAAATGCAGGAGACATCTTCAGGGACACGGACATTCCTCGCGAGCACTCTACAGGTCTCACCTACGCATGTGTCGCTGACGATGTTTACCGCAGTTGCAGATGAAACGCTTAGAAGAAATTCCAACAAATCCCGGTAAACAGCCGCAAAACCATAGTTTATCCATTGACAACGGCCGTGAAACCTTACACATTTTGATAATACACTATTATTAGTTGCTTTTATTTATGTACATATTTACTGCTTATGTGTATAAACTAATGGAAATACATAGATTTTGTTATTGCAAGATATTACACATAATTTTGCTTTAATACCACAGCAGTCCCATATTTTCATCTCATCAGATATTTTGACAATATATGACATTAACTGCGCTGATTTGCCTGGATTTACATATATATCACATACAGGTATTAATTGTTTTCCTATAATGTAATATTTATGTTCACTTTCAACAAAATTCAAAATTTTAACATATTCACCATCATTTTTATCATCATTAACATTGATTACAAAGTTATGAAATTCTAATTTTTTATATTGTGAAGTATAATTTTCTAATAAATTGGGACCGTTTTGATGTTTATTTAAAAAAACTTTTTCAAGATTATTATTTTGATTTATTTTCCTACTTTCAAATGCAATATGTTCATTTTCAGCAAAACGCCGAGATATCTGCTGAAGGGGTTTATCGAATTTTCTTATCATATTTTTTATCAAAAAAATGCAATTTTCAAATTTAAATGCACTAAAGTTATCAAGACAACCAAATCGACGTACGTCATTAACTAAATGTAGTAAGTTATGAACATTGTGAGAAATAAAGTTGGTACCATAAATGCTAGCAAAACTTTCAACAAAGTAATTTAATAATTCTTCAGCATATTTCAAATAGTTTTCCTTGCATGAGTATATTGGACTTGCTAAAATAGTTATAGCCATATGTAAGCTTATAAAATTCACGTATTTATCTTCACTTAAAACTGTGTTCAAGACAATAGGACCTGTATATAATAGAAACTGTCGATATTCCGTAGCTTTCCATTTTTTAATGCTTGTTAAATTTCTTGACACTCTAGAAAATTCTCTAGGCAAATATTGACGAAAAGTAATAAGATTATTAGAAATTTTATTCTTATCTCCAGGGGACAATTTAAACTGAAAAGGTTTAAAACACCAAAATATTAGTAACTTTCTTACAACTCCCAAACATACCAAATGCATATAATCTAATGGTACACCAGAACACAACCCTAAAGACGGTATTTTGTTTAAAAGAGTTTCTTCGCGTTGATAAGTACCTATATAAGAATTACATTTGAACTTATCATCACTTCTTAAAGGAGTACCTTTCTCACAAGGAAAACATATTCTATCAATATAATCCCCTTCAATTTCACATTTACTGCAACTATTATATGCATTTGGGTAAGAAGTACCTAAAATCATAGATTTCGCAGGAGCATCACAAATGATACCAAAAATTTGAATTTTATATAAATGTTGTTTATATTTATACCCATTGCTTACTAAATCGATTGCTTCATTCACAAATGGTGTTAGAAATTCATCTAAATTGTTTGGTTTACCCATACCATGGTAAATTCCAATTGGATACACAGTATAATATAGGCCACATATTTTTTTCTGAAGAATTCCCAGTTGGTGCACCATCTGTACTAATCAATATCTTTAGCAAATTATCATGTTGATTAAAACTTTTTTTTCTCAAAATAATATTTAAAATAGCATTTTTCAAACCAAAGTGATGACATTCACCACCTGCTCTAGCTTCAATTAAGGTATGTCTTGGAGTACACAGCAATGTTCGAGAATCGAGTGGAAATTTTTCAGATGGTACTCTACGACTTAAAATTTTCAATAAATCAGATAAGGCCGCATGAGTAATTTTGTGTTTAATTGCCCAAGTTTTTATATCAAGATTGAAATCAGATTTGTTAAAGTAATCACCTCCAATTTCAGTGATATTTTCATCTGAACTTATAGATTCTTCATCAGAACTATAGCGATATATGTCTTCATCACCCAGAATAAAATTGAGATCAATGTCACAATATGGCTCAGTATAATTAATATTAAAAGATGAAGTTTCTGCAGTAATGTCTTTATCCAGTTGTTGATTTTTTTCTGAAGGGACAGGTGAACTACATGACAAATGAATTTTGTATAAGACTTTTATATGTTTCATTAATTTTATCAACAGAAGAAGAAATAGCTTGTTGCAATTTTCTCTGATGTTGCCTTTTAGATATTGCTTTTGGCATTTTGCTCATCAAACTATTTGCTAACTAAAAAATAATTAGAATAAAACTAATAAAGGATCCTTAAACATCTGTTCTCTTAAATCAAAATTAAACTGACACTACTTACATTGCAAAAGAATATTTCCAAATATTTGACATTTTCATTTTGGCTTATGAAAGAATTGTTGTGAAAGATTTGTCAAGAACCAAAGTTAGATTATAGAAATAATGTAGAAATTAAGGTTTTATAAAGAACCCCTTAAAGGGTTGTATTTAATCGACATTATTTTCATATATACAATAATAAAATAGAGGCACTAACTATATATATCTTTCTGACTTTTGGTTAATTGTTCATGCAATTTAAAATACATCAACGAAGTAATTCGTGGATAATACCCAATACAATAAATAATCAAATAGTGATTACATCTAATTTTACTTTCAAAATAAACCAAAAATTGTTTTTATTATCATGTTCAAATTTATTGTGGTAAAATGTTATAACAAAATTTAGGTACTTTTATTATTAATATCATAAATAAATAATATGTTTAACGTTATCGTTGTACTCGGATATTGTTCGTAACATCAAAATGTTATTAGAAATATATATACAATGCAAGCTGTGTGTATACTAGTTGACTAATTTAACAAGTTATCTATAAATGCTTGTACAACTTACCTTGCTCACGTAGATGATCTATAACTAATTATCAAATATAACAATTGTCTTATAACAGCTCGTTCCACAATTTCACAAAATGTCTGACACAAAATGAGTTAAAGACCAAATGGTTAAATGGGACCTGTGCGCATCTCTTTCCGTTTCTGGTCAACATGTCTAGCGGTTTATTTAAAATGATAACGGACGCCCTCTTTCAGTAACATGCTTTACACAACGTAAAAAATATAAATAAATAATAAATCTGTTTTTACAGGTGTGCCTATAATCACATTTTTGCAGAGTATCAGTTAAATAGTTAAAAGATTTCTGCATTAGAATGTTTTAATAAGATTTTTTTAAAGAAGAGTTTTATAAACATATTTCAGATTATTTATCTAAAACCAGGTAGAAAATAATTTTTATCATTACAGTAGAATATTAAAATATTTGTTAGAAATTCAAGTAACATATTTTCTCTGAGAGATGGCTGCAATATCTCGAAACAGATTTATGAAATACTTGTGTGGACTCATACAAATATTTTTTGGTACTTCCGAAAATACTAACTTTTCGAGATTTTTCAATTTTCCTGAAACTCCTAGATATCCGAATTCACATCTACCCTCTTCAGGTCGGTTCGCATAATTCTCGTAGCCTTCTGCTTACTCGAATACTAAGTACTACTTAGTATTCGAGTAACTAGAAGTGTAAGCAGCAGGCTACGAGAATTATGCGAACCGACCTGAAGAGGGCAGATGTGATTCTGCCGAAACGTCGTCAATTTACCATCGATCCCGGCAGGGATCAGTTATCAACCACGCGGATGAATTCTCGGAAACCACCTAACACACACACACACACATATATATCTATATATATATATATATATATATATATATATATATATATATATATTATATATATACACGCATAGTTTGAGGACAAAATTTTAGATTATTGTATACTTCGGGGACATTTGTATACTTTGGGGACGGTCCCCAAACTGTTACATGTCTAACGCATACTTTGGGGACATTTCAGAAGTTGTTATATTACGCATATTTTGAGACCAGTTTGAATAAATTTATATCATGCATATTTTGAGGACATTAATATGTAATATAAATAGGAATAACAGATGGCGATACCATGTCATATTCATTAAATAAAAATCTTGGTTTGTACATGGCGAATTGAGAACTTGGAATTTGTATTACTTCTCAGTTGTTGTCTTTGTAATTTGAAACTAATACAAATAAGTAGATTATTAATTTACAGACTTATTGCATAATAGATAAATAAAAATATAGTTTTGAGCATATATCATAAATTTTGCCATTATTATTATTAAGTACTAAAAGTTATATAAATTTTTAATTAGACAAAAATTTAATGAATGAGATTTAAGTTAATACTATAAATTAGTTTCAAAGATCCTTTAATGCAATGCCGTAATAGTTAGCTGGGGTAGTAGATACTTACAGGTTGAGGTATTGGCCGGTTATAATTAGGTAATTGTGAAATAAAACGCATTTAGAAGTTCACGGAAAGGTTAACTCCAAGAAGGACTTTGTAAAAACAGATTTGAATAGATATGTCGTCAGGACAATCATTTCGTGAAATTGTGTACTTGGAAGGTGTAAATAAAAGTCGTCAATCGAGATGTATAATTTGTTTTAAATATTTGATATGGACCTGTTTCTCATTCATTTAACAGAACAAATTACGAAATATGAATCAGTAATTTTTTTTCAAATTAAGTACTGCCGTAAAAGTCTATAAAAATAATTATCTTGCTATTTAAATGAATTCAGTGTTTAGCATTATGTAGTTTTTATGAAGAATTACTTAATTACATTTTGCTAATGAGGAAAGGCTACTTACTAAATTTTGAATTCAGTAGGAAATAGGTTTCAGAGGTAGATATTAATTGAATTAATGAATACATGAAGTAGGCATATGGCGTACTTTTGGAGACGAATTTATTAATTCGCGGAAGAACTGCTTCAAAGAAGGGCGTCGTAAGAAGAATTCTTTTTGCTAAAAATGTTGTAAAAAGATATTTTAATTTGATATTAATATCTGGGAACATAAATCATTTAATAACAAAATGAGTAGCTCTTATTTTTGTAAATGCGTATTATAGTGAGCGCTAATTGTTATTTAACCAATTTAGTAACTGTGCCATTTATCAAACATAAATACAATAGATCGACAATATGAAAAGTATCTGTTGATTAGCAAACAAATTTTTGAACGCAGGTTTCTGCAGATTGAGATTCATTGACTTAGTGAAATATAGGTAGGTATCTGGTGGCGACATATGGTGTTTTTTATGAAGACTTTGAAATTTGGTCTGTTATTTTTTTAATACTCGGCAAAATAGGTTTCATTCACATTCAATTTATATTCGATGCCATGACAAAACACTTTTCATATATTATCATGAAGCAAGAATAAATGAATTTATTAACCACATTTTGCATTTTTAGTTATATTAATTACACTTCTATCTAATTTTGTTTTTATGCTGCATGCGTTTATTAACATATGAAAACTGTATCATTATTGCATTGCAGGATGTTCGGCTAATACTCCCTCAAGAGATATTTTAATTTTTTGACAGATGTGAACACACCGATTTCAACTGCTCTTTGAATAAAATAATAAAAATATGAACTTCTATGTATGTAAAGTTTATTTTGTTAAATTTTTAGTTTGCCTCTGAAGCCAGCAACCTATTATGACAAAAAAAATAGAAACTGCTGCACTATATATATGTTCACAGTGTTTGTGGCGTTTCTTTTCTACACTGAGAGAAATAACGACTCCAAATAAAGGCTCCATATTCATACTTTAGCCGAACCATTTGGAATTAGAATAGTTAATCATTTATCTGCTTATAAAAACTGCGCAAAGGAATTATCGTTAAATTTCACGTGGAGTTGAATAATTTCATATACATTGAATAAATCAACTTATTTGGTGACACAACAAAATAAATATACGAGGAGTGCGTATTACAAGATATAGTACTAACATTACTAGTTTATTAGAAGATTCCGATACGTTCACAAAACTGAAAATAATATAAAATGGGCGACACCAACTTGATCCAAGACTTTTGCAGAAATTACAGTTTACAATATCTATATATAAATAGGCAAAGACAAAACGGTTGGGTACCATTTTCACCTCTGAACCTCAACTGATTTTCTTTATTTTTGTTTTGTTTAGTAGTTACCGACGACCTTCAGTGCTAAAAATTATTTTTAATATTGGTTCATTCATTAAATAAAATCAAATAGAATAAAAAAATATTATTTACGTTCATACTGTCAATGCCAACCAAATAACTGTAACAGTGCCGCCAGATTGCTTGAACAGAAAATTGTAAAGGTATTTGAGACCATACGTCTCAAATGTTAAGACAAACTAAATTAAAAGTAAAACTAATAAATTTTGACCATTCCCTAAATTTTTTCTACATAGTCATGCTATTGAAATAGAACCCACGAAAAATTATATTGCATAATTATCCCGATTTACTGGGCTCTCGCATGTTTGCAACTTTCAGTGCATTGTAAATATGGTTAATCAACTAAAATCAGAATTATGTTTGACTTGAAAAATTTGTCTCATAATATTTTATTAACTTAACCTTTTACTTTTTTACATTCTTTTTAACCCCCAACTCAATACGTTGTTGTAAGTATGAAGGTGTGTATCTGTATGTGGCACCGTAGCTCCTAAATGAATGGACCGATTTTGATGGGGTGTTTGGAGATGAAAGTAAACGTGATCGAGATGGTTCTTAGCTACAATTTACTAAAATTTGTTCTGAACTTTGAAGCTCATCAGCTCATTTCGACTTGACAAAATGGTCTGTGTTTAACTGTTCCTAAACGACTGGACAACTTTTGATGAAATACTTTGTGAGTGTTTGTGCTGGTCCCTGGATAGCTTATATTCACAATTGGATCAGGTAGGTGGCGCAGCAATCGAGCAAACTCCTAAATTTCTGTACCGATTTTAATGAAATTTTTTATATATTAAAGTGGTTTAGATTCACAATTAGATCAGGTAGATGGCACTAAGATCAGATTCTAGGAATATATACGTTTTGAACATCCAAACAGCTGGACAGATTTTCTAAGTGTAGTTGTCTTAGGTATGAAATCCAAACGTAACAAGTCCAGAATATGAATGTTTTTTACGTTTTAGAGGTTCGGGGTTGTAAAAAGTTAATTTTATCTTGCTATTTTAGGCGGGTAAGTTTCATATAATTTGATAATTACTACTACAAGAATCGTGATACTATGCACAGATTGTGATTCGCGATAAATAGGTTCATATGGCAATCCTGATATTCATGGCCTGGCGATTTACAATTAATTGAAAAAATGTCCAAAAGTGTATTTACCTAATATTAATTAACAATAGGTGAGTCTTATGTTTTTATATGTTCTATACCAAATGGAAATCATCATGGGTTACTAGGTATGGGTGTTTAACTTACATTAATGAAAATATACTAAATCGTAAGATATATTATAGTTTTAGGTTTATCAATATCTACTTATGTATTGTAATTATTTATAATGTAATAGTACTCCACATTCATACTAACTTTTAAGTTAGTTTCTTGCATTTTCTTCTTAGGAGTTGAAATCGTAGCTGTAAAATCTCTGACTACCTACTATAATTTTTATTTTCAAATAAAAAATTTTATATAATATAATGTTAGCATTTTAAAATGAATTTGTTATTGAAAATATTAAGTGTAAATATATTTAATACGTCTTCCGTTACAAGTTAGTTTTGGGTAGGTTCGCTCTTTTACACTATTCATTTTTGGGTACATGATCTACCAGTTACTGTTTTCTAACAATTTGGTCAACTTATAGTTATTTTTCTTTAAATAACAAAGCTGGCTTTAAAGTTGGTAACCTACAAAAATGAGTAAACATTTATGTTAGATTAGTTCTCATATGACTACACATGGCAGTGACTGGGAACGCTCTATCAAATCATCAGGTGATGATCATCTTTTTCTGTCCAGTGTCTGAAGTTGCCTATAGTTCAATAGAAAAATAGTCAGTGTTGTGGAACAGTATTGATTTTTCAGAAAACTACACACTAATTTTCTTATAAATTAGTTTTTGTAAATTTTTGTTGGGATTATAATAATGTCGTTAACATAATATTATTTTCACAAAATTCCGAAGGTGTTTTGTAACAAATCATCAATCAGAAGGCAATAGAAAAGATCTTAAAGATTAGAGTTTTCATTGCGTTGTTTGTCATATCTATTTAAGAAATCGTTTGATTTGTTTTTATTAGGTTACGAAGAAAAATTCGGCGATAATTATATCGAGCATGTTTCATAGACTATTGATAATGTATAGGACATATTTATATAAAAATAAGCCTAAAATAATAAACATAGATTAAAAATATTTGCGTCAATTATTTATGTAAATTTAATCCAAATGAAGTAATGAGGATAGCAAAGGTCTCTCCTACGTTTCTAATTGTGCTTCGAGTTTATTTCTTATAGATATATACCTTTTTACAAAAAAATGTCAATAATCCTCAAAGTTCAAACATAACATTTTAATGAATTCTGGTCGAATGTCAACCACTGGGCTACCGTTAGTATTCTTAAATCCTCGTTCATCTAATATGTACTTATAAAGAGCATTAACTTGAAACTTGAAATAATAACCAAGCTAACATGCAAATTTTCCTTATATATTCCTATATTCTCGAAAAAAAGTGATTTGAAATATTTTATAACGTTTGTCCCTATTATAATAGGAATTAATTCTGTAATTTATCATGACTTATTTCAAGAGTTTGAAATATTTCTAAAATGTTTTCAGAAACACTAATATGTTAGAGAAAAAATCGTTTAAAGTAGTTCATGAAATAATGTGAAATATTTTTGATTTTTTAAATCTATTTATGAAATTCTTACATAATCGTAAGAAGTTCAGTAACATTTTATTCACTTCTCGAAATATTTCCTGCATTTGTTGGGAATGCCTTAAGATATTTTTTCAAATTTGTCACTTTAGTACACTGATAAATAAATAACCATATAGTTACGTGAATACCAATGAGGTGAAGATATACTACTCTGATTTGCAGAAAGGTTTCAATAAGAGAACAGAAATTTCATGCAAGACGGGGAATACACCCGTTTTTTGTAGGTTGTAAATAATATGTATAATAAATATATCCATTTGCGCCATCTCATAAAGTTGTGGAAATAGTTATAAACAAATAAGAGTTGAAAAACAGACAATTTTATCCCAACTCTGTAAAATGATATATATTTTATAGTAGTTAATCCTACCCCGACTCGGTGTGTATCAGTCCACTATTAGGAGAAATATTTAATATATCACTTGAATGCAACTATCAGAAATTGTATACTACTTGATAATATACAAAGTTTAAAACGTGACTTTTTTATATTTTTGGACAGCTTTGGTTCTCATTTCATTAATAAACATCTTATAAATAAATTTTAGTAGCGTGGTAAATACATTTTAATGCTACAAAGATCATTCCCAATTCTTTAATTGAATTCAGAGTTCAAATCGTTTAAAAGCTCCTCATTCAATGAAAAATTCATTAGAACTGTCCACGTTAATACTGAACATACAATCTCTTAAAAATGAATTCTAGTATCTTTTCATGTCACAAATATATATGATATAAGTCAATATCCAGAAAAATACTAATATAATTCCAGTAATAAAAAAAATTACATTACCATTGTAAAAAATGATTTAGAAATTGATCTTAAGGTTATTAGGTCGAGAGGTTATAATAACGGATATAAACGAAAAATAACTAATCATCTTATGTTAGGAAAACAACAATTTGTCAATTAATTAATTTACCTCCTTATTAAATACTCTGAACAACCAGTAACATTAGGATCACTTAGGCATTTCGGAACTCTAAGAGAGAATATCTAGAATTTTGATCTAGACAAAATATTAGAGTTACTTTTAAACCGCAAATTAATTTATCAAACCTATTATTTAATGCTAAAGAAAAAACTCCTTAATGATCAATTAGATGTAAGATGTAAACAGGAACATATTTGACTTTTTCAAATAGCCAGTTTCCTGTCACACACTATATATTCTTTATCCAGAAATGCACCATGTTTTTTTACCTTATTAATTTATATTTTGTTTGAAAATGACATGTCTAATGTCGAAATTAGTCACTGTTTATTAATAGAGACGCGATATTATTACAAAATATTTAATTTCATTCATTATAATGATCGAATATCACAAAGCGGCTTCCACCATTCGTTATCAACCTGATAAATTACATATATACGTAGGTATTGACTAGACAACAAAATATAAAACAGTTCTTGTATCACCGGACGGAATTTTTAAGAAAGGTTTTTTATACTACGCTGCCGTCGCGTCGACAAACATTGCTGAGAAATAGGTTCCCTGGAATTGTCGTAAATTGAAAACGACATTATTTTTATCTAAACATTAGGAATTACTTAATATTTTCACTTCTCAAGCAGTTTAAAGGTTCAGAAAGTAACAATACTCACATTTGTGGTATTAAAATATAATAAATAGGTAAATTCTTATTAATTAAATCCTCGTCTGTTTACCACACACTACTTCAGAGTTTGAACTTTAATTTGAAATAAAAACCAAGAAAACATTCACATGTCATAAAATATTTCATGCTTGGTTTGAAATAAGTCAATGGAACATCCACAAATTAACTAAGATATTTGAGGGTGCCTGGGTGTCTGCTACTATCTTACGAAATGTTATAATGGAGGTAGTTGGGTTTTTGAAAAGGATTTTACATAAGATTTTTTTTTATATTATTTGCCCATTAGATATTATCAAGGTCTATAGAAAAATTTACAATCTACTTGATAAGCTTTTTCAAATATTATATAGTTATAACATTGACAATATTTAATTAATTATATAGGGTGTTTCTAAAATAAGATCCCGCAATTCTGCTGTGCATAGAACTCATTAAAATAAGCCAAGCGTCCCTATTAACATGTGCCCTAAAACGCACCCTTAGGAAGTTATATGCCTTTCAAAGGGATCAAACAAATCTGTTTTTTTTTGTTATTGATAAAACGATCTAACATAAATACGAAAAATGAATGGGTCTCACATAACTTCTTACGTTTGTTTGTTCTATATTTTATAATCTCTCCAAGATAATGAAAAAGGACACATTGATGAATTTGTATTACGCACTTTTCCACAGCATGATCAACTATGGAATCATTGCCTGGGGGAAGCTTACTTCAACGCTACAAAACGTCTGCAAAGCCACCAGAAGAGACTATTAAAAATCTCTTCTCACTTGAATCTTTAAAATATCACTACATTACGCTCACAGAAAAATTCCTGAACTCAAACAGTATTACGAGAACAAGAGCATTCTTCTCCCGCATAGATCTAAAACAGTCAGTAAGAAACGCAGTTTTATAAGAGCAAGAAATGTATACAACAGTCTTCCAAATGAACTAAAAGCGTTAAGTAATGTAACTGCAATAAAAAATAAGTTAAAAAAAAGTGGATCATTAATAAAGATAATAACTGTTATAGAAACTCCCTGAAAAATTATGTTTTAGAAAAATTGTGTTTTATTTATTTATTTTTTCTTTTAAGTTCTTTTTTATTTTATGTATTTTTAGATATTTTCCTTTATGTTAAGTATATATTTTCGATAGGATAGGTTTATATATTATTAGATTTAGGTATTATGCCAAAACCACGAACAGGTAACTCCGATGACCTCTGTGGAGATTATGTAATAATATAATAAATATATAATAAATAACTACTCCCTATGTAAATCATAAGCGTCCTATTTAGTGTTCTCAGCCCGTATTTTTTCATTTCAATTTTTTTACCACTTTTTCTACAGATTTATAAAATCTTAACAATTTTATCTAAAAAATATTATGTTTGTCCAAATCGATATTTCCAATGGTTTTCAAGTACATTGAGCTTGAAAATTACTGTGTTTCTAAGTTATTAATTAGGCCATACATTACAAAAATCTATTTACTATGACAAATAAAATACTGACGTTGCCACAACTCTTAACCATTCTAGTTATTAATTAACTGTCAATTGAGCTTTGCAGTCTTTTATTAGTAAAAGTGGTGACTGGAAAACAAATAGTTTTTGTTTGGGCCTTTTAAGTGCATATAAATTCCTAAGGGTGCGTTTTAGGGCACATTTTAATAGGGACTTTTTGGCTTATTTGAATGAGTTCAATACACAACATAAGTTTGCAATCCTATTTTAGAAACACACTGTATAATAATCTAACAGTTTTACTTAACTCAGAACATTTACTTGCAGTAACGAAAAAACTAATTAAGGAATATTATCTTAAACAATTCTAACATACAGAAAAGTATTTCAGTTTTAAATATGTACTAACTTATCTAAGAAAACTCTGGAAGTCGAATAACTTTTGAAAGAGTAAATTTAACGAAAAATAATAATGAGATCTTTATTGTAGAGCAGCTAGTATCTCTTAAAAATATATTTGGTTCCGCCTTAGACACAGATTGGTTTATATGTTACAAGATTCCAAAGGTGAACAATTAAATTGTAAAAAGGATCAATACTTATGCGGAAATATTTTGAGGAAAATTTTGCATTCAAATCTTTTTTGAAGATAGATAATTTCCTTCAAAAATATGTATTGCTTATATTTTTCAGATATATTGTTTAGAAGAGTGGAGTGAAAGATGCGTGTAAAGTAGAAGAAATCTAAATTTACCACTTATTATTAAAATTAAAGCCTAAAAAATTTGACATTTTTGTTGTCTTTAATAATATGAATATGAAGTTGTGTCTTACAGTTTCTTACATGGGGGTGGGGGGGATAGAAAAATGTCAACATTCATCTTTCGGAAATATGCGTATATTCACAATAAAGAAGTATTTCAGATATTAATTCTGTAATAATATTTTTCCCTTTAGTACTTTATGAAATAGTTACGTCATATTTTACCATTTTTTTTCTCTGTAAAATGCCACAAAATATTTTAAATGATTTTCATCACGGATATCCCTATATTTCAGGACCATTTTAGTCAACTTACTTCTTAACATGTTGCATGAATGAGTGAGAAATGTCTGAAGATATTTTTTTCTATTTAGTATTTAGTACACTAACAAACTATTTAGTGACTAAAGAGCAGGCCCAAAGGTGTGGGCGGTGGGTCGTTTGCACTCTCCAGGACCCTCAAGTTCAGTGAGCTTCCAAAAGCATGGAAATAGTAGTTTATACAGCCCAGATAATACAGTGTGTCCAAAACTCTAGTACAGGTTTCTATATGCTTTTTCTCCCATACTTACGAGTCGCCATTTCTGATGTGACCCTGTGACGTAAATATCAGTGACGTGAAAACTCTGATTTGCAGAATAAGAAATGAATATAACAGAACTGGTGAAGAGGACCGAAATGTTTACTTTTCTGTGGAGAAAATATATACATCATACGCAGAGTGTAATATTATATTATGAGTTACCAATGTTTAATGTAGATATTGCAGTCTATTTTTTTATCAACCCAGCTTTTAGACGAATTTAATGTATCAATTTATTGTATTCTGTCTTGGAAGGGCGGCATCATTCTATATTAATGGAATTCGGTCGCTATGATTTGTTGCACAATAAGCACAAAATTCATGACAGCACATTTGAAATATTGGGAAATTAGGAATAACACATGAGTTGGTGTAAATGGGAATATGTGTAAATATGATAAATTAAAAGGATCATTTATAATACTAATGCTACTGGAAAACCTGTGGAGCTCTTGGTTTATAACAGAAACAACATTTTTCAACCTATCACCAAAAGGTATTGCGATTAGGGTAAAAAGTTTTGTAATATCTTAGTAATACTACTGTGGAGTTCGAGGCAAATAAAAGTTGTCCTCAGAACTTTAAGACCAGTTTATACAGATCATGTCAGACGAAATTAGGAAAAGTATATTGTATTGTATCACGGATTGCACCTACTACACAACCTGCAAGGAAACAACGAATTGATAACAATGCAAAAAAAGCCAACTCTGAAAGGTCTGCCGAACGCACTGTTCGACCCACCCAAGACACACCTACAGGTAAGAAACCGCGGAAGTTGAATAAAATGGAAACGACCCACAGACCGTATAATATGGAACTCTTAAGGTAATGCCCGAAAAATTTCCACAATTAAGAAACAAGTAATATTAGAATACCTTAGATCAGAGGCGACAGTTATTCATAAACAATCGTAATGAACGATAAATACGAGAAGAAGAGAAGTTGAAATTGTAGTGGGAATGAGTCAACCAGAGCCAGATCTCAATGAAACATCACATAATAAAAATAACGAAATCATGAGCACCAGTATAATAGATCAAGAAGAAACGTGTTTAGAGGTAAACTTCATTCAACTTTAGCAGGAAAAAACCTCTATCAAGTACCAAGTAACGGCTACTGTAAATTAATAGACAGATAAACAATATTTTAAAGAAATTTAATGACATTATTGCAAATAAACTAACATAAGTCCAAATCTTACTGAATGCCTTGCCGTTGTTTATGTAGGTGCGGTAACTGTTTTAGAACTCCACAAACAAAAGTTGCGAAATCATAGCTGCGTCATAAAAAATATTAGCATAAGGTCTGAATTAGAAACTTTACAGACAAAGGAACTAACTATATATTCGACAAGGGATTCTACGAGGAGACGTACAAGTTCTTTATGGTTCTGCATTTGCTCTCCAACATACTCAGTAACTCTAATTATGGCTTTAACATAAAAAATAAAAAAAACAGCAAATACGACAGAAAATAAACCACCTACTATACAGGGTAATTCGAAACGACACCCACTCGGAAACTACAGGAGATATGACGAAGTTAATTGGGTCAAAAATTGCTTAAGTACTTAGTGCTTGTGCTTTAGTGTTTTTTTTTTATTAAATTTTCCGAATACTTCCGAGGAATTCCAAAAAAATAGAAAATTGGAGATAGAAAATCAATTAGTTTCAAAACGATAGCACTCTTCGGAACCTCAGAGGTACATAATCAATTCCCGATGAAGATATTGAACGCTGTGAAAAGTTTCATAAAATAAATTTATAATTTATATAATAAATGAAAATTTCAGTTGAAATTAGTGTCAATTAATTCTCATAATAAATCTCATCAAGTATGGACTGAATAAATTCTATGAGTCCAATTTTTTATGGAATCTCACAATCTGACGTCAATTATTTTTATAAAAAAATTATTTAAATTCTGTTACCCTATTAACAACAAATTCTAGTACTAGGTATACTGATATATATATATACAACGTTTATGGTGAGAGGTTTACGACTTTGCATGAAGAACTGACAACAAGTTTGTCTATTAATTCCATGGCTGTAATTTTAACCCCTTATTTCTTTAAATAGGAATGACTACGTTGTGAAACATCTTCACAAAGGCCCTATATGCTTAGTTATTACTTTATCTAGAGTAAAGTACCTACTTAAGCGGAATATTTACTTCTATGCTACTTGGTCCTTTCGATTAGATTAGAACGAGATTTTATAAATGGTTTATGATATTAAAAAATAAAATGTAAATCATTAAGTTGTTATTTATAGACAACCAGTGTGCAAGAGTAGTAAAAATTTCGTTTTCTTTCAGTGACATTTGAGCATTGTAAAGTGTTTACTGTTTTGACTGCTTCGTCTTGTGAATGATGTCTCAACTAAATAGGACATTTAATTTTAGTGATGACTACACCATTTATTAATAATCGAAGAACAGGCAACTAAGCATTTTGCACAGTTTGCAGGGTATGCATTTCTGTGGGCCATGGGCGTCGGAGAGATATCAAACATCATAACAAGACCAAAGGACACACAACTAAAAAATGCCATATGCATTCTCGTTACGCAAAATAGATAGTTTCTAACAACCAATCTACTGCCCCAACCAAAAAACTTATTATTTATATCTGGGCATCTCGGATATTTCTAATAACAATTCAATTCTTTGATGTCACGGAAGGCATAAAATCAAAATTACTGAAATTACAAGATTTACCTAATGGTACTATATTGAGCTATTGTTTGAACTTGACAAGTGAGTTAAATCTTTTTTCTTGAAGTTAGTGACAATATGTGCAGAAAATATAAATAAAAATTTTGCCCTCCTTATACAATACCTATACGGCAAAAAATAGGGGAAAGGTGCTATCGAGTAGTCTACGAAATCACCCTAATTTATCTTTCTCTGATTTAATTATTCATAAACATCTAAAAATGTATACAAATCAGAGTTCTTAGAAGAATTAACTAACCGCATCGATAATGAATGCCAACAAAGTACCCCAGAAGATTTTACAAGTGCCAAAAAACACAGTTCAAACTATTGCATCGAGGTGAATGTCCCACATTTTCAATCAATAAAATAACAGGTTACACTGGTCAATTGATTTACTTTAAATCAAAATTTAATTTTTAGGCACGGCGCCGCTCAAATTAAAAGAGTGTAACGCTATTTTAAAGAAAATTTAAATCAAAAACATGTACTCATAGTACCCTTAAGATAAACATTCCCGTTTGAAAACATAGGGGTTAAATCATAAGTTTGGCATACGAAGCTTAACATAACCTTAGTAGTCTGTTTTTGTCGCCACCCAGCATTAAAGATATCATTATTCATCCTCAAACATCAATTTAAATAAAAATAATACACATAAATAGGGTTTATATTTTCGAATTTTATTAAAAACTGATTAAAATATTAAATTCTGTTGTGGTTGTTTATTGAAGTACTATTCATATTTTTTTACTGGCGTATACGCCGACGTTCGAAAATAATCGTTTAGTTCGGCGACCGAAACAAAGCATATTTTCTGGGAAGGATTTTAGAACGTTGCTTATAGGTAAACGAAGGTTAGAGAACAAAAAAAACTATTTGAGATTTTTCTCGCAAGCCGACAACTGTAAATTTCTTCATAAGAAATATCATTTGTTTTAAATAGAATTATTTCCATATTAAATTTGTTATATTCTATACATTAGTATTTCTTATAATTTAAGTGTATTAATCTTTCAAGATCTTTCTATTCATCTTAAAAATTGCTTCGATTTGTATCGAAAAATAAACATTAAAAAAAAATTCGATAACAATCTAAAATACATCGCATTCTGCATACATCGCTACTAATATTACTCCAATAGTTATATTTATCTATTATTTGAAAAAATATCTATTATCTCAGTTATAAAATTTAAATATACAGTGTGGAACAGCCAAATGGAATAAATTCGATAAAGAATAAATTAGGGCGTGTTGGGAAAAACGCTTGAACACGCCGATTTTTATTTTTAAATGCGCACTTTCTACAACAATAAAAAATATATAGGGTGTGTCATGTGACAATACCAACTTTCTTATTTTTCATGCAATGATGACATAATTCTAGTACAATGTAATCATATACGTTGAGGGGTTTAGTTTTGTATACAGTATTTTTGACATATCCCCACAAAAAGTAATTCAATGGCGTCAAATCAGGAGATCGTGCTGACCTTTCTATCGATCCGCGCCTCCCAATCCACCTATTTGGAAAAATTTAGTTCAGGTACTGCCGGCCATATATTTCGTAATGGAGCGGTGCTGCATCTTGCTGAAAATATATTGTATTGGCAGGAACTTCTGGGTGTACAGGGTCAGGATATAAGTTTGCCAAAGTTGGCACGACATTATTTTGGAGAAATTCTAAGTATTTATCTCCATTCGAGTTGTCATGAATGAAAATGATATGATTTCCAACAATTCCTGCCCAAACATTAACTTGTTCAGGATATTGCGTATGTTTCTCTGTCATCCAGTGAGGATTCCCCTTAGACCAATAGTGGCAATTTTGACGATTAACCTGTCCGTGAAGTGTAAATGTGCTTCCATCAGAAAACAAAGCAGCTTCTAATTTGATCGCATTGTTATCTAACCTTTGCCATTTGCTCACAGTGATCTGGAGTCCGCATCATTTTATAGGGATGCATTTTGCTTTCCTTTAATACTTCAAAAGTTGATGTGTGGCTAAGGTTGAACAGTGGGGCTCCTTTTCGACCAGAATTATGTGGATTTCTTGAAACTCAATCATAATATCCAATTTCATATTATCACTTACAGCATTGGCAGCTACTTTTTTATCTATCTTACATGACCAAGCTCGCGAAACTACTTTTCTATTTTGCTAATTTTTCCTCATGATACTAACGGCAAATTTGCAAAATTTTTGTAATATGGCATCATTTTTATGAGTGTCACAAAGTTTTTGTTGCGCGAATTCAAAGAAGGTTTCGGAAATATCTGTACTTCAAAACGTGCAATATCTGTCCGCTATAGGGTATTGAATATGGCAGATTATTAGGTCCGTTAAGCTAGCGGGGACACTATAGCGGAATCCAAAATATCCCATACCATAATTTTTTAATAATTTTTTACTAATTTTTTACCGCCATAAATTTTTTTTACTCCGAAACCCACCCCCGTTATAGCTTCCCCGCTAGCTTAACGTTTAAGCTAGCGGAATATTTTATAACTCAAGAGGAAAACAGCTATCGACTTAATCCCACCGCCATAATTTTATACTCGTCAAGTACTAGAAGCAGGTTAATAGTGGTTATCGCAAAAACCAACCCCTACCCCTCACCACCCTTGAAATTTAGTTTCGTTAATCTAGTAGGTACTTTATACCGGAATCAAAAATAAAGTATATCATAATTTTTTACTACTTTTTGACTAATTTTTTACCGCCATAAAAATGTTTTACTTCTAAACCTACCCCTACACCACCTTAACGTTTACACCAGCGGAATATTTTATAACTTCAAGAGGAAAACAACTATCGACCTAATTCCACCGCCAGAATTTTTTACTCGTCAAGTACTAGAAAAAGGTTTATAGTGGTTATCGCAAAAACCACCCTCTACTCCTCACAACCCTCAGAAATTAGTTTCGTTAATCTAACGGGTACTTTATAATGGAATCAAAAATAAAGCATATCATAATTTTTTACTACTTTTAAACTAATTTTTACCGCCATAAAAATATTTTAACTCTAAACCTACCCTATACCACCTACCCAACTACCTTAACGTTTAAGCCAGCGGAATTTTTTATAACTTTAAGCAGCTATCGACCTAATTCCACCGCCATAATTTTTACTGGAGAAGGTTTATAGTGGTTTTCGCTAAAACCACCCTCTACCCCTCACAACTGTTAAAGTCTTGTTTTGTTGTGCTAGGGGGTACTTTAAACGTTCATTTTTTTTTCAATTCAGAAAAATAACATTTTTAACAAAACCTCACAATATTTAACTACGTTAACATCAACATTATTTTTCCTTAGTAAATTTTCAAACTTGGCATATTATTTTATAACTTTAGTGAAAAAACAGCTATCGATCCAATTCTACCGCTATAACCGTTCATACATTAATAAAAGTCACATGAATAATATATTTCGCAAAATAAAACTTTTACTTTTACTATATATCATACTATTCAATTTTCTATGAAGCCTCTACAAAATTTCCTGTTCAACATCTCAAATTTAAAGATCTTTAACTACAAACCTAATTGAAGCGTTATAATAATTTTAGCCTGCAGTAAATTGGGGGTTTTACTAACGTACATATCCTTTCAACCATCTGTCTTGCTCAAAGAAGATATCAAATAAAATAAATTAAAATCAAGAAATGCTATTAATTTTTTGGAATTACTATTGTGACGGGAATTCTTCCCATACTTTGTCGAAGGGGCATTCATCCGAAATATTGTTCGTCTGGCGCATCGAGGTCGCCGGCTTACTTTGATGGAGTTCTCCAAGAATTCTAGTCTAGTCTCGGCGGTTCTTTGACGTTCTGTAGAATTCCCAGAAGAAATATAAAAATACGGAGAGCTCAGGAAACATTTACTCAGTACTCGACTGCCGATAGTTAAGATAAATTGTAAATAGTTCTTTTAATATACATGATGTTAAAGTAGTGGAAATAAACTAGAGTGAGTTGGACAGTGTTTATAAATAAATCCAAGAACCCGAAATAAAAACATTACATTACATTAGGTATGCAGTGCATTCCCAAAATAGCGGATAAGTTAAATAAAACTTACCCTGGAAATTGTTACGAAAAACGCGGGAATCTCTGATTTTTATATATTTTATAGAGTTTTATTACGTATGCCAAACAGATGTGAAGTTATCTTTTTTTTTTTCATTACCTGTTTTTTATCTTTCGTTACAGAGCGTTTATCTTCTGATCTTGCTTTTTAAGCTTGATTATTTGCAGAATTTGGTTTGCAATTTTATATCTCAACAATTTTCTGGTTTGTTGTGATTAAGCCGGTTGAGTTACTTTAATCACGTATGTCATTTATTATTACTTTTTCCATAGTCTATATATTCTTTATATTATTGTTCTTCATTAGCTGTGTCCATGTGTTAATTTTATACCTCAGCATCTGTTTTTCTATCCTACTCAATATCTACTTATTCTATAGCTTAAATTATTCTATGGTCACCTCACTATACTTCTCTAATACTATTTTTGAGATACTATTAAATTGTAACAATAATATATCCGAAGTTTTATTCCCCGTAATGAACTTCAATTTTTCTGCCAGCCAGAATTATTTCAGATCTAAATCTTTAGGCACACTTTTATTTATGTATTAATTTAATACTTGTAATTTTTTCAAAACAAACTGTATAGTAATCTAACAAACTCGTTTCTCGTTAGAAAATGTCAATAATTTTTATGTACTGAAATCTAGATCTTAAGCAATTTCTCAAGAAGCAAATTATTTCGATTTTTTCAAATTCTCGATATGTCTCAACAAGATAAAGAATATTTCGAATCCTAGATAATTTGCAGATTAAAACATACCAATAGTTTGGACTAGACCAATCTCAAAACAAAAAGTGGTAGTAGCCATTAAATTTAAGATGTGTTTTGTCTGTAATGTAAACCTTCGGACGTACGGATTTATAAATATAAAGGATTTTTCACCGTCTACGTGGTCTGCAGATCAACCAAGCGTAGATGCACTTCTTATGATCCTACGATTTTCTTCTCTTTCTTATTAGGGACAAAAAGAGTGTTCCATCAATTTTTGATCAATAAATATCAGTCAGGAGACATATTGATATAAAACACATAATGCACAAATAATAATAAAAAAGGCGAAATCAGTGATTTATATATAGCCCACCTTGTATGTTATCATAATTTTCGTCCTCACTCATACAACAAATTTATATCATGAAATGGAAGATTGTTTAAATTTTCACAAATTTCTGACGTTCGATAGCTAATCGACAAATACTGATGAATTGTATATTTAGCTTCGAACATGGACGTGTCGAAAAATCTGCCGTGAGCCTACAAAATTTGCTATAAATTTGCTGACTTGCCCCTCCTAGGCCAAAATTTGTTCTGATTTGCACCTCTCTCTAGGTCATTTTTCTTCATGATTTGCCCCTCTCTAGGACAATTTTTTTTCCTGATTCGCTCCCCCTGAACTAAAAATTGTGTACGCCCGTGGCTTCGAATAATATTTTGCTTATTTCTTTAATACTTAAGAATTGTGAAAACAATTCGCACAAATACACATATTTGTTGTGACATTGCTAAAAATGATAGAACTTATTTAAGTCAAATAAATCAAAACAGGGAAAATACAACGCAACAAAATAGATTCTCAGGCTTTTTAAACTACACCGTTTGCCCAGACTGTCTATACTAGTAATCGTCTTTCCCCGAAATATCGGTGAAGCAATTCTCAAAAACAAATTTGTTAACTCATTTGAATCTGATTTTTTTTTCAGACAATTTAAATGTTTTCAATACATCCCCTAAATTAACAACCATTAAACAATTTTTAATGTACAATAAGTTAAAAGATATTTTAAATATTCACAGTTAAGACTTTCACTTAAACGGATATCCTAGAATAAATTTACAAAAATCGACCAAACAGTTTATTGAATAAAAAATTAACAAACTATAGTAAATTTAGATAACACCATCCAAGGTTTGATTTATAAGTCGAGTAGGTACTGGAAATTTCTATAAAAATAAGTGTATCAAAAACTACATTCAATGAAAAAAACACCAAAACTTTGCATTAATTAAACTCAACTGAGAGTCCTAATTAAATTCATATTATTTTGCTGTTCAATAAAGTAAAAATATTAATTTAATTTTAGATTTCATTTATTGTTAGAATAGCATAAAAAAATATTAAATTTCAGATATTTGTTTATATGGATTTTTGGGATTATAATAATTTTATAGTTGCAGAATACCAATGTCATTATTTAACTTAAATAAAGACTTCTTTCGAAAATGTAAATTTAAAAAAATAGTGTTTCATTTAGTTGGCTTTGAAACAAAATGCCGTAATAATGTTTTCTTAAAATTTCCCTAAAAAAATAAACAAATAAAAGTATTGTTTTATTAAATATACCAAAGTCAACAACTAAAACATTACATATTTATGATTTAACTCAAAACAAAAAATTAAAATAAAAATCGATGACAAAGTTTACACTAATTCAAATTAAGTTGAATTTTGGAAAATTCCACCATTATTATTAATGCATTTTCTTATTAACTGAGGACGCTGTGTAAACTATCAATGTTTTTTATGTTTTCAATAAAATTCTTCAACATTTTGAGTATATTTTCAAAAGAAGAATTTTCTTCTAGTACTTGACGAGTAAAAAATTATGGCGGTGGAACTAGGTCGATAGCTGTTTTCCTCTTGAAGTTATAAAATATTCCGGTGGCGTAAACGTTAATGTAGTAGGGTAGGTGGAATAGGGGTAGGTTTAGAAGTAAAAAATTTTAATGGCGGTAAAAAATTAGTCAAAAAGTAGTAAAAAATGATGATATACTTAATTTTTGATTCCGTTATAAAGTACCTACTAGATTAACGAAACTAAATTTCAAGGGTGGTGAGCGTAGGGGGTGGTTTTTGCGATAATCCCTATAAGCTTTCTTCTAGTATTGGACGAGTAAAAAATTATGGCGGTGGAATTAAGTCGATAGCTGTTTTCCTCTTGAAGTTATAAAATATTCCGGTGGCTTAAACGTTAAGGTGGTATAGGGGTAGGTTTAGAAGTAAAAAAAATTTATGGAGGTAAAAAATTGGTCAAAAAGTTTTAAAAAATTATGATATACTTTATTTTTGATTCCGGTATAAAGTACCCACTAGATAAACGAAACTAAATTTCAACGGGTGTGAGGGGTAGGGGGTGGTTTTTGCGATAACCACTATAAACCTTCTTCTAGTACTTGACGAGTAAAAAATTATGGCGGTGGAATTAGGTCGATAGCTGTTTTCCTCTTGAAGTTATAAAATATTCCGCTGGCGTAAACGTTAATGTAGTAGGGTAGGTGGAATAGGGGTAGGTTTAGAAGTACAAAATTTTAATGGCGGTAAAAAATTAGTCAAAAAGTAGTAAAAAATTATGATATACTTTATTTTTGATTCCGTTATAAAATACCTACTATATTAACGAAACTAAATTTCAAGGCTGGTGAGGGGTAGGGGATGGTTTTTGCGATAACCACTATAAACTTTCTTCTAGTACTTGACGAGTAAAAAATTATGGCGGTGGAATTAAGTCGATAGCTGTTTTCCTCTTGAAGTTATAAAATATTCGGCTAGCTTAAACGTTAAGCTAGCGGGGAAGATATAACAGGGGTGGGTTTCGGAGTAAAAAATTTTTATGGCGGTAAGAAATTAGTAACAAATTAGTAAAAAATTATGGTATGGGTTATTTTGGATTCCGCTATAGTGTCCCCGCTAGCTTTACGGACCTCAGATTATTAAATCAGATTTCATTGTCAGCCTTAATGTCCGCAGAGTATGTGCCTTCTTAAAATTTTTGTTCAACCTACTTTATAATAATATTGATTCACCGACACTACTTATCAAAATCAACTTTCTGGTACCTCGAACTTAGGTCAGAAATTGCTTAACATTTTTGTGCTCTAGGGCTCGAACAAACGTTTTGCTCAAATCTCCTATGCACAATATGAGATACTATTACACCAATATTCGCAAGCATTCTGACATTTATTTTTGTCATGTTGGAGATCTGGTTCAAGCTGTGATTGAATCAGCGGTGAACGCCTTACATTGAAATATTTACGTTAATTGAGTTTTTTTTGTCTTTTTCTTTTTATTTTTGTTTATTATGATAGATTTAATTAATCAGCGTATTTTTATTTAGTTTCATAGATTTAATTAGTTAAGGTGTATTTTTATTTAGTTTTATATATACTTGCTCTGTTAGTGGTTTATACTGTTGGACAATTAAGCTTAAATAAATAAATAATCATTTGTAGAGTTGTTATTTTGTGCATTTCTGTTAAGTGAACCATTTTGTGATACTATTACATACAGTTAACGGCAATAGCACTGACACTGATCACCACTGTAATGCAGGCAGACAAGATGCTAAGGAGTTTTGGAGAAAATAAACATTTTCATATCGGTAAAAAGAATCGCAGGAATGGTTTTTGCTTACTATGTGAATACCAAGAACTAAATGGAAATTAATTATTGAGTGTAATGAAGCGAATTTGAGAAATAAATATTTTTCATTCTTTAATATTAATTTTTGTAATAAATCTGAAAACACTTAATATTTCCGAAACGGTTGGAGATAAGTGTAGGACATTGTACATGAATTATGTCTAGAATTTTCTGGAGAATCCAAAAAATAAATAATATACAGGGGCTTGCATTTAAAATAAAAAATTTGGTATTGACCAGTTACATGACACACCCTATATATTTTTTTTGATGAAAAAATGCGCATTCAAAAATATAAATCGCAGTGTCCAAGCGTTTTTCCATACAAGTCCTCCTTTATTCGTTATCGAATTTATTCTATTTGGCTGTGCCACACTGTATGAACAATCTCACATATCGCTCCTGCAGTATAGTTTCTTTCTTTTCGACAACTATTTACTTCATCTTCATCTATCCGTTCTGCTTGCAACGCCCAATTGCATAAGCAGCTCTAGAGCTCAACCACCTTTTCTTTTTCTGTCCGTTTTGGGAATACATTTTTTAGTTGCTTTTTAATGAATTACTTTTTTTGTTAGTTTTAAATAATCTTTGGTTGAACTATCCTCTCACATATGTTCTTTTTTTAAATCTGTTAAATCTTAGGAATGCTAACGTAGACTGAGTAGTACACTTAATGACTAGCATAAAATTGAGAAATGTAAGAGTTTCTTTTGTTAACTGCTAAGTGACGGATGAAATAAATATAATGCAATAAATACAATAGAACCTTTAAAATATGTTCTCTTATGAGACACGATTGTAGTGGTAAAAACGTTTGTATATGTATATCCCTAAATGCTCACTACGCTAACAACTCATTTATTCGAAATTTTTAGCATTTCCTTAGAATTAAAACACTAACCACTGTGGTAATTTTCACAAATTTATTATTTTCTTGACAATTGTTTCGCTCTGATGACAGGCTTCGTCAGAATTAAATATTAAACTAAATACTAAACATCTGAGTATATTATATAGTGTTGTAAGATAATAATGAGTATACAGGTAGAAAGCACAATATGTTTACTGTATAATATTAGTGAAGGCAAATATTATTAATATAATTTGGAATTTTGTAATATGTAAGTATATTAAGATTAAGTAAAGGAGACATATTTGTATCAGTTTGGTCATTTAAAAAATGTGGTGCATTTTTATTTTTATTGATCTCAAGTGATTCTAACAGGGTTAATTTTTTACTTTTTTGTTCTAGATGTAAAATTTCGAAAGTAGTTTGTGGAATATGATTTTCATTTAATAAATGGTCGGAAAATGTAAATATGTTGTATTTCTGATTTTCATAGGCTATGAAAATCATATAAATTTTCACCAAGGAATGACCGAAACAATCATCAATTTCCTTAGAAATTCGAGTTAATCAGGTTTTATTGTATCAGAAAAATCATGTGTCTATAATAACAGTATTTATTATAGAACTTGCATGTTACCATCGGACGTTTAGAGTCTTGTAAGTTTACGATGATCTGTTATTGAATATCTGCGCTCTCTATTCAACACATGGAAGAGTTATTTTCTATGATATTGAATATAGAGAGGAACCTATTGGGACCGACGTCGATGGCGAAAAATAAACCTAAGTAAATATACCAAGTAGTAAACTAATGTAACTAAAATATATAGCAACGGAAAAATGAAACGGTCGGGAGAAAAATCAAAGTTGAAATGTTTGATGAATTGTGAGCGTCACATTTCCTTAGACCCTCCCAACTCCACTGTCAAATCCCGTCACACTAACTGATACTCCCACCACTTCCTGTAGGAGAACGTATTGTATGAACCACCCCTTACTGGAAAAACCTTACCTAATTATTATTAGCCGTAACTTTATGTCATACTAGAACGAGCAACTTATTAATTTACAAATTAAAAAACAAACAAATTTTAAAACATTTCGGATATTTAAGATTATTTAATTAGTTTCTATTTCGTAACAAATTCGATATAGGACTGATCGTGATTACTGAGAAACCCACTAAAATTCCCTGCTACTATTTTATTAGCATGGTCAACTTGAATCAACCCAATGACGAAATAAATATTTGTCTTACCAGTAGGTATACAAGTAACCTATACCAAGATGAAATTATATTAAAACCAATGAGGACAACGCTGAGCAAAAAATTGTCTCTACTTTTATACATAAACTAGCTGACCCAACTTTTGTTCTGTCCAAATGTGGCCGGGTTCAGCAAATGTTCTTTAAATATTAGAATTCAATATACTCGAAATATACTCGAAAATCGTCAAAAATCAAAGGAATTCCTCTTTGTGTGACATACCTGGTCCAATTGTGAATCTAAACCATCCAGGTACTCACCCAAATATACACAAAAAAAATCGTTCCAGCCGTTTAGGAGGAGTTAGAGCCCGATCTTAGTGCCACCTACCGGATTTAATTGTAAACCTAAGTCATCCAAAGACCCAACCAAACATACACAAAAATCATTAAAATCCATCCAGCCGTTTATGAGCAGTTAAAACCCGATCTTTGTGCGACCTACCTGTTCCAATTGTGAATCTAAACTATCCAGGGATTCACCCAAACATACACAAAAAAAAATCGTTAAAATCGTTCCAGCCGTTTGGGAGGAGTTAGAACCCGATCTTAATGCTACCTACCGGATTTAATTGTGAACCTAAACCATCCAAAGACCCACCCAAACATACACAAAACAAATCATTAAAATGGTTCCAGCCGTTTAGGAGGAGTTAAATCCCGATCTTTGTACCACCTACCGGGTTCAATTGTGAATCTAAACTGCCCAAAGACCCATCTAAACATACACAAAAAATTCCATTAAAATCCGTCCAGCCGTTTAGGAGGAGTTAGAACCCGATCTTAGTGCCACCTACCGGATTTAATTGTGAACCTAAACCATCCAAAGACCCTCCCAACCATACACAAAAAAATCATTAAAATCTATCCAGACGTTTAGAATCAGTTAGAACCCGATCTTTGTACTACCAACCGAGTCCAATTGTGAATCTAAATTATTCAGGGAGCCACCTAAACATCCACAAAAAAATGTATTAGAATCGTTCCAGCCGTTTAGGATGAGTTATAACCCGATCTTAAAGGCAGCTGCCGGGTTCAATTGTGAATTTAAATCTTACAAAGACCCACCCAAACATACACAAAAAATTCATTAAAATCCATCCAGCTACTTAGGAGCACTTAGAACCCGATCTTAGTGTCACCTACCGGATCCAATTGTGAATCTAAACCATCCAGAGAGCTACCCAAACAAACACAAAAATATCATTAAAATAGTTCCAGCCGTTTAGGAGTTAGTTCCCGATCTTAGTGCCACTTACCGGGTTCAATTGTGAATCTAAAACGTCCATAGACCCATCTAAACATACACAAAAAATTCCATTAAAATCCGTCCAGTCGTTTAGGAGGAGTTAAAACCCGATTTTAGTGCCCCATATCGGTTCCAATTGGAAACTAAATCATCCATGTACTTATACAAACATACACAAAAAAACATTAAAATTCGTCCAGCTGTTTAGGAGCAGCTAGAACCCGAGCTTAGTGCCACCTATCGGGTCCAGTTGTAAATCTAAAACATCGAAGGACCCAGCCAAACATTCACAAAAAATTTCATCAAAATCCGTCCAGCCATTTAAGAGTTTGAACCCGATCTTAGTGCCACCTATCGGATCCAATTTTGAATCTAAACCATCCAGGAACCCACTCAAACATACACAAAAAAAATCATTAAAATCGTTCCAGCCGTTTAAGAGCAGTTGGAACCCGATCTTAGTGTCACCTATCGGGTCCAATTGTAAATCTAAACCATCCAGGGACTCACCCAAACATAGACAAAAAATTTCATCAAAATCGGTCCAGCCGTTTAGGATTTTATAAAGAACGTACAGACAAACATTCTCATTTATATATAAAGATTAGTAACAATGCAGCCATCGACTATTGGCAATGGATAAAAGTTCATTGGAAAATATTTGAATTAATAATTTACATTTGATTTTAAAGTTGACCTGAGGTAATTGATATTTTTGTCCTTGAGAAAAGAACAAAGGGACATTAAATAAACAAATTTTAAGAATTATGAAATTACCATACCCACTTTTAATTTCTTGCAAGAGCGTGTAAAATATAAAGTAGGTGCTTCAGCAATAAATTTTTACGATATGCAACAAACAATTCATGTGTCCCCAAAGCATGCCTATGATATAAATTTTTGGTCCCCAATATATACGGAATATATATGAATGACCTAAATATTTAACGCATAGATTGAGGACTGTCCAGAAAATTTTCACTTCATATATGTAGCGCATAGTATCAGGACCGTCCTTAAACTATACGTAAGATATAAAAAGTCTAAAATATGCATTATTCTTAAATATTGGCCATAAATTAAGTATACATAAGCAAAATTAGATTTTCTTTAGAATATTTACCTCTTATATGACCTATGTATGCAGAGAAAATCAATAAAAAAAGCTGTCCCCAAAGTATGCGTCCCACATGTATATATATATATATATATATATATATATATATATATATATATATATATATATATGTTATATAAGTATTTAAACAGACTTTATATTAAATTTACTTCTAATTATAAGGTCAAACACTGTCATTATTCCCACATTGTAATATGATACTTGTTAGTCATTTTTATCACGTTCGACTTTTTTTTCATTTATACTTGGTAACCAAAACTGTACACTTCTTATTTTTCAGTTCACATAAAAACTGATGACCATCCATTTTGAAACGACACGCTTAAATTGTCTTTGTTTAACACGCGTGTCCACTCATCATTTTGTAATGTTATAAATACTAGTGTAGGACCTTCAGTCGTTAGATGATTAGTTGACTTATATTCTTATAGTTGAAAGTTATTATTATTTTTGTGTTTAATTAAATAAATTGTTTTTAAAAAGTGAATTTTGAAAATCGTAATATAAAAAGTGGCGCAGTCAGTAGGATTCCATTACGCTGCTAGAACCGGCGTTAGAATAAAAGCTTAACTGGTAGCGGTGGATTCCAATCCTTTGAAGGAAGAAAAGAACCTCGAGACGTCCCAACTACAACACGTAGAACACGGCATCTTCGATGTTTCGATTAATGTAAGTACAAACAATTAAGTAATCATCTCGCAAATATTTGTCTTACCAATTTGAATTTATTTTATCGATATATAATTTTGATTTTATTTTATTTTTACTGTTCGGACGTTCAATATCCCGGAACATTTTAAACCGAATTGTACTATTTTCCATTTGGGTTTATTTTACTTTGTGCACAATTTTTGTAATCTTCTACATTCTTAAAACAAAAACGTGGTAAACGTTTTGATAATTCTAGATATTTTCTTTAATTTTGAACATTTTTATTACCGTATATTTTTAATCAACCGAAATAATGGCATCTCCCCAAACTTCAGCAGATCCGGAGACTGAACCCTACCGGCTTTCGGAAATCTTTTCCATTGTCCCTGAGTTTGAGGGCGATCAAATCTCGCTAGGGACATTTACTGATGCGTGCGACTGCGCGTATAATATGTCAACGGGCGACCAACGCTATCTTTTACTTATACACATTAAAAATAAGCTGAAAGGCAGAGCGGCCCAATTAATTAATTCACGCAACCCCGCGTCCTATTTGGAACTTAAACAACTTTTAAACTCTCATTTCGGTGATTCTAGAGATTTGACATCTCTCATACAAGATTTACAACGTCTAAGACAACTTCCCAACGAATCGCCTCTAACATTTTAAAACAGATTGCAAGTACTTACTGCAAAAATGTATGCCAATATTCAGAAAACCTCGAATTTGAATGCAGATCAGAAGACAGCCCAAACGAGTCTAATAGACACTATGGCGCTGAACACTCTTCTGACCGGTTTAGAACCGCGTTTAGGGCAAATCATCCGCGCCGGAAACCCGAAAGACCTGTTAGAAGCCCACGTACGAATTAGGCGTGAATTACAACTGTCCTACTTTGAAAACCAAAAAACACCTAAACAAATTCCCCCTAAGCCTAATCAACCCTTTCGAAAGCCTAATCCGCAAATTAATAAGTGCCTATCATGTGGAAGATTCGGACATCACACGTCCGAATGTCGCTCTCGCAACTACCAGACACCAGTCTATAACAATAGTAGCGGCAATAATAATAGTTTTAGACCAAACCCTTTTACTAATAATTTATTAATTTAATTTATTAATTTATAATTTAATTTATTAATTTATTATCACAAAATCAGAATCAACAACCTAGGCAAAATCAGTCACCCTTCAGACAAAACCAGTTCTCTAACCAGCCAAGAACGTTTCAACAAAGTACGCAACAACCACGCCAATCGGTCATCCAACGAAATCCCGGTTTTCGAACAAATCCAAATAAAACACATCACTTAAATTATACGAATTACCCTAACCAGGACGATGATTATTATACAGTTAATAATCAACCCTATGATGATTACAATAGCACTGATGATCAAAGGGAATATGATTATTATAGTCAGTCATGCAATCCAGAAGCAATTAATATTAATTATCATACTGCTGATAACTATCAAACTGTCGATTTAGATCCCCTAGAGAATCAAAACTATCAGGATTTTCTATCTCTTCCAAATTTAGACCACCCTCCCGACACAACGACCAGCCTTGCAACACAGATCCAAACTATCAATCTCGACGACCTGAACCCGAATATAAACTTTCCGGAACAGACATTTCTATAACTACTCTCCATACTGTAAACTCCAAAAATCTGTACTATATTAACGATGCGACTGGAAACTATAAATTACTCATAGATACAGGTGCAGGAATTTCTATCTTTAAAGAGCATACCGTCAGAAATTATTCTAAACGATTCCCGGAAAATGTCATTATTCAGGGAATTATAGATAAAAAGATCCCCATTTCTCAGTCAACCTTTATACCATTCACTCATGGTAACCCCCATAAAGTATTCATATGTAACCTTGACATCGAGTTTGATGGCATTTTAGGGTTAGATTTTTTAGAACATTATGAATGTGTAATCGATCTAAAATCTAAACAACTCAAGACAAATTTCAAAGATATCACTCTTCACAAGGTTTCCTCCTTGCCCCTTTCAGATATCACTCCCTCGACAGTCCCCAACACATCGTCTCCAAAAAATTTCTCAAACTATATTTCTATAGAACCTCGTACAGAAAAAATATGTAAACTACGCTGTCACCTTTCCAACACCGACGCTGTTTTACATACCATCGAGAAAGAGAAAGTCAGACTACCCAATTCCTTGGTATATGTAAACCATAACGGGGAATTTCTAACTTCAGTTATCAATGCCAACGCCATCCCAAAAACAATTAACTTTGAAAACATAACAATAGAACCCCTTGTACAAACACAACCCTGTTTTAACTTCAACGACCCGTACGAAACTCCAGATATCGACAGAAACTTACTCATAAGACAACAACTTCGGACTGAACATTTAAACGACGAAGAAAAAGACATGATTACCAACCTTTGCTTAGATTTCCAGGACATATTTTACTTAGAAGGAGACTCACTATCCTTTACCAACGAAATTAAGCATTCAATCGAGACTAGTAATTCCAGACCCATCTTTACTAAATAGGTACCCTCAGGTACATAAAGAAGAGGTTAAAGATCAAGTAAGCAAAATGTTCAACCAAGGTATCATTCGTCACTCAACTTCCCCGTGGTCTTCCCCAGTTTGGGTTGTTCCCAAAAAGCTAGACGCCTCAGGCAAACAAAAATGGCGTCTCGTCATGTACTACAGGAAACTTAACGAAGTCACAGTAGACGACAAATATCTATTGCCTAACATCTCCGATCTTTTAGATCAACTAGGCAAATGCCAATATTTTTCTACATTAGATCTCGCCTCCGGTTTTCATCAGATAGAGATCGATTCCAAAGATATCCCCAAGACAGCATTTTCAGTCGAAAACGGCCATTACGAGTTTGTTCGTATGCCGTTCGGTTTAAAAAACGCCCCGTCCACATTTCAACGTGTCATGGACAACATCCTCCTTGGAATTCAAAATGAACGTTGTCTAGTATACATGGACGACATCATTGTATACTCCTCAACAATTCACGAACACATTTCACGGTTGACCGAAGTCTTCAAACGTCTTCGCAAATCAAATCTTAAGATTCAACCCGACAAATGTGAATTCTTAAGAAAAGAGGTAGCGTATCTTGGTCATCTAATTACGCAACAAGGTGTAAAACCGAACCCCGAAAAAGTCAGTTGTATCCAAAATTTCCCAGAACCAAAAAATCCAAAAGACATTAAATCTTTCTTAGGATTGGCCGGATACTATAGAAGATTGATCCCCAACTTTGCCAAAATGTCAAAACCACTTACAAAACTTCTCCAAAAAGATGCAAGATTCTTCTTTGATTCTGATTGTAAGTTATCATTTAACGACTTAAAGAAAGCTCTCATTTCAGACTCCATTCTCAACTACCCAAATTTTGAAGAACCGTTTCTTCTCACAACGGATGCCAGCGCTTTCGCGATTGGTGCAGTTCTTTCGCAAGGTCCTGTAGGAAAAGATCTTCCTATCGCTTATGCCTCTCGCACTTTATGTGCCGCCGAAACTCGATATTCTACCATAGAAAGGGAATTGCTTGCCATAGTGTGGGCAGTAAAACACTTCCGTCCGTATTTATTTGGCCGTAAGTTTACTTTAATCACCGATCACCGCCCGCTTACGTGGCTTTTCTCGATCAAAGATCCAGGCAGTAGACTTGCCAGATGGCGACTAAAACTCGAAGAGTACAATTATAAGATTGAACACAAACCTGGAAAGATAAACAAAAACGCAGACGTTCTATCGCGAATTAAAATCAATCACTTCCACCAAATAGCCAATTTTCAGTCAAAAATCCACGCCTTCAATGACACCGACTCAGAAGACGAAGGTGAACAAGAATCCGAAGAACCCGAACTTAATGACGAACTACTAACTAACGAATTTAACAAATTTGTCGACTTATATAAAACAAGATCTCTAATTGACTACTCGAAAATCGAAACGACAAATTCTCAACTTCTCGACAAAACTCATAAACAAATTATTTCATTCTTTTGGCAAAACAAGTTAACTGATCTCCACGATTGGATTATGGATGATATCTTCGAAGAAGATATTAACTTTGAAAACTATTCTCTCAACACCTTTGCCAGTAAATCAGTCAAAAATCGTAAATACTTTATAATCCCTTTGCCATTTGACCCAGAAACAGTCGTTCAATTTCTGTTTTTCATCATTTACAAATCACAGAATAAATTTGATCCCGAAACAACGTACTATGTCGAAAACAATTTGGAACTTCCAATTCTCGAAACCTTTTCTTATATCTTTGCAGACAAAGATATTAAACTGAAAATATGTCAAAACGTTATAAAAACACCTTCAGAAGACGAAATACCGCAAATTTTAGAAAACTATCATCAAGGAAAAAATAATCTTCATCGCGGAATCAACGAAACGGTCAGACGAATAAAGGAAAAATTTAATTGGACCGGTTTAACAAAAAATGTAGAAAATTTCATCAAATCTTGCGAAATTTGTCAAAAGGTGAAAACATGTCGAAAAAACTTAAGTTCCCCTTTAGTTATAACAGAAACGCCGAAAACACCTTTCGAGCGAATTAATGTCGACGTTTTTGAATACCCATCGAGAAATTACGCTCTGACAGTTAGAGACGAGCTAACAAAATTCACACAGGCATATCCAATAAAGGATAAAACAGCAAAAACCGTCGTTAACACGCTTATCCTTTATTTCCAACATTACGGCACCCCGTTGCGAATTCATTGCGACTGCGGCCGTGAATTTGATAATGTTCTAATGAAAGACCTCTGTGAGCTTTACAACATAAAACTTACATTCTCAAGTGTGGGTCACCCACAATCCAACGGTTCCCTTGAACGATTCCACTCAACATTATCGGAAATGATCAGGGCAAATATAGCCGAAAACCCAGACGAACATCCGTTTAACGTTTTGCCATACGCAATAATTACTTATAACAACACCAAAAATAAAACTCATGGCTTTACACCCTACGAGTTTATTTTTGGCCACACGTCTAGTAGACCCCCGGAAACGCTTTATAACCAACAGAACCTCATTTCCAAATACGTAAGAGATCTCAACAATCGTATGGAGTACTTTTACAAACTAGCGCGTTCAAAAACTGAACAACAAAAAGAAAAGGCAAAAACTCGATTCGACCAACACGTACCTGAAAACCGACCAAATTATAACATAGGCGATAAAGTATATTTGAAAGAATCGCAAATTTCTAGTAAATCACAAAATAAATTTAATGGTCCTTTCCAAATAACTGAACTCTTTCAAAATTCTGCAGTCTTACTAAATCCCGAGACAAATCAATCTACAAAAGCAAATTTTGACAGATTGAAACCGTATTTTGAGTGAAAATTACTTCTTTTCAGACTCCTCGGACTCATCTCAATCACAACATCTCAATATACGATAACACCTATAAACAACACCGTAGGACTCTTCTTTCATGAAGAAGGAAGTATCAAAATTTCGAATGACAAGTGGACATTGCTTGTCTATAAAGATCTCCACCCATTCGGTGACGCAATTTCCAATAATGACAAAATACTAAACACTTTAGTTGACACTATCCATTCAAACTTAACTACTCTACTTAGTTCATTCAAACCACAAGTACAAACACACGTCAGCCTTCTCAAACAAATATCAGACACAGTAAACTTGAAATATCAAGAAATATTCGCGGACACGAAAATTCACTTAAACCGACAGAAACGCGGACTTATTAATGGATTAGGAACAATTTGGAAATCAATAACTGGCACTCTGTATGCAAACGATGGTCAATATTTTAATGATTGTATCAACAAGATTACTCATGACGAACAACAAATCGAAAATATACTGAAGAACGAAATCTCTGTTACGACTTCCGTAATCAAAAATTTTAATTCAACGGTTCGCAAACTACAAATAGACGAAGAAACCTTTAATAAGAATATTAATGAAATCAGGCAAGCCATTGCTTTTATTTCAGACGACCTTCAGTTCTTTGAGACACTTGTCAAAACTCTAGATTTATGTGAATCATTAATGGAAAGCTATGTCTTTATTCAAGATGCCCTTAATGATGTATTATCAGCAATATCTTTCGCTCGCATTAAAATGTTACATAGTTCAATCATTACACCGGCAGAATTGGTCGACTCACTTCAAATTATCTCTCACTCTTTGCACAAAAACAATTTGCCCTTATCTATTAATGTCCATAATATTGCACAATATATCGACATCATCGAATTGGAAGCATTTCAATTAGACACGAAAATAATTTTTGTATTAAGAATTCCCTTAGTAAACCCCGAAACTTTTACCCTTTTTCGTTTATATCCAATTCCGATACTTGACGAACCGAACAGGGTTTCATCACATTTTACCAACCACAACCAAATATATTGCGAAAAACGATGATTCACTATTGTATACTACATTTTGGAACTTGGACAACTGCAAGTCCTTAAGCCAAGTTCAATGGATATGTTCAGACGTTCTCCCGTATCCTATAGATAGCGATTCAACTTGTGAGGCCCAGCTGTTGAAGCAATCCACCTTCCTTCCAAAGGTTTGTCAGACTTCCATATTCTACGCCAAGGACTACAATGTATACAAGATTAGCTCAAACTTTTGGCTAATTACTGTTTCTGACCTTTTACCTATCACAATAAAGTGCAGTGGAAACAGCGTTGTAACACTAACAATTACAACAAACTCAGTCCTAAGTTTGCAGGCCGATTGTAATGCATTCATTGGCAACACTCGAATTCATTCAAGCAAGCTGATCGACAATTTCCAAAATATTACCTACAAGAGCCATCCAATTCAAATACCGTACAACTGCTGCAAATCTATACCACCGAAAAACTATGTCCCAGATCTAAAGCCACTCAGACTAAACAAGATCGATGCAGACGACCTCAACATAGCTCACTCAACATAAGTTGAACCAATATTCAGAAGAGCTAGACAAATTAATAAACCAACCGTTTATTAAAAAACACATGCCATGGTTCACAATTTTATCAATTACATTAATCGTTTTACTAATCCTTATCTACATTTTCTATAAATGCAAACCAAGAAGACAATCCAGATTGTTGGCCATAACAACAAACGGCGACGATCCACCGTCACCTTCACCAATGCCATGTAGTCAAGTCAGAAACTTCAGATTCCTTCCCAGACGACGTCCAAGTATTCGACTCCAGGAACCCATCGAAGATACAGAACTCACAAAAATGGTTTGAAAAGTTGAAGCACAGCATCAACTTTTTCAGGATAAATGGAGTTGTTATATAAGTATTTAAACAGACTTTATATTAAATTAACTTCTAATTATAAGGTCAAATACTGTCATTATTCCCACATTGTAATATGATACTTGTTAGTAATTTTTATCACGTTCGACCTTTTTCATTTATACTTGGTAACCAAAACTGTACACTTCTTATTTTTCAGTTCACATAAAAACTGATGAGCATCCATTTTGAAACGACACACTTAAATTGTCTTTGTTTAACACGCGTGTCGACTCATCATTTTGTAATGTTATAAATACTAGTGTAGGACCTTCAGTCGTTAGATGATTAGTTGACTTATATTCTTATAGTTGAAAGTTGTTATTATTATTTTTGTGTTTAATTAAATAAATTGTTTTTAAAAAGTGAATTTTGAAAATCGTAATATAATATATATATATATATATATATATATATATATATATATATATATATGTTATATCACACTTCCAAAATTTCACTTTTTAAAAAAGACTTTATTTATACTTGCACAATTAATAAAACTTGTAATATAAACTTGAATATAATAATAAAACTTTATAACAATAAAAAAGGAAAAAAATGAGTGTTAAACTAACTAGACAAATCTGTAAGTAACAATGAATACAGACATAAGGCAATTGAACAATTTATAACATAATAATGCTGACTAAACTGTCGCAGCGTTTGCTGTTCTCACGGATGTACGTCGTCGAAGGTAACCTAAGACGACACGTGGATGCTGACTCAACTTGGGAACTGTTGCTAGATGGTTTCACATAAGTCGATGGAATAACTTATATAACAACTCCCATCCATATAAAAAAGTTGATGCTACAGCATCGACTTTTAAGGGAGGTTCTGCAATTCCATATCCTCGACAGGACTAAGGAGGCTATGGAGTTTTACCCTGGGCTTGATGGTTGATGGACCTGGTGGTGGTGCTGGATCGGCAGAAGGGCTGATTGTTGGAGGCTTCTGGAATTTCTTCCTGATGATGCCGATGGAAAGGAGGGCAACCACAATTGCGGTTGTTGCCATTGTGATGATCGTAAACCAGGAGGTGTGTTTCTCCAAGAATGGTTGGTCTAGGAGCTTTTCCAATTCCCTGGAGTATTGTCTAAGCTTATGGTTAGCGATATTCAGGTCTCTGGCATCCAATTCCTGTAGTCTCATGGGTTTCAACTTTGGAAGTTGACTGATGGTTGGCAGGTTGTCGCAACAGTTGTAGGGGATGTTGACTTGGTGACTCTTAAGTGTGATGTTGTCAACGTTGTTGGTGGTCCTTCTGGCATGGACCCTGGTGTTTCCGATGAAGGCATTGCAACTGGGTTGGATGGTCAGTAGAGAATTTGTCGATATGGATTGGGTAACGACATCTTCTCCCTTGCACTTGATGTTGATGGGCAACTGTCCGGAAATCGAGATTAACCAAAGGTTCAGGTCAATCTCTTGAATATTATACTCTTCGGCATATAATATTAAAGGCTTGCAAGTTGGAGGAAGGGCTGCTGGCTGTCTAAGAAGCTGTGCTTCGCAGAGGGCTTCTTTGTCTATGGTGTGTGGAATAACTTTGGAACAGATCTTATGTTCTTTAGATAATGGCTTACAGTCACTCAAGTCTTCGAAAGATGCGTACAATAGCGAATCGTCATCTCTCGCGATATATTTTAATTTTGTTGGAAGAATATGGTGAAATCCTGTTCGATAATCCAAAACTGGGATAGGATACAAGCGGTATAGTGTATAAGTTTCAGGATTGACTAAGGGGATTTTTAGTACAAAAACAATTTTAGTATTGATTTGAAAAGCTTCCAATTCTATTAGATCGATGTATCTAGCAACATTTGAACTATAGGTTGGAAGTGGTAAGTTATTTTCATGAAGTGACTGTGATATTTTCTGAAGGGAGTCGACCAAATCTACTGGGTTTATAATTGAGCTATGTAAGATTTTTAGACGGGCGAAAGAGACTGCAGTTAATACATCGTTGAGGGTATCTTCAATGTATACGTAACTTTCCATTAAGCTTTCACACAAATCCAAGACATTGGCTTGAAGTTCATAAAAAGCAAGATCGTCTGTAATGAAAACAATTGACTTCCTAATTGCTTCGATATTTTCCGAAAATATTCTCTCTTCGGACTGAAATTTTTGTATTGTGGTGTTAAGGTTCTTAATGACTGAAGTTGTTACTGATAATTGTCGTTTCATTAAGTTTTCAATTTGATGTTGGTCTTTAGTAATTTTGTTTATAGAGTCACTAAAGTATTCTCCGTCTGTTGCATCTAAGTTACCGGAAATAGATTTCCAAATCGATCCCAGTCCATTAATTAGTCCGCGTTTCTTTCTGTTGGTACTGTAAGTCTCAGTGTCAGCGAAAATTTCTGTATATTTGATGTTAACAGATTTTGATATTTGTTTCAGGAGGCTTACGTGAGTCTGTACTTTTGATTTGAAGATTTTAATGTTAGTTTTGTTGTCGTTAATAGTTTCTAAAAGTCTGTCCAGTATATTGTCATTGTTAGAAATAGCGTCTCGAAAGGGGTTTAGATCTTTGTAAACAAGGAGTGTCCATTTCTCATTAGAAATTTTAAGGGTGCCTTCTTCATGGAAGAAAACTCCTATAGTATTGTTAACAGGCGTAATGGAGTACTGTTGAAGGTTCACGACTGAAAACAGTCCACAGAATCTGAAAAAAGGGATTTATTCAAAATAGGGTTTTAGTCTGTCAAAGTTAACTTTAGTTATTTGGTTTGTTTGTAAATTTATGACGGTGGCAGAGTTTTTTCGTATTGCGGTAATTTCGAAGGGGCCGTTGAATTTGTTTTCGGCTTTATTTTTAATTTGGGACTCTTTTACGTAGACTTTGTCGCCTACTTTGTAATCGGGTTGTTTAGTAGAAACGTGTTGGTCAAATCGCACTTTAGATTTTTCTTTCTGTCTTTCGGTTTTAGCACGGGCGAGTCTGTAGTAATAGTCCATTCTGTTATTTAGGTCTCTTACGTATTTCGAAATCAGTTTTTCCTGGTTGTAAAGGGTTTCTGGAGGCCTACTAGAAGTGTGCCCAAATATGAGTTCATAGGGCGTGAAACCGGTGGTTTTATTTTTTGTGTTATTATAACAGATGATGGCATAAGGGAGGACATTAAATGGATGTTCGGTTGGATGTTCCGCTGTATTTGCCCTTATCATTTCTGCTAAGGTCGCGTGAAATCTTTCAATAGAACCGTTTGACTCGGGATGTTGAACGCTGGAGAATGTCAGTTTTATGTCGTATAGTTGGCATAAATCCCGCATTAAAGTGTTGTCAAATTCACGTCCATAGTCACAATGGATGCGAAGTGGAGTGCCGTAATGTTGAAAGAAAATCAAAAGGGTGTTTACGACAGTTGAAGCTGTTTTGTCGTTTATGGGGTAGGCTTGTGTAAATTTCGTTAGTTCATCCCTAATAGTCAGTGCATGATTTCTAGATGGATATTCAAAGATGTCAATGTTAATACGTTCGAAAGGAGTCTTGGGTGTTTCCGTAATAACAAAAGGTGCACTTAAGTTTTTCCTACAGAACTTTACTTTTGGCAAGTTTCGCAGGATTTGATGAATTGTTCTACAGTTTTAATTAAGCCGGTCCAATTGTATTTTTCCCTAATACGTCTGATGGTTTCGTTAATGCCACGATGGAGGTTGTTTTTACCAGAGTGGTATTGTTGTATTATTATAGGAATTTCGTCTTCGGTAGGAGTTGTAACAATGTTTTGGCAGATTTTCAGTTTGATTTCTTTGTCGGAGAGAATGAAAGATAAAATTTCAAGAATGGGAAGTTCTATGTTATTTTCTATGCAGTATATTTCGGAGTCGTTGAATTGGTCTTGGTTGGTATAAATAATTTTGAAAAGATGTGAGACGACAGTTTCAGGGTCATAGGGCAAAGGTACAACTAAGTACTTTCTATGCCTGACTGTTTTACTGGCCATGATGTTAAGAGTGTCATTACTGAAATTAGGTTCTTCTTCGAAAAAGTCATCAATAATTTTGTCGTGTAAGTCGTTAGTTTTGTTTTGCCAAAAGAATGTAACTATGCGTTTGTGGGACTTGTCTAGAAGTTGAGAATTGGATATTTCAATTTTAGAGTAATCGATTATTGACTCAGTTTTGTAGAGTTGAACAAATCGGTTAAACTCAGCGATAATTCTTTCGTCATGTTCGTCGTCATTGTCAGAGTTTTCAGGTTGTTCGGAGTCAGTTTCGTTGTTAGCGAAAATTTTGATTTTGGAAAGGAAATCAGCACATTGCTTGAAATGGTTGATTTTGATGCGAGAAAGAGCATCTGCGTTTTGGTTTACCTTGCCGGGCTTGTACTCGATCTTATAATTGTATTCCTCTAGCTTAAGGCGCCATCTGGCTAGACGACTGCCAGGATCTTTGATGGAAAAGAGCCAAGTAAGCGGACGGTGGTCACACAGGAGTGTAAACCTTCTCCCAAAAAGATACGGTCTGTAGTGCTTAACAGCCCAAACTATGGCCAACAATTCTCGTTCGATGGTGGAATATCGTGTCTCTGCAGCACAGAGGGTGCGAGAAGCGTATGCAACAGGGAGATCTTTTCCCACAGGGCCTTGAGAAAGAACCGCTCCAATAGCAAAAGCACTAGCATCAGTAGTGAGCAGGAAGGGTTCTTCAAAGTTTGGATATATCAGGATTGGGTCAGATACAAGGGCTTGCTTCAGTTCATCGAAGGAAGACTTGCAATCTGCGTCAAAGATGAATTTGACGTCTTTTTGGAGTAGTTTAGTCAGAGGTTTAGAGATCATCGCAAAATTTGGTATGAAGCGTCTGTAATACCCAGCGAGACCAAGAAAAGATTTGATGTCTTTCGGAGTTTGGGGTTGCGGAAAGTTCTGAATACATTCAACCTTTGAAGGGTTTGGTTTTACACCTTCTTGTGTGATAAGATGGCCAAGATAAGCCACTTCTTTACGAAGAAATTCGCACTTATCAGGTTGAATTTTGAGGTTAGACTTCCGAAGTCGTTTAAAAACTTCTGTTAACCGGGAAATATGTTCATGGATGGTCGGAGAGTAGACGATGATATCATCCATATAGACGAGACAACGTTCATTCTGTATACCCAGAAGAATATTGTCCATGACCCTCTGAAAAGTAGAAGGTGCATTTTTTAAACCAAATGGCATACGAACGAATTCATAATGACCATTTTCGACAGAAAAGCCAGTCTTAGGAATATCTTCCTCTTGGATTTCCAACTGGTGGAACCCGGAAGCGAGATCCAGTGTCGAAAAATATTGACACTTTCCAAGTTGGTCGAGAAGATCAGAGATATTTGGCAGAGGATATTAATCATCTACAGTCAATTCATTTAATTTCCTGTAATCGATAACTACTCGCCACTTTTGTTTACCAGAAGCATCGAGCTTCTTGGGGACGACCCATACAGGGGAGGACCAAGGGGATGAGGAGTGCCTAATGATACCTTGTTCAAGCATTTTTCCAATTTGGGTTTTCACTTCCTCTTTATGTACTTGAGGATATCTATAGGATTTAGTGAAAACGGGCTTTGCGTTATTCGTATCAATCGAATGTTTAACCTCGTTAGTGAAAGTCAAGACGTCACCTTCAAGATAGAAAATGTCTTGAAATTCCAAACAAAGATCAGTGATTTGTTCGCGTTCTTCGTCATTTAGATGTTCAGTTCTAATTTGTTGTCTAATAGTCGAGTTTCTGTCTATGTATTGGGATTCATGATAATCGTCTGTATTGAAATTCAGAAGAGGGTGAGTTTTGTCAAGTGGTTCCAGTTTTAAATCGAAAAAAGTTACTGTTTTGGGCATCGCGTTAGCGTTTATTATAGACGTTAGAAATTCACCATTTGCGTTAATATGTACGAGTGCGTTTGGAAGTCGTACTCTGTCAATTTCTTGAGTTGGTAAGATGGCGTCGATGTTAGAAAGATCGCATTTAAGTTTAAAGATCTTTTCTGTTCGTGCCTCAATAGTTATTTTGTTTTGTGTGGGTGTTTGTGAAATAATATTAGGCTTAACGTTGAGTGTGTCGGGTACATCAGTCAAGGGTTGATCGTTATCGGGAACTTTGTGTAAAGGGATGGTTTTAAAATTTGTTATTAGCTGTTTAGATTTTAAGTCAACTATGCATTCATAGTGTTCAAGAAAATCTAAACCTAGTATGCCGTCAAACTCAATGTCCAAATCGTATATAAAAACTTTATGTGGGTTACGTGGAGCGAATGGAATTAGGGTAGATTGTGAGATAGGGATTTTTTCATGGGTAATACCTTGAATCGTTACCCTTTCAGGAGATCTTTGGGTGAAATTCTTTACGGTATTTTCCTTGAAGATAGAGATACCAGCTCCGGTATCAATAAGTAATTTGAATTTAGAAGAAGCGTCAAGAATGTAATAAAGGTTTTTAGAATTAACGGTAAGAAGTGGGCTTAAAGAAATAGTTGCTCCGGGAAGTTCAAGTTGGGGTTCAGATTGTCGAGATTCAAGCTTTGAATCTGCGTTTCGACTTCGCACAAAGTTGTTGTCGAATCGGGAGGTTGGTCTAGGCTCGGAAGCGCTAGAAAATCCTGGTATTGATGGCTATTAAAGGGTTCGATAGGAGTATCTTCGAACGTTTGTTCAACGATAGGATAATTTTGAAGATCATCCTCATAATCGTATGTGTTATCATCCGTATAATAATTGTAGTCTGAATAATTAGTGTAATCAACATTTTGGTGTTGATTGAAATGGTGTGTTCTTTCAGGACGGTTATTAGGATTGTTTTGTATTACCGATGGGCGATAATAGTTAGGGTTCATTTGAGACCTAAAAGGGGGTCTCTGAAAGTTTTGTGGACGAAACTGTTGTCCTTGTTGAACAGGGGGTGTGTTTGAGGGGAAATTTGGCCTTGTTGGTTGGTTAGGTCCAACAGGATTTGGCCTATGGTTTTGATTGAATTGTTGAGAATTGTTTTGAGTTTTCAATCGGCAGTTTACGGCTATGTGGCCTAATCGACCACAATGAAGACACTTAAGTGGTTGTGTCGGCTTTCGAGGTGGGAAATTTGGTTTGAGAGGAACAGATTTGTTTGTTTTCTGATCCTCGAAATAAGAAAGTTGAAGCTCTCTCCTAATCCGGGAGTGTGCCTCTAGAAGGTCTTTTGGGTTACTGGCACGAATTACTTGTCCTAACCGGGGTTCTAATCCCGTAAGAAGAGTATTCATGACCATAGTATCCACTAGAGTGGTCTGGGCGTCTTTTTGTTCTGGACTAAGCCCAGCAGTTTTGTGAATGCAGGAGTGCATTTTCGCACTCAATACTTGGAGACGATTATAGAACGTTAATGGGGACTCGTTCGACAGTTGTTTTAGACGTTGTAAGTCGTGAATAAGGGAAGAGAGATCACGAGAATCTCCGAAATGCAATGTCAGTAGTTGTTTGATTTCAAGGTATGATCCGGGGTTCCTTGAATTTATCAACTGCGCCGCTTTCCCTTTGAGTTTATTTTTGATATGGATCACCAACAAATATTTTTGATCCGCCGTGGACATATTATATGCGCAATTACACGCATCTATAAAGGTTCCCAAGGAAATTTGGTCGCCTTCAAATTCGGGTATAACGGAAAATATTTCCGTTAACCGATATCTTTCTGTTTCAGGGGTACCTGAATTTGGTGAAGCTTGTGCCATGTTTATCGATATAAATGAATTGGAATATAAGGTTTATAGAATAAAATGTTAAAAGGTGTAGAAAATTAATGAACAGTAGAATACGTTAGTGGGAATTAACGATTGTTTGAACAATAGAACAGTATGGTATAAAAAAATGTAAAGCAATTAAACACGATAGATGAAAATATCAATTCAAATAAATCAATTATTCAGATAATAAATCAATAAAATAAGTAAATCAAATATATAAAATGTCAATAAAAGAAATAAAATAAATATATCAAATAAATCAAGTAATGAAATAGATCAATATTTCATTCAAATCAAATATATAAAAATCAAATAATAAAATCAATAAAAATCAATGAAATCAAATGTATTAAATCAAATTATTAAAAATCAATGCTCAATCAAATAATATTTACTTAAAACGAATGACGATTCACCATTACTTACATCAACAGGAACATTGAAAGCGCCGTGTTCTACGTTTGATTGCAGTGAGGACTTCTTTCAGGTTCGTTGTTCCGTTGAGGGATAGGAATCCGCCGCTACCAGTTAGAGTACTCGTGTTCTAGTAACGTTAGACGGATCCTACTGACTGCGCCAATTTGTTATATCACACTTCCAAAATTTCACTTTTTAAAAAAGACTTTATTTATACTTGCACAATTAATAAAAATTTTAATTTAAACTTGAATATAATAATAAAACTTTATAACAATAAAAAAGGAAAAAAATGAGTGTTAAACTAACTAGACAAATCTGTAAGTAACAATGAATACAGACATAAGGCAATTGAACAATTTATAACATAATAATGCTGACTAAACTGTCGCAGCGTTTGCTGTTCTCACGGATGTACGTCGTCGAAGGTAACCTAAGACGACACGTGGATGCTGACTCAACTTGGGAACTGTTGCTAGATGGTTTCACATAAGTCGATGGAATAACTTATATAACATATATATATATATATATATATATATATATATATATATATATATATATATATATGCCCAGAGCAAGAAGTGAGCCACCTCTCAAAGAAATTCCCGGTAATAGTGAGGTCCAAGTCAAAGAGAGGACCGTATACGGTCCTCACTTTGTATATCACTCTCAAATAGTCCCAAAATGTGTAATTATTAATTCTAGCATTATTTTGACTGGACCTCACTTTGACGAAAAATGCACCGAATTTTAGACTGAGGGCGCTTCACCGTATGTATATTTTCACGACGTATATTTTTACGACTATTCAAATATTATTCTATGCAATAAGTGAGGACATATAATCGGCAACCATGTACAGTCCTCACTAAGAGTGTAGGTTGGTATAAGATTCTGTTTATTAATATACATGTTATTTCCATTGACGTTTAAGTAAGTAGTAAATTTCTTTGGTCGATGTTTACAGTTAAACTGAAAATTCTAATTTCCGTTTATTGTTTGACAATCCTCAGGAATAAAATATTTGAGGCTAGATATTGTTATAAACTCCGAGGGTTCAATTAATTAAAAACTAATATTCACTAAGTATAAATTTCTAGAAACTTTTATTTACATCAAATATTCACAAGAGCTGATTCGAATATCACAATAATAACACGAAATAATCTCTTCGCAATAAATAACTAACTCCTCGATGCTGGGCCTCTCCTTTTAAAATCCGCATCGAATTCTTCTAGCAAAACCGAGTGTCAATTTTAGAGTTGTCGAGTTATTTCGAGATAATTTTTTTTGTCCTCTCAGCGATTGATGTATTGAAATAAAATGCTTTACGTTACTCGCCAAGGACGGAATAGATAATTTATAACACTGCCCTCCTTTTAATTCTGATCGTCCTCTCCATGGTAAGGAGCGAGTCGATCTAAATGGACCACCTTCAACTTAGCCCTGAGGTATCGACGGATACGGTAGACGACGTCTTTAATCCTCTTGACCACCTCGTATGGACCATCCTAGGCGGGCGTAAGCTTTGGAGGTATACCCTTGCTCCGTTGGGGGTTGTATAGCCAGACTTTGTCCCTCTCTTGCAACCCGAATGAATTGGCTTTGAGGTCATATTATGTCTTCATCTGGTCACTGATGCCCAACATCTGCGTTCGGGCTAATTCGTGTATTGCCAGCATGTTATGTTGGAGCATAATCGGTGATGGCTTGGGAAGGTTCTTCAGGGGAGCGAAAAGTCAAATCACAGGGTAATCTCAGCTCTTTTCCGAATAGGACCCTGGCTGAAGCCAGGCCTGTACTATTATGGACGGCCGAGCGATATGCCAACAGGATTAGATGAATATGCTCATCCCAATCAGGTCTTGTTCCAATGTCCTGTTGAATCTTTCCACCATTCCGTCTGACTGTGGGTGCAATGGTGTTGTTCCCGTTTTCCTGATCCCCAACATCGTACAGACCTTGTGGGATACATTCAATTCGAAGTTACGCCTCTGGTCTGAATGTAGTTCCAACGGGACGCAAAACCTGCTGAATAGCTGTTCTACCAGCACCGTCGCTACCGTGGCTGCCTCTTGATTGAGAGTCGTCTATGCCTCAGGCCATTTACTGAAGTAATCCATTGCGACCAAAATGTATTTGTTCCCCCTCACACTCCCGGGAAATGAACCAGCGACATCGATGCCAATTCTCTCAAAGGGAACGCCCACATTATACTGCTGCATTCTGTCCTTGGTCGGGGTCTTCGGGCTCTTACTGGCTGCACAGGTGTCACATTTCAGCCACCAATCTCTGACGTGTTCGAAGTAATTTCCCAGTAGTACCGCTGGCGAACTTTGTCTAGGATTTTATTCATACCCAGATGACCCCCGATAATCCCATCATGTACTTCGGTCAGGATCGCTGGTACCTTTTTTTTGGAACTACCAGCTGGCACTTGGTTTCTCGACCGTTAGTGCTTTCCCAAATTCGCTTGAGCTTACCATTCTTTACTCTTAGAGAGTCCCATTGGGCCCATAACGATTTCAGGACGCCCGAGTATCTAGCTACTTCGTCCCATCGTGGTCTAGGTGCCCCTCTCTTTTTGAGCGACAAGATGCACTGTTCCGTTGTCCAGTCTTCATTGGCCTGCACTAAGATCTGTCTGATGGAGATACCTTCTCGCTGTTCGGTCTTCAGACAATTCTACTCTATAGGGTCTTCTTGATAGGGCATCGGCATTATTGTGCAAACGGCCGGCACGATGTTATTATTGCAAGAAGTTCTTTTGTGATGACGCAATAATTTCTTTCCGGTTTCGAGAATTCACGGCTGTAGTACTCGATCACCATCTTGCACCTGGGGTAAGATGGCCCCCAAAGCTCTGTTGCTAGCGTCGGTGTCTAAAATGAACTTGCCGGAGTGTGTAGGAAAGGCTAGGATTGGGCTGGAATATAGTGCTGCCTTCAGTCTCTGAATGATATTTCGCAATCATGATTCCAACGGAAGGTCTCTTTCTCAGTGGTCTGCCAATGTAGAGGCGCGGCAATGGTGCCAAATCCCTCAACAAATCGCCTGAAGTAGGAACATAGGCCCAAGAAGCTTCGGAGTTCATGCTTGTCTCTTGGGACTGGCCAATCACGGATGGCTTCTATCTTGTCCTCGTTGGTGCGGATTCCTGACTCGGAAAGAACGTGGCCCAAAAACTCTACTTTTTTGGAACATGGAACACTTCTTCGGGTTGAGTCTCAGGTTGGCGTTAATATCTGGAGTTCTGGTTTTACCCATGACCAGAATGTCGTCGAGGTATAATAAGCACGTTCTCCATGTTAACCCGTTCGGGACATACTCCATTAGCCTCTCGAATGTTGCGGGAGCATTACATAACCCAAAGGGCATGACCGTGAACTGAAACAGCCCTTTACTAGTGGAGAACACTGTCTTCTCTCTGTCGTTTTCGTGTAGACCAACATGCCAATATCCACTCTTTAGGTCTAGTGTGGAGAACCAACGGGAGCCTGCTAGTGTGGTCAGAGTGTCATCAATTCGGGGTAGTGGATAGCTATCTGTTTCTTCGTGACGTTATTCAGCTTGCTGTAATCCACGTAAAATCTGGTGTTTCCGTCCTTCTTTTTAACTAGCACGACGGGAGCAGACCATGGGGTTATGTATGGCTCAATAACTCCGTTTTGTAAAATGGACTAGATGTTTTCCTCGACTGTTTGTTGTTGCCCTAATGGTAGTCGTCTAGGTGGTATTCTGATGGGTTGAGCCTTTCCGGTGTCTATTCGGTGCTGAATGATCTTGGTGCGACCGGTGGTTGTATCTTACCTGTTGAAAATTTGCCAGTACTTTGCGATAAATTGCTTCATTTTCTTCTGTTCCTCTGGTGTAAGGTGTGTCAAATTGTCAGCAAACTGTTGTAGGAACTCTTTACTGGGACCTGTCTTCTTCACTGATGTCTGGTACACTTCTTTGCCATTGATGATGGTCTCTATTGGCTCGAAACAAGCTATATCTTGACCATTAGCAATTCTAATGTCATTGTTGGGCAAATTCAGGACTCTAATTGGTATATTTCGTCCGGTTTTATCTATAGCCCGTCCAACTAAGTAGTCATGAGCCGAGTGTACGGGCTCCACCATTCCAACGCAGCTCTCAGGATTGCTTTCTAGCTGCCAATCAATTATCTGTTCCGTTCGACCGGGAATTCTGGTTGAGGATTTTGCCTCAATTTTTATGGAGGTGGCTGAAGTGTTGACGGGCCGTGTCAATACAAATTCCTCAGTTAGGAACCGAAGAACATCATATCTCGGGTCGAACATAAATCCATGCTGGCTGATTAGGTCCATACCAGTATCAAATCGTCCTCAATATTCGCTACCAGGACCCTATGCCGGATTCGGTTGTCCCCTAATTATAGTACTACATCTGCCTCACCCTGTATTGACATGGACTCACCGGTGACTGTTCTGAGCTGGATGTTGTTGGTAACTGGCCGGATTTCTGATGCCCTTAAAACTCCGGACTTGGCAATGGACACAGCGGCGCCGGTGTCGATGGTGAAGGTAATTGCTCGGCCATTGATGGTGCCCCTGATGAGTAGGCTGCTGCTATATCGGCAAAATCCCCGATGGATACTGTTCTGCGGGTTGGTGGAGGGTTAGTCAGCATTCGCCCCCTTATGCTGACTGATTGGAGTTTCCCTGGTTGGTGAAGTTGTTGTTTTGGCTACTTCTGTCACGTTGAAGGTGCCCTGTCCGTCCACACCGGTAGCATGCTCCTCTGTGGTCAGTTCTTTGTGATCGTTCTAGAGTTTATGGATTCCGAACAACACTGCCTGGAAGGATGGTTCTTGTTCGTCCTGGATGAAGGAAACTGCTCGCACCCACGGTTTGGACATATTCATGACTGCTTCTACTTCCAAGGCCCGAAGTAAATCTTCATTACTTTTCTTGATGCCACTAAGTCTTATAGTTCTTTGTACTTCCACATCCCTGATACCGTTTAGGAAACTCTGTGTGACCAATTGGTCTTTCGTTTCCTCGGGCAGGTCTGGGTAATAAAAGTGTACTAACCGTCTGATCTCTGCTTCGAATTCTTGATAGCTCTCTCCGGATTTTTGCGTTTTTTCACTTAGTTGCACCTGGTATACTTGGCTCAGGGATTGATATCGTATCTTTTGTCCAGGATGGCGATAATCTTGTCGAAATTGCCTTGACTGGAATGCTTTGGAGGATTTCTAAGGCCGGACCTTTAAGGAAATTACAAGGGTGGTAGATTTTTCTTGGTTATCCCATCTATTAGCCACGGCTTCAAATTGCCGTTTATACATGGGCCAAGATGAACTGCCATCAAATGTGAGTGGTTTGCTAACGGAACCTTTGATACTAATGGTGTTTTGGTATTTTTATCGCTGTAAGTCCTGTTGACTTTTTTTAATTTCTGTTTCTACCTTGTTTTGGATGACACTGATTTTATATTGTACTTCACTGTACTGTTTTTTTAATGGAGCTGACTTGGTCTTGAATTGAACTGATTTCAAATATTACTTGGCTTTGGATGGAATCGAGGTCATCTACTTTGGTTTCAAGAGTATCCATGGTATTTTTTATGGTCTTAATGTCATCATTTATCTCTTTTATGTCTGACTCAACTATTTGCATTCTTTCATTAACTGTTTCATTAACTTGTGCTACTATTTGCATTAATTGTTTATCAAATTAGTTAAAAGGTTTTCTAATTCTATTTTACGTTTTTCATCAAAAGATTTCACTAACCTTTACTCGATTTCTTCTTGATGTTGTTTCTCCTTTTTTTCAAATCTGTTCAACTATAGAAATCACTATTATATGGTCTGGAAGTTGCTTCTTTAAAGGACCAGACACCTTTCTTATGGAAAAATAGACTTCCGTCAAATTGTTTGCAATTTTGGTATGTTGTAGAAGTTCACGTTCTGATAAAAAGAGTCCGTGCGCTCAAACAGATTCTATGACTAGTTTTCGAGATACAGAGTGTTAAACATCGAAAATGCCGCTTTTTGATATCGTATTTCCAATGATAGACGTGCTTTATTTCCGGTTATTGGAGAAATTGTGATTTGTACATTATTGGGCATAAATATTTCACAAAACAATTGTCATAAGTTTTGGTGGATTACAGGGTATTTAAAAAATACGTAACATGTGATTTTTGAAAAAATATTTTTTTATTGCACAATTAATATCTCGTTAAATTAATAATTTCTTTGGAAGTGCTTCATATAATATACAGTGTGAGCCATATATATAGCTAGAGAATGCATATATTATTTTTCCTATTAATGACACCCTGTCCATACCATTCCTGCTGAAATTTTAATAAGACATTAAATAGATATATTATCCGTCTCTTTATACTCAACTGGATGTTTAGTTGAATGCAAAAACTATACATACTGAGAAAATGTATTTTTTATACTACCCCGTAGTTTTAAATTCTCTCGCTCAACTTTGAATGTTATTAAATTTTTACGTTAACAAATGTTCAGTGTTTTACTGAGCAGAATATTATTAAAATTGTATGACTAGTTTTCGAGATATAGAGTGTTAAACTTCAGAAATGTCACCTTTATCGCATCAGATTTCTCATAATAGATGTGTTTTATTTCTCTTTATTGCAGAAGACGTGGTTTGCACATTGTTTGACATAAATATTCCACAAAAAAATACTATTAATTATTTTTTATTACAGGGTGTTTCTCATATACGTAAGATGTTTTTTAGAAAACTCATTTTTTCATTATAATGTTGAATACATAAGAAGATCTAATTGCTAAGTTAATATAGTGTCAAAGAAATTAATTTTTGGCCGTATTCATACATTATACAGTGTAAGTTGTAAATATTGCGAAAGGGGGCATCTATTATTTATTCCATTAATAGGTAACCCTGTATAAACCATGCGCCCTGGAATTTTTATATTAAATTATAGAAATCAACGACTCGTCACACTAAATTCTACAGGTTTGCAAAAATTGTACAAATTAAAGTATTGTAGTTTATACAGGGTTACTCATTAATGGTAAAAAATGGTATATCCCCACTATAGCCATATTTACGACTTACACTGTATAATATATGAACACATCCAAGAACTCATTTCTATTAATTGTGCGATTACATCTTATGTATTCATCGTTGTAATAAAAAATGGGTTTTCTGAAAAACATGTTACATATATTGGAAACACACTGTAATCAAAGATAATTAATTGTTTTATTTAATATTTTTGTCAAATAATGCGAAAATTATCTTTCCAGTAATGTACGGAAGTAACACATGTCTGCTATGAGAAATCTGATAAGAAAATGGAAACATGTCCGATGTTTAACACCCTATATCTCGAAAACTTGTCATACAATTTTAACAATATAATAACACTGAACATTTGTTGACGTAGCAATGTTACAACATACAAAGTTGACGGATAGAATTTAAAATTACAAGATAGTATAAAAAACTACTTTTTTTCAATATGTATACTTTTTGCAATGAGTTTAACATCCTATTGAGTATCAAGAGACGGATCATATATCTGTTTATTGTCTTATTAAAATTGCAGTACGAATGGTTCATATAGGGTGACTCATTAATGGGAAAAAAACAATATATATCTTCTCTAGCTATATTTATGGCTCAAACTGTATATTGTATCAAGCATATCCAAGAAATTATTACTTTAATGAGATATTAATTGAGCAAAAACATCTTATGTTTAAATGAATTTATTTCAAACGCACCGTTCTGAGTCAGAACGTCTGACCCTGAATCGCCACAATATAAAAAAACGTAAAACATATAACGACTAGTCAAAACAACTGTGAATTTGCCAGAATAAAAATCTATGGACCTCACTTCATGCGTAGATTTATAGGACGTTATCGCCACAATATACATAACTACTTAAATGTTGCAACTATGCGTAGCTCTCGCTTTGGTAGGTCCAAGTTATATACTGTCCTCAGAATGTTAGTAGTACATTAAAATTACTATTTTGTCTATTCATGGGTTTTCTCTCCTCCAAATTTTTTCCTGTAACAGATAAGTATTTAAAAAATTGTATATGTAGAACAAAGTGTAGTAAGGCAATTTCGTAAAATTGCCCGGATTACTGGCTGTCTGTACAGAGATTCTTCCTCACAGTTTTTCTGAGAGAAAGAGATGTCTATTAAATGATCAACCAGTATTCCTGTATATAAGTAATGTATTGTATATTGTGTAATACTTATCTGTGTATGGAGACGTTTCAACTCCGAGTCTGGAGTCGTTGTCAATCGTTTAGTGTTGTTTTCGAGGTTTTTTTCCTAAAAAATTTTCGCTTTGATTTTGAATTTATTGTTTGTCAAAAAATTGACACTGACAATTTGTCGTTTGGCGATCACTTGACGCTGAGGTTACCGTTTTTTTGTTCTGTTAGCAGTAAATTCTTCCAGTCCAAATGAAGGTCGGCTGAAGGTGCTCCGATTTCAGTGTTGTTTATCATCATACAGCTGGCTTCTTTAAGTTTTCTCTTTTTTAAATTGTCTTCTTTCAACAAGATCTTTGTTTTATCCCAGTCTATCCTATGGCTGCCGGTGCTCGTTAATACATGATTGGCCAAATTTGATTTGTCCACATGTCTTCTGGAAATGTTATATTGATGTTCTTTTTTCCTTACTTCTAAAGGTCTTGAAGTTTCACCGGTATAAGAATGGCCACAGTCACACAAAACACTGTACACACAATTTTTAGAACTCTGGGTTGCGTTAAACGGTTTGGTATGTGTGAGGATAGAGCGCAAGGTATTATTTGTTTTAAAAACAGTTTTAACGCTGTATTTATTTCCTAACCGCTTAATTTTTTCCGATACACCTGGGATATATGGAATTATGTTCATAATTTGGTTGTCTGTTTGTGTTTGGTTGGTATTAGTGTGATGGTTATTTGTGCTGGTTTGTTGTTGCGATTTTCTTTCTAACTGATTTGTAGTTTTATTTATAAAGTCTTGGGGATATTCGTTTTGAAGTACCGACCTTCATTTGGACTGGAAGAATTTACTGCTAACAGAACAAAAAAAACGGTAACCTCAGCGTCAAGTGATCGCCAAACGCCAAATTGTCAGTGTCAATTTTTTGACAAACAATAAATTCAAAATCAAAGCGAAAATTTTTTAGGAAAAAAACCTCGAAAACAACACTAAACGATTGACAACGACTCCAGACTCGGAGTTGAAACGTCTCCATACACAGATAAGTATTACACAATATACAATACATTACTTATATACAGGAATACTGGTTGATCATTTTATAGACATCTCTTTCTCTCAGAAAAACTGTGAGAAAGAATCTCTGTACAGACAGCCAGTAATCCGGGCAATTTTACGAAATTGCCTTACTACACTTTGTTCTACATATACAATTTTTTAAATACTTATCTGTTACAGGAAAAAATTTGGAGGAGAGAAAACCCATGAATAGACAAAATAATTCAAGACCTCCTCAACAATCTTTTCGAAATTAATTAAAATTATTGTTGGGCCTGAGTTGAATAGTAGCTTATAAGGTTCTCACTTCGTTTTAATATATTTAGGGAACAAAAAAATTTTATCTTACATTTTTTGTGGGTATATTGGTGAGAAAATTAAGGCTATTTTAGAATTAATATTTGCCGGATAAAAAAATTCCCTTAATTTCTATTCCTTCTGCCGGTTCTCACATCATGTGCTCTACAGTAGGCCCTCACTTTATACTACAACTAAATTTATATATATATATATATATATATATATATATATATATATATATCTGAATGTCGTACAAATATTTCCAGAAATACTAAAAAATATTTTTAAACAATCTCCGAGAAAAATATTGCAAAAATATTTAAAATATTTTGTTTAAATGGAAATATTTCATTCGCATTCCAAAAATATTTTATTTCATTTCAGAATTATAGTTTCAGAATATTTCTGTGTGATAATAAAATAATATTTTCAGACTATGTTTTATATCAATATTCTTAAATAAACTTCAACGCTTTATTCAAAATATTTTGTAGTGAAAAGGATACAGCGCCAAACCATCCAAAAATGGTGAATGTTTTAAGGCATCTGTGTCATTTTTTTTATTTTGATGTTTGTTTAGTATTAATTTATTAGTTATTTTATTAAGTGAATATTCAGGTTTATCTAACAGTAAAAAATATTTTAAAATATTGAATAGAAATTACACACGTTCTCAACAATTATCTTATGACAAACGAATATTAGATTAAAATATTAACATGTTTCTAAAACATTTATCAACAAAGTTTAGTAGTTAGGAAATTGTTCATAAAATATCACAAATCTAGAAAATATACATTTTACAAAAAGATTTACAACTATTGTTCACAAATATTTCGTAATATTCTAAAAATGTTTTCAAAAATGCTAAAAATTGTATATTCAAAATATTGTAAAATATTTTTTAAATATTACGTTTACATGTAATATTTTTTTATGAAATATTTCATAAATCGATTAATTAACATTTAAAAAATATTTTTCAATATTCTAAATATACATTTTTTAGCATTTCTGAATACATTTTTAGAATATTACTAAATATTTTGCGTACAATAGTTGTAAATCTTTTTGTAAATATATATTTTTTAGATTTTAGAATTTTTATGAACTGTTTCCCTAATAAATACTTAACTTTGTTGATAAATATTTCAGAAACATGTTAAAATTTTAAACTAATATTCGTTTGTAATAGTATAAAATTTGTAAAGAACGTGCGAAATGTCCATTCAATATTTTAGAATATTTTATACTGTTAGATAAGCCTAAAATTCACTTAATAAAATAACTAATAATTTTATACTAAACATTCACCCTTTTTGGAGGTGTTGGCGCTGCATACTTTTCATTACAAAATATTTTGAATAAAGGTTTTAAGAATATTGATATAAAACATATAGACTGAAAATATTATTTTATTTTCACACAGGAATATTCTTAAAATATAATCTAGAAATGAAATAAAATATTTGAACTGAGAATGAAATATTTCCCAAAAGTTTATAAAATTTTTCATGAAGTCATTTAGATATGTAATATTTAAACAAAATATTTTAAATTTTTTGCAATATTTTTAGGGATTCTTTAAAAATATTTTTTAGTATTTCTAGAAATATTTTTACAACATTCAAAAATATATATGTACAATATTTTAAAATCGTTTTACTTAATACATAATTACTTAGATATGACTATAATGAATCTTTTCAGAATACCACTAAAACTTTTATAATAGAGTTTTGAATTTTTGTAGAATTTAACATTTTGAAGAAAGGTTTTAAGAATATTTCAAAATATTCATATAACATATATTCTGGAAATATTTTTTGTTAATACACAGGAATATTTTTAAAATATTTTTTTGAAATTCAACTAAAATATTTTTTTAGACATGCGGTAAAAACATTTTCAAATAATTGTATAAAATATTTGACAGACTGATTATGAAATATATTAACAAAAGATTCTAAAAATATTTGGCAATATTTTTATGTAATCTATTGAAAATATATTTTTTGGATGTTTCAGAAAACATTTTTACATTTTGAAATATTTACATACAATATTTTAAAATCTGTTTATGAAATATATTTTTCCATTTTTACCAAACTTTATAAAATGTTTTAAAAACTAGAGATGTTGCAAAATGTTTTAGAAATGTTTTGTTAGTATTTGATAAAAATATATTATTAATATATTATAAAATATTGTTAAAGAACGTGTGAAATGTTTTTTCATATTTTCAAATATATAAATCTTTTAAAATATTTTGTGCTGTTAGGTATACATATAGATGTATTTCAGGCTAATAACCAAAAATTTTTAACAATTCTGGATACATTTTCTAGATATGGACAAGCCTTTCCACTTATAAGTGCCAATTCTCTTTCAATTGTGCAAAGTTTCATAACATTCATGTCATTTCACGGCTTACCACAATGTATTGTTGCTGACAGCGGTACAGAGTTTAAAAACTCCCTATTATCTGATTTCGCCAATCTTCATAAAATTGAGCTTCAGTATACAACTTCCAAAAATTCCAATAGTAATGCCCCTGTTGAGCGTTTTCACTCAACATTGATGGAACACCTTAGGGCCTTAAAACTAGAAAATCCTCAAACCGATATTTTAATATTAATGTCCTATGCAATTTTCGGGTATAATCATTCCGTTCATTCGGTGACCAATCAGAAACCGATAGATATTATTAATGGCCACTTAGATGCAAAGGACCCGTTTGACATCAATTTAAATCATGAAGTTATTAATAACTATATACAGCAACATAAGCAAAAAACGCGTATTCTATTTAATAAAATATATGAAGGTAGCCAAACTACCAAAGAGAAAATTATAGGACGGGAAAATCGGAAAGACCCGGTCCCTTACGCAAAAAATCTAATCACTTACACAAAAGATGCAAAATCACGAAACAATAAATTAAAACCTCCATATATAAAAGAAACCGTAAAAGTAGATGAAGGTATAAAACTTAGAACAGATAGGAATATATATCACAAAAATATATTTAAAAACCTCACGAGAATTTAAATCTTTTGCAGGATGATCATTACCCTAGCGGCGGCGACCCTTCAGTCCAACATTAAAAAAACAGAACATTGAAAATTTTCAAAAAAATTATATTAATGAACTAAATTCAATTTTCGAAACCCTTCTGAAACATAATACACTAAACCAATTAGTGTTTCCAAATTCTAACTATTAATTTAAACATTATGATGCCATTTCAATAGAAACTTATTTTTCGAAGGATAGGTTAGTCTTCGCTCTACATGTACCTCTTGTACACACAGAATCATGTATCCACTATCACCTTTATTCTATTCCTACCTATAATTCAACTACCATAATTCCGAAAAACACCTTCCTAACAATGAGTTGCGATTGGTACCGATATGACATCAAAGCTTTCCGATTTCTGAAACCTACATATTTATGTGAAAATAATCACTTAGCAAGCCATACACAAGAACATTGCATTTTCTCGATCCTCCAACTTAAAGGCAACAACCCAAGCTGCAACATGATTCTAGTAACGATGAACAAATTCTTAGTTCAGGAAGTTACAGATTCACACTATATAGTTATCTTTCCGTATCAAGAAAAAATTCAAAAACATCCTCTGGTATTTCCCCAAGGTTCCCTCATGAAAGATTTCCATCACGACATACTCGAAGACATTTTTGAGGAAAACGCCGACTTTCACACCCCAAAAGTCAATGCTATTATATCGTCCCACTTCCTTCCGACCCCGATATAGTTAATGAAATTCTTTTCGCATCTATATATAATAGTAAAGATGTGTTCACTGTCTATCTATCGTTTATCTTTTCGGAAATGGATATCAAATGGAAAGTTTGCCAGAACATCGTGCAAACGATTGATAAGGATCGGATACCTATAATCCTTGATCAGTTCCATAACGGAAAATTAATATACATAGAGGCATAAACGAAACCATCCGTAGAATCAAGGAAAAGTACAATTGGCAGGGATTAACCAAAGATGTCGATAATTTCATTAAAAATTGCCAAATTTGTCAAAAAGCAAAAATCTGTCGCAAAAACCTCGATAGCCCCCTAGTTATTACCGAAACTCCACGGACACCCTTCGAACGTATAAACATATACATCCTGGATAGTTCCTACCAAAAACTATGCACTAACCATTAGGGACGAACTTACGAAATTCTCTCAAGCTTATCCGATAAGCGATAAATCCGCGAAAACCGTCGCTAACATCTTACTCTTGCATTTCCAACATTACGGAACCCCCCTTCGCATTCACTGCGACTACGGCAGGGAATTCGACAACACACTGATGAGAGACTTATGCAAACGTTTTAACATAAAAATTTCCTACTCTAGCGTGGGACACCCACAGTCGAACGGATCATTAGAACGATTTCAGTCGACTTGACTAGACATGAAGACATGATTAGAATACATAAACTGGAACCCTAACGAACACCCCTTCAACATCTTACCCTATGCGGTTATCGACCCATGGGTTTACCCCATACGAACTCCTATATGGACATACTTCAAGTAGGCCTCCTGAAACCCTGTATGATCAACAAGCTCTAATAACGAAGTACGTTAGAGATCTCAATAACCGTATTTCTCGTTATTATAAGATCGCCCGTAAAAAGACAAATTTACAGAAACAGAAGGCAAAAGAGCGATATGATCAACATGTTTTCAAAAATCGTCCGGAATACAAAATCGGCGATAAAGTTTATGTAAAAGAATCACAGCTAAAGAACAAGCGACAAAATAAATTTAATGGCCCATTTCAAATAACTGAAATCCACACTAATTCAGCCACCCTTAAGAACCTTAAAACCAACCAGCAAACGAAAGTTAACTTTGACAGGATAAAACCATATTCTGAAAATTAACTTCCTTTTCAGGCTCTTACTGCTGTTCGGATCAGTGGTATGTCAGATAGACATCAAACCCATTAACAACACTATTGGCATCTACTACCACGACGAAACTCGAATTGTAATCTCCAATTACAAATGGACGTTATTAGTTCACCGTAACTTAACAGCCCTTGAACAAGCATTTGAGAACAATAATCGAATCCTTTGGACATTGGAACAAACTGTTGACCCTATTCCGGGTTATAAATTTCACGATACCGGTGCTTTTCGCATTGACGTACAAACCCACATCAGTCTTCTAACCCAAATCTTCGATTCTATCAAAACTAAGTTTTCCGAAATACTTATAGACACCAAGAGGAGTAAACGAGGAATAATTGATGGTGCAGGAACAATATTTAAGGCAATTACGGGAAACTTAGATGCAGCCGACGGTGAATTCTTCACCAACAGCATTAATAGACTTAACCAGGGACAACTACAGATAGAAAATCTTCTAAAGAACCAAATGAGCGTAACAACTTCAATCATCAAAAATTTCAATGAGACCAGAAATTACAACTTGACGAGAAAACATTTAACGAAGATATAAATACTATCGATTTAGCCATTCACATCCTTAACGATAGCATCTCTGTTATCGAAGCCAAACAATCGTTTCTCGAGATCTGCGAAAACCTAATGGCAAGTTATATATTTCTTGAAGATAACCTTAACGACATTTTAAACTCAATAACTTTTGCTAGACTAATAATTCATGCATCAATCATTTCACCCGATCATTTAATAACATCCTTACAGGAAATTTCACAGAATCTTGTTAAGAATAATCTGTCGTTGCCAATTCGCCTTTCAAGCGTCGCCCAATATCTGGAAATAATAGATTAGAGGCTTTTCAAACTCACTCTGATTTAGTATTCATATTAAAAATCCCTCTCGTTGAGCAGCAACTATATACCGCTTACCACCTATACCCAATCCCAATTTTAGACGATAGAACTGGTTTTCACCATATTCTATCATTTACATTGCGCGGAACGACGACTCTCTAATGTACATACCGATCAAAGACTTAAGCTCATGCAAGCGATTAACTCCGAATCAAAAGCTGTGCTGTGAACTATATGCCTACCCAATAGAATCAAATGCACCCTGTGAGGCTCAACTCCTTAAGAACATCCATAGTGTCCCGGAAAACTGTCAGAGTGCCGTAGTGTTTTCCGAAGGGTACAACGTCCAAAGACTAGAATCGAACTCGTGGTTAGTGATCGTTTCCGAACCTATACATGTAACTTTTAGTAGTGCGGGAATCAATTCAAAAACTATCGTGCTAAAAACCAATTCAGTCATTCGGCTACAAACAGACTAGTGCCTTTGTGGGAATTACTAAAATTCAAGCCGAACCCATGAAAATTAGTAAAGTTATAGACAATTCACATCCAGTTTTAGTTCCGTACAACTGCTGCAATGCTCACCCCCAAAAACCAGCAATACCAGAACTTAAACCCCTTAAATTAGATAATCTCAACTTAGAAGAACTCAGCGTAGCCAACAACAAGCTGAATCAATATTCTAGAGATCTAGACGACCTCATCAACCAACCCTTCGTCACCAAAAATATATCCTGGTTTACGTATGCAACCGTAACCACCATCGTAGCAGCGGCAGCTGCATTTACCTCCTACAAAGTAGCGAAAATAATAATGAAATCTAAGGGAGCAGATTCCAGCCCATGAAACCCCCAGAATCTCCAGAAAACCCTATCCAGATGGATTCCCAAACTCCGACCAGTAATAGAAGACCCCGCCGACGAAACCGAAAATAATTGTCCGATTTAAACCAAAACACCTTCAACTTTTCTTTGTAAAGGGTGTAACGGCAACAGCGCTCGAGAGAGATATCTTGTTTGTTAAAACAATACACCTCTCTCTCGACTGTCTTGGCGATATTGTGCCGATAGGCTGCTCAGTTAGTATCCGGTGGCGTGAGTTCGTTGTTCAATTGGCAGAAGGACTATACAAGGGCGCCAGGCCAATGGATACACACAGTTCACAAGAAAAACGACAAGATAACGAAAATTTACAATTTATTTATTTAAATACAAATTAATCAATTTTTCTATTAGTTAAGTTGGTAACAGAGAACAAAATTTAAAACAATCGAGGTATATAAAAACTGTTAGAGTGAAGTTACAAACAAAACAATCTATAAATTCTTGCCTTACAAAATCCTCAGTAGGAATGCCTTTCCGTAGGTGAGTCTGCTGTCCAAGGTCCTGATCCTGGAGCTATATGCCAACCAGCAGCTGGGGTTCCAATAACTCAGGGCGGCCAGGAGTTGCCACTGTCCTACCAGAGGACAAATCGAATCAGGTAGTACTGCCAGAGTTCTGCTCCCTTGATATGAGGCTAGTGGTTACGTATCTGGGCACTCTTAGCCCCAGTTGATGGCATACATGAAAAAATTTATTGGCCAATTAGTTATAGCCCTTAGAGTATCGATACTGAATTTTCCCCCTGACTAGTATAGGCGTATATATGCTCTATAGGATCGATTCGGCACGTGTATGAGGTGAGGCACCCTACCTTAGTTTTTCCTAACTTCTTCACTCTAAATTAACTATTTAAATGCTACCAAAAATGAATGAAAAATACTTTAACTAATAAAAGTAAATTTTGAAATGCTTCAAATTCTAGGTAAAAATATATAACGATAAGACTTAAGGTAAATTGCAACTGCTAAGTTACAGTTTCAAATTAATTTAGATTTAAATAACTAATCAATTATTAATTACAGGTAAAATTTAACGGTAAATCAGATATATAAACAATTATGTTTGAGAGCTAACAATGTGTTTAAAGATAACGATATGAAAAAAAAATTATATTCAAGATCTAATAATGTGCCTTCTAATCCGACAAACCGTTCGACGACTGAATGAAAGCGAATTTCCTCCGAGATAATGGGAAAATTCAGTACTCTAAATTTATGTCAATGTACGGTACTTTAAAAATGATAAGGTAATAAACGATAAAAATGATCATTGCATCTATATTCATAAATATAATAAAAAATCAGATGTGAAATCTGGTCATAAACACCTCCCCAAGTTAAACAATTAAAATAAAGAAAACGAGGCGTAACAAAATGCTTTAGCTCAGAACCTGCTTGGCTCTCTACTGCAAATTCAGAGAAAGGAGAAATTAAAATGTGATTTATTTATAACTAAGCAGACAAGCAACCAATCTGGGCCAATGAATAATGAAAGATCAGCGAGTGACTTAAAAAAAAATTTAATATATTTACTGGTATATCTAGATGTAAATCAAATTCAATAAAATAGAAATATATATATGAAATACTGTACGAAATGCAAAGAAAAAAAAATAGAAATTTTAAGTCACTCAGATGATCTTCCCAGTTACAGTCCAACCCAGTTGGGGAGCTTCGTCAGCTACTAAATTCAGGCTCACAGGAGACCTCGTCTAGTGGATTAATTTGTCCTTTCCTGATCCTTGGCAGATATCGTCAATCAAATTCTCCAGATTCACCAATACCTAAAAATGCAAAAGAGGCCAGCAATAATTGTTCCCTTTTTCTTTATTTCTTTATCACGATACGTGTGAAAACTCTAGCCACTAACGATTGCTTATCGATGCCAACTACGTCGCAGATGCAAAGCAAAAAAAAATTACAAAAAAATTAATGAACTACGCAATTAAGCCACCAACTATTTATCGTTGCAAGAAAACGCGGTATATCGATATTAAGATGAATATGAAACCAGATTCAGCCAAAGTTTCTTTCCAAAATTATTAATAGATACGATAAAATATGCACTATAGCCGATAAAAAAAACTATAAAAAAAATTCATTCGATAAATCAAACTATAACGATAAACCGAATTTGCTTAATTACAATCAAAGGTACGATAATAAGGAAAAACGATAAATTAAGCAAATTCTAGCAGATATTTTCACGATAAAGATAAAGAATTTTCCCAATAAAAAAAATTAAACTCGGAACGAAATTTGCCTACATACCGCCTTTATGCTGGTCGGGGCAGAAGAGAGAAATCTGCTTCCTTCGACATGCGTTAATCTCACTTGTCCAATCATAAAAGTGGGGAAAGGAAATGACATGTTAAAATTTCGAATTTTATTGAGCGCGAAAGCAGGAATATTAATCAATAGTTGGTCAATACGGGAACTAATACAATATAATTTCGATAAAAAAATAAAGCAAGACTTTACTAATTAAATCATAGATAAAATTTTATTAATGACAGTTTCCTTCTTCCCAATAAAATTATATTAATTTAATATTTCCAGTTTGGAGGGAGGTTAGATCAAAATAGCACGTGATGTTCTTTCTGTCAAGGCATTTTCGCGCCAAATCAAAGGACAGAGTTGGACTTAGAATACCTTCCAAACGAACTAACTGTGATTTAGCAATTAAAAAAAAAACGATTGCATAAGCGAATAAAATAGGATTATTTACTTACGTGTTTATTTATTAAGGTAAAGACACTGTTTTATTACGGTAGAACTCAGTTCAGAAAACGATATAATTAGAAAAGTGATTTGTAAAATATAAAAGGTAATTTATTAAAGCGACAAATATTAGTAAATATCAATGTAACGGGGGGAACGGCAATTCACCCGTTACAAGGGGAGCTGTTAGATGAGAATATTATGCACGTGTACGTTATCAAGTATCGTATTTCGCCGACAGCTTCCTTCGGATCCGTTGAATTCGTTGAAACCGTGGGAATGCAATTCAGCAAAGTAAATGTTATAAATGCGAGACTTGCCATCCCACGGCGTTCATTAAGATAGTTCATTTCATCCAAGTTACTTTTATATTTTGTATTTTTCAACTATTGTTTTGTGTATTAATTAAATCAATTTTTTTTAAAGTGACTTGTGTTTTAAATATATATATATATATATATATATATATATATATATATATATATAGATCTTGCTATCATTTTCGATCCTCACAGAAAATCATACAATTCTGAACCATATTTAAATATTAATGCTATGTTGCTTGTCATTGTCTTAGTGAGATATAAATAACGTTTAAGATACTATTTGTTGTATATACTTTTGAATTAAAGAGAACTTGAGAGTTTGTATATGAGAAAAAATTGCTCTTCATTCATACATTTCTGAACCACTGTATTATTCATGCATTCTTGAGCCCCAATACACAAGTTTATGTATCGGAGCGAACAAAACTAATCCGCTGCAATGTTGCCAAAGTTTTTGGATTTTTAACAGCTATTAAAATTGTGAAAATATAATAATTAAATTCAGTTTGCGAAATATCTGAAGCAAATAGACCCTTTAGCATTTTGTAAATATTCAATAACCTGATTTGGACAGCATGTTAGTTGTATTTAGAGACATTCACTCTCTCAAGCACCAGATGTGATTCCGACATAAGAAATAATGATTGCTTGCATTAAATGAATAGAAACGTGTTTCATCAATTTGCCAAAATTTTCTTATATGATGGAGGGTAATATGGACTGTTTTTATATGAACTCTCGGCAATCGAGGGTCATAAGTATGTTGACTACTTTACTTAATACACATACTTCATTATTTAGAGACATTTAAAATAGTGAAGCATTATAAGAAAAATTACTCTATATAATTTTTTTTATTTATTTTCGAAGAAGTTGGGGGAAAACTGGTTGAAAACAATATATATTTTTTTGAAGGCCTTTATTATAAGTTGTAACAAATTAAATAAACATGAATCCTTAAGCTACTAACTGCTATTTTTAAAAATAAAAATACATTGTAATAACAGGCAAAATTTAAGAAACAAACTAAAATTAAGGAACACAACTTAATAGTTTAATTTACCGGTATACATGTTATATACAATTGCTTTAATTGATGTCCATTTTTTACCTTCAAATAAGTCTGGATAAGTGTTTATAAATTCAGTTATTTCTCGTTGCTTAGGAGGTTTTTTACGTTCAATATGATGTGAAAAATACTCTGCTATTAACTTTTTATGGGTTGCTGTCCATATCTGTCTGTGTTCAATTTGGTTTCGTTTCCTTTTTAAATTAAGCTCATTTTTTCTTGTTGTTTCATAATGAGACAGCTGTTCATTTTGAGACACTGGTTCCTCTTGATCAACATCAATGTTATCTATTAAAGTTTCATCATAAATAGGATTTAAATCAATGTCTATTTCATCTAACGTTTTTCCTCTGAATTGTTCTGCTCCTCCTTCCATCATTAGCAGTAGAAGTTTTGAAACTTTGGCCGTCTGATAAATTTTATCTGACATTCGGTACACACCACAGTGAGTTTTTAATGTATGCCCCATAAATTTGCTCAATTGCTCCATATCATTGTCAGAAAACTGGAGAAGTTGAGTTATTGTTGCCAAATGTTTTCGAAGTCTTGTGGCTGTTATAGTGGCAGGTCTTTCAATATTGCATTTTTTAACATACTTACGAAGAACTTTAGTGCCGTCAACAAAACCTTTACCGCTAGTGTGAAAAACAAATTCATTATCTGATACAAAATTAGTTCGCACCTCCAAAAGAAGGTCAAAGCATTTTTTCATGTCTGGTGACAGTAAAACTGGTACACCTCTTCCACGTTTTCCTCTAATTACAAATCGATGGTAGGTATTAAGCAGTATTTTTTCTGTTTGTGTTAAACATTTCTCAAATTCATTATTATCAACATTTTCTAAATTAATAGACTTAAATGTTTGGACTTTTAACTGGGCAACTTCGGCTGGTCGTCTTCTATTAAGAAGAATGATCTGAGCATACAAGATATCTTTGAGGGTATTATAAGCCCAACTATTATTTTGATTAGCTTTTAAATCTTGAAATGCTTTCTGGGAAGTTTTTTGTAAAAATAAATTCAGCTTTTTCAAATCACTGGTAAGCGGCAAAAGTTCATCTTTATTCCACTTATTTTGACTTAGATTTGAACTTGCTAGTGCAGATACTTCATCCGCCCATTGAGACTCCACCAGCGTTTTTAAAATTTTCAGACCTTTTCTTCTCTGATTTGTGTTTTCAATTTGCAATAAATCAACATATGCTAAGTCACAACATTTTTTTATCAGAGTGCCAAAATTGATTGCTAACGTCGGTGATTCATAATTTTCTGTTTGTGTGTTATATTTAGCAATATTATTAACACCAGCAACAATTAATTGAAAATAATGAGGTTGAAACAGATCTATTAAATGTTTTATTTCAGAATGTTTTTTTTGTGCATATTGCAAAAGTTTTGCTAACCTTCTCATGTTTTGTCGAACCAAATCAAAATTTCCTTTACTTTGTCGGCCTTTTATGTATGAAAAACCATATTTACAAATTAATGAATCTTGTTTAACGATTAGACCTATTTCGTCGGCGCGCATTCTTGGAAATATCTTCGATTTAAGCAAATCATCATATTTATTAAAGGAATTTAACAGGAGCGTAGTTTGTCCATCACTCTGAGAAGTTTGCCTTTTTTGGATATCTCCTTGATCATAATTAAATGGACATTTCTTTGTATGCCTATATAAACTTTTCTTCATATAAAAACCTAAGCAGTATTTACATGGAAGGAAAGCATCTGATGAAATAAATTGTTTTTGTGTTGGAAGTCTTTTAACAGGTCTCAGCTTAGTACAAGATCTATTTCTTACAAAATTTCCTTTCTTTTTTAATGCAGCTAAAGCTTGGCGCCTTTCAGTGGAATTTTTTTTAAAGATATGATTTTTACTACATCAAACTCAGTTTCATGCCATTTATATACATGTCTTGCAAAATGTGTTACATCCTTTTCACAAAAAATGCAAAAATCCTTTCTATCTGTATAATTTTTTCTTAATATGCTCTCCACCATTGTCTGAAACAAAGTTTTAAAGTAGTTGTAGGAAAGTTCTAATGATGAAATATATTTGAGTTTAAGATAACAACATTACAGATAAATGAATGATAAAATAAAAGAAAATAAGTTAGTATTTTTGTAAAAAACATTCAAAACAAAAAATATTATATTTCAAGAAAAGAAAAAAAATTTTGGAGTAAAAGCAATCCAAATTGATATATGGCTTTTCTGGACATGAGTTATGAAATGCAGGTACACAAACTTTTTTTTCTGATTTGTGTGGTCAGGAACCAGAGTGATAATAAATATAGATTTATTCTTAATACTAATAATACTACATTAAAAAACAAATACTTTTCTTAAAATTAAAACATCAAATGCGCTTTACAACAAACTGTCTTTCAATTCATTGCTTTACTTTTGCAAAGAAATATCCATCAAAATAACTTATCTACTATTCAGTAAGATTATAACCAGTATGGTCAAGCCTTTCAATTAACTGTGATTAAATATTACTGTAGTGCTCTTTTTATTGTTATTACCTTGTCATTTAGTCTTGAAGAATCCAGTTTCTCAATTGTATAATTTTCTTTCAAACTATCAACAGAAGCAATAGCTGGTATATTGGAATCAGATCTCTTCAACTAAAATTATTAAAATATATAATGTTAAAAAGCAGTTTTTTGTTACAATGCTCTTAAATATGTAACAATTGTCTCTTTACTGTTTTTATTTCTCAAATCAACACTTTACTTTGACAAAAAGTGTCAACTAAACTGTACATAAATAAATTAAGATAAAAAATTTAATTATTTCCAGTTCATAAGACTTAAAGACATTTTTACATTTTTTTCATGTAAGCAAATATTACAAACATTTGAATTTTAAATACACTTACTTTAAATTTATTGGCTGTTGTCGAAGACCTTACAACTATAGGTGATATAGCCTTTATTTCAATGGAATGTGTAGATGAAGCTGAAGTACACTGCAATAAATAATGCAATTGGAAAATCATTTAATATTTTAACTGGAAAGGAATAAGTTTAGGGCTAAGAGCAAACATTATAACAAAGTAAATAAGTAAATATGGTAATTAAAGTTGGTATAAAATATAGCAAAGGGTAAATTTTATTGCAGAAAGATAAATTTGATGATTTACAATTAAACTTCTATAAATAAATATTTGAAATACCAGTTCATGTGTGAGTATGCAAGAGAAATAACCAAATTTTATTTGTATTCCAGGAATACAACTAATATTTCTGTAACTTCTACTGAAATCTTAAAGAATGAAGAAGAAAAATATGCTTTAAATCTTGAAATCATGTTCTTATTAAGAATATAATAATTAATAAACTTTACAATTAATAGTTTCTAGGGTGCAAGAAATTTATTGAATAATGAATCTGACTATTTATATGCAACTATTTCAAACATTTTATTTTATTAAAAATTATGCTAATGGCAATTCTCAAACCCTACTTGTGTTTTGTGGAATAAAATTGTGCGGAGGTTCATAATAAAAATAATTACAGTAATTTGATGCTTAACTCAAAACCATTTGTTAGCAGAGATTAGACTAAGAATTTAATATTTACATCATTATGAATTTAAAAACCCAACTATGAAAAATAATCTTGTAAAATTGTATGCACAGACAGATTGGATTAACTGCACTGTCAGAATCAAGTCAAAACTTTATATATGTATATGTAAAGAAGTGTATATAATGAAATATTTTACTTACATTATTCATTGCATCATCATTAGGGTAGTAATCTGGATCCAACAAAGAATCATCACTATCTAGATCTGATTGTTTAATTTCATCTTTTTCTTTACTACTGGATGAAATTTCTTCATATGTGGTATTTTTACTACTTCCAGATATTTCTTTAAAATGTTCAAAATTTTCGGCGTTATTGGGCAAATTCTCTTTGGGATGAATTAAATAATCATGATCTTTGTCAAAGCTAGTTTTAATAATGGGTACATCTATAGTTTCCTTTGAGTTTAATATTGGTTTCACATCTAAAAGCCAATCTTCAATAATTTGGACACGATTTAGATGTCCGTAGTTGCAAATTGAATGAACTTCTTCTGGCAAAACACTTGTGGAAGTCGTAGCATAAATGGAATACTTTTCTTCATTCAATTTAGGTGCTGGTGAACATATTCCTTAAATAAATAAGATCATTAAAAAATATTCCATTATTAAGTTATATTTTAATTATATATGATTTGTAATTATAATAAAGTAAAATAATTCCTAAAATATCCCAAACAGGCGAAATCACTAACTCGATTATTGAAAACAAAAGTTTTGAAATATTCTTACCTTCATTTTGTACTAAAGACAAAATTTTTTGACACCTTTGAGACATCTTATTAGTTCACAAACTGTTTATACACAATAAACTATTAAATTTAATTTATATCTATAGCACTTATAATTCACAACGTTATAATATTCAGACTTCTTCTTCTTCTTCAAGCAGCCTTACGGCCTTTTTAGCACAATGCTAATGGTCCTGGTCTTTTCGACCTTAATGACCAGACACAAGTGAGTAAAATGTAAAAAATATTCTTCTAATCTTTTTTTAACCTTCACCTTATGTACAAATTTTGAATTTAGATGAAAAATAAAATGAGATTCTTGAAATAAATTAACTTTTCTTTCCAATCCATATCTATTTACACGGCGAGATAGCTCTTGAGTTCCGGCATCCTAATCTATATCTTTAGTCACTTATTTTGAAAATTTACAACTATTTTAATCACTGATTTAACGTCTATCACTTTATAAGTGTTTATCGTGGGTATAATTTATATTTATAACCCGACAAAACTCACAACACGGTTGTCAAATGTAATGGCTCAGAACTGACAGAAATTAAATATTTGTATATATATTCTTTGTATATCCATCGACGAAACTCGCTTCGTTAGTGGCAAAACACGGAACTAAAATTTTGAAGCTTCATACAATTTCAAGCCACAATACTATGGGTATTATTTAGTTTTTGAGTAAATATTGTCACTCTTTGATTCTAAGATATATGTTACGATGGGACCTAAAATATTTTACTACTACACAGGACATGATAATAGTTTGTTTCTTGCTAAATGTAAGGCAAAACAATTCCGAGCCCGTATATTGGCTTAGGTTTGTCAACCCGGATCGGAATTGTACATAAGTTTTACTATCACTGGATTCAGATTGTACTATTGCTGAATATATATATATATATATATATATATATATATATATATATATATATATAATTAAAAATGACAATGAAAAACTATCTTTATTGTGCTAGATATAGTCATTACAATATTGAAAAGTGTAATCAGGTAATTTCCAACAAATTGGTGACAAATTCATTAGACTTAGCATGACAATCTATTTGGGATCTAATTGATCAGAATTTATTTGTTCCATGATCTGAAACAACAGAAATCTTTCAGCGCATTTTTGGTGAATTCACTAGAAAAGTTGAAGAACTTGAGAAAGGTGTCTTTCTCAAGTTCTTCAACTTGAAAGCAACATGATTGTTATATATGGTCTTTGAATTTTTTTTTATTATGTCTAGTAAAATTTTCAGTTTCTAGTTTGAAATGCAAATTTTAATGCCACTGACAACGAAGTCACAAGACTGAAAATTTTGGATTTTTTGGGAATAGATAAAAAAACCTGTTTGGCGGTCTCAAGTGGCTTGCTTTCCTAAAAATTTTAGGTGCATTTAGTGTATATTTGTATTTTCACACCCACTTTTAATTGAACAAAACTTGTTAATACAAAAATCTATTCCATCAATCTTATCATAACTTTTCAGTGTATCTTCTAAAAAATTTTGTCTAAAATAGAAACAATACTCACCACCCACTATTTTTGGAAATTTTTGTTTGCGAAAAAAAATTTCACCCTCATATTTACACGTCTTGTCGAATGCACACCGAAGCTTTAATTTTAGGAATGTTATCACTGATTTTTAAATAACAAATAAAATGTAGTCGTCTTCTTGATACAGTGTTTATTTATCAAATTGCTACTTCTGTAGAACTTTAATATTTTTATTATATTAGTATAAAAAAGTAGGTGGCGCTAACTAACGGATTATAGGATTGATAACGGTTTTGTGGGGAATAAAATTCAACAAAAAGAATGATGGACGATTTAGTGCCCACACGTAGAACCATATTCTGACAAAATTATTGCAGCAGATCTTTGATAATGTACATTAATTCACACCAATGTGGTTCACATTATCGAAATGTTTAAATTAGTGAACATTAATTAAAAATATAATGATTTATTCTAGAAAAACGTTAATTGGCGCTTAAGCGTTGCATTAGCTTAGTTAAAAATTTCTATAGCTTGCGCGTCAGTCACTACATATTTAACTTCAGTAGGAACATCCTCATCGTCTTCACTGTCAATATCCTTCTCTTCATTAACATCATTCATTTGTTTATTTTCATTCCATCAATTATTGTCGGCAGGAGTACAAATAATGTTGGAATTCACTAGTTTCAATAAATCAACATCTTAGGAGACGCGGACAATAACGTCAGCATCGGATCGCATTTGTTCCCTAATTATATTTAAGAGAATCTCATCTTCATCATTGGTGCAAAAGAGATTGTTCCAACATATTTGGATAGTTCCCTGCGTAAGTGTATACCAGGCCGTAAGCAAAGCAAGTTTTTTTTAATATCTGTTTTATTTTAAAACAGTAGTGGTATGAACTTAGCACCAAACACAAAGATCGCTAAACTATTTGGTAAAGTGTGTTTCTGTAGAGTTCAGTTACGATTCTTTCTTATTAATCTGTAGCTCTATGCTCTTTATTTCAAATTTGTATTAACTTTCGAGATATTTTACATATCCTTTTGTGGCGAGTCCAATTATTTCTGTTTAGTCCCCCTTAGTTGCTTTTTCATGTTTTTGTATTTATCTTTGCACTGTTTTAGCTTCTAATTTGTCACAAGGTTATATGAGATCTGATTTGTATGTCCCTTGAACCATTTATAATAAGAACAAATTAACAAATCGTTATTTGCTCATTGTTGTTGATGAAAATTCATTCTAATATTATTTGAAAAATACACTGGGTTGATTTTCACTTTGTTTATTGAAATGGCATTTGTGCCGCCAGTCTTTTAATGGTTTACTTTTGACCAAGGCCGTAGCCAGCGGGGGGGTCTGGGGTTCACCCCCCCCCCCCGAAATTTTGGAATATTGGGTGTCAAGATTCAATTTTAACCAAATAATCATCTTTTTCATGAGATTTAATTTTATATTTATACATTTTTATATATCCTGGATATATATGAATACAAATACAGATTTTGCAGTACCAATCAGTCCATCACCAATCAAAAAAGTATCCAACCCACCCCGAAAAAATTTTCTGGCTACGGCCTTGCTTTTGACATAACGTATCTTAATCCTACTGCAATTGTCTCAGAGATGCTCCAACAATTCATTAGCCTGTAGGAAATCTTCTTTCAACCTCTACCACGCACTTAATGTGACATAATTTCTTTGTTAGTTGGAAAAATCTCATACATTAATTTTGTGGATAGTGTGTGGTGGCTACTGGCTTTCACCAGCGGCATGATACTCCTGACCACCCTCTTTGGGCTTTTTACAACGGACACCACACTTGTAAAACATACTTCTATTCTACTGATAATATGTCTTATTTTCAGTCTAATACTCAGTATTTATTCTGTATACCTCATAAATTTAATTTTAATTGTTTTCTCATTAGTTATAAATTATCTGAAAATAAAAGTACTAGTAGATTTACGAAAACAGATTATTTTTCCAACTCTCCTGAGTGCAGTTGAGCTGTTATTTGTTCTAAGAAATTGGTACTTTATAAATAAGTGTTTTTAGTCGACATCACAAACAAAAATCGAGGAGCTGCCGGACGGCACTAATCATCCACGTGGATGAGTTTTCATCACAATACTCTAGCATTTCGAAAACACAAAAACCTAATTCAACACTGTCATGTAAAAACACTTGTTCCAAAAATGATGAATCACACTTTGTAAAATGTTACAGATTTGTCTGCTAGGCAACTCTCCAAGCACGCACATATATATCAACATTATTTACATTTGTAAATAATATTTTAAATATTCTCCTGAGTTACTAACCCTCGTTTTAATAAATGTTCCGCATAAATGATGTGTGTTTATAAATTCGTTTATATTCACCTCCATTCAATAAATTAAAGTATGCGCAGATCTTTAACTAGATTCTATTGACTTACAAAAATATATTATGAAAAGTACCTACAAATATAAGTTCGTTCAAACTAGAATTTAAAAGACTATATTATTCAGTAGATTTATAGCAGTTATTATTTTGTTTAATTTTAATTTTGTATTATTTCGTCTTCCGAATCCTTGGGTATTCATGGTAAAAATATTAGCCCAATAATGAGAAACTGTCAAAAAATATTTAATTATTTATCTAATAGAAAACGGCATTTGTGCTGTCTCACTACCATATGGGTACTGAACACATTTTACACCATAATTAATAAACTAGTTTAGAAAGCAAAAAAACATCTCTGAAATAAATTCGTGTCTATGCCTGCATACTTTTAGGGGGAAATGTGTAATGTGTAATCCTGGAATTTCATATCTAAATTAATTTAATAATTAATTAATTGATTATTAAATAATTTTTGAGTGGTCGACGAGGTAAATAGTTATTTTGATTGATTATTTGGGTTTTCAGTTTTCACAGATAATTTTCAAAACACAGATAAGTTAATTAACTCAAAAAAGTATTTCCTTTGGGTGATTTGCTCAACTTTCCCCGAACTTTAGTTGCCTTCTCTGAAAGAGAGTGAACTTAAGTCTATAAGATTGTAAAATAATTTTCTATTTTGAATTAGAATCCACCACCTTCTTTTTAAATAACACTCATTGCCTGGTAAATTAAAAATCAGTGCTTTTTTGAAACAATAGGTTTGAATAAAAATAAAAGAATGTTTGAAAAATTGAAAATAATTAATAATACGTATCATGATACAATAAATAGTACAACCACTGTTCTTAGGTACCTACACACAAAGTAAAGAATGTAAACAATTAGAGGTAATCATTGTGTACAAATTAAATACCTACTTATCTGGTAAATTTTTTAAATATGTGCCAAGTAAACCTTAATCCTGCATTGCTGACATATTTACTACTTCATCAATCTTGGTATTAATTAAAATCATAAGATAATTTTAAATTAGTGTCTTTGTATTTTAATAAATTTGGAAAAGTCTATTTGTAGCTACACTTTGAAATTCGGATCTATCCAGTTATTTTTAATCGACTTCCAAAGAAGAGGTGGTTTTATTTACCTTTTTATTTTACCTGATTTTTTCTCCAGTTGTGACTCGATTTGAATAATTATTATTAATTTCAAAATAATCTACTAAGGACTTTGTTTGATTTAATACTTTTTTGTTGCTACTTTGTTAATATCGTGCTAATGTTTATACGATTTTCTTAAATTTCTCTAATTTTCTATTATAAGTTGGAAAAGTTTATTTAGAGTATGTAGAATTAATTCTATAAGCAAAAACATAAAAAAATGTGCAGGCTTTTAAACTCAAAATACAAAGGTTCTGAAGGATTTTTTAAAATTCATATTGTTATAAACGTCGTGGGTTGAATTATAATTTAAAAACTAATTATTCACTTTCACTTTTCTAGAACTTTTATTTACATCAAATTATACAGAACAGCTGATCACAATAACATTTCTACAAAAGCTCTTCTTCGCACTAACTGATGGCGATGATGGCTGCTGCTTTTAAAATCACCATCGAATTCTCCAGTACAATCCGTTATCAATTCTACAGTTGCCGAGCCATTTCGAGAATACTTTTCTTTTTTTTTGTCCTTTCAGCGATCGATGTCGTTACACACCGCCCCCCCCCCCTTTAATTCTGATCGTCCTGATCAGAAACATCCCCTCCCTGGTAGGGAGCGAGTCGATCCAAATGGACCACCTTCAACTTAGCCCTGGGGTTTCGACGGATCCGATAGACGACGTTATTAAGCCTCTTGACCACCTCGTATGGACCATCCCAGGCGGGTGTAATCTTTGGAGATTTACCCTTGCTCCGTTGGGGGTTGTACTGCCAGACTTTGTCCCTTTCTTGGAACCCGACTGAATTGGCCTTGAGGTCGTATCGCGTCTTCATCCGGTCACTGGTGGCCAACATCTGCGTTCGGGCTAATTCGTGTATTGCCAGCATGTTATGTCGGAGCTGGTCGGAGTAATAGTCGATGTCTTGGGAAGGTTCTTCGGGGGAGCGATATGCCAACAGGAATAGGAGAATATGCTCTTCCCAATCACGCTGGTTATTGTTGACGACCTTAGATTGGTGTTGTTCCAAGGTCCTGTTGAATCTATCCACCATTCCGTCTGACTGGGTGTAATGGTGTTGTTCTCGTTTTCCTGATCCCCAATAGTTGTTCTACTAGCACCGTCGATACCTTGGTTGGGTATCGCATATGCCTCAGGCCATTTGCTGAAGTAATCCATTGTGACCAGAATGTATTTGTTCCCCCTCTCAGACTCGGGAAACGGACCGGTGACATCGATGGCGATTTTCTCAAATGGGACGCCCACATTGTACTGCTGCATTCTGCCCTTGGTCCGGGTCTTCGGGCCCTTACTGGCTGCACAGGTGTCACATTTCCGGAACCAAGCTCTGACGTCATTTACCCAGTAGTATCGCTGGCGAACTTTGTCTAGGGTTTTGTTCATGCCCAGATGGCCCCCGGTAATCCCATCATGTACTTCGGTCAGGATGGCTGGTACCTTTTTATTCGGAACTACCAGTTGGGACTTCGTTCCTCGTCCATCAGCGCTTTCCCAAACTCGTTTGAGCATTCCATTGTCTACTCGTAGAGAGTCCCATTGGGCCCATAACGATTTCAGCACGCTTGAGTATCTAGCTACCTCATCCCATCGTGGCCTGCGTGCCCCTCTGGTTTTGAATGACAAGATTTGGTTCGATGTCTGGATCAGCCATTTGGTCCTGGTTGCACTGTTCCCTTGCCCAGTCTTTATTGGCCTCCACTCGGATCTGTCTGATGGAGATACCCTCTCGTTGTTCCGTCTTCAGACAATTTACGCATTCCGCTCTACAAGGTCTTCTGGATAGGGCATCGGCATTATTGTGCAAACAGCCGGCACGGTGTTCCACCTTGAAATCGTATTGCTGTAGTTTCTCCATCCACCTGCCAGTTGTCCTTCCGGTGTCTTCATGTCCAGCAGCTATTTGAGGGTGGCATGATCTGTCCGAATTAAGAAATGACGACCTTAGGGGTATTTGTGGAAATGGTCTACAGCCAGAAGTTCTTTTCTGGTGACGCAATAATTTCTTTCCAGTTTCGAGAATCCACGGCTGTAGTACTCGATCAGCCTCTCTTCACCATCTTGCACCTGGGATACGACGGCCCCCAAACTTGTGTTGGCATCGCGGTGTCTAAAATGAACTGGCCGGACTGGTAGGAAAGGCTAGGATTGGACTGGAACATAGTGCACCCTTCACTCGTCTGAATGATGTTTCGCAATCCAGATTCCAACGGAAGGTCTCTTTCTCAGTGGTCTGCCGATGTAGAGGTGCGGCAATAGTGGCAAATCCCTCAAGATATCGCCTTTAGTAGGAAAAGAGACCCAAAAAGCTTCGGAGTTCATGCTTGTCTCTTGGGACTGGCCAATCACGGATGACTTCTATCTTGTCCTCGTTGGTGCGGATTCCTGACACGGAAACGACGTGGCCCAAAAACTCTACTTCTTTTTGGAACAAGGAACACTTCTTCCGGTTGAGTCTCAGGTTGGCGTTATTAATTCTGGAGAATACTTCGTCCAGGTTCTTCAGGTGGTCGTCGAATGTCTGATCCATGACTAGAATGTCGTCGAGGTATACTAAGGACGTCCTCCATTATAACCCGCTCAGTACATACTCCATTAGCTTCTCAAATGTAGCGGGTGCATTACATAATCCAAAGGGCATGACCGTGAACTGAAACAGCCCTTTACTGGTGGAGAACGCTGTCTTCTCTCTACCGTTTGCGTGTAGACCAACCTGCCAATATCCACTTTTTAGGTCTAGTGTGGAGAACCAACGGGAGCCTGCTAGTGTGGTCAAAGTGTCATCGATTCGGGGTAGTGGATAGCTGTCTTTCTTCGTGACATCATTCAGCTTTCTGTAATCCACGTAAAATCGGGTGGTTCCATCCTTCTTTTTAACTAGCACGACGGGGGCAGACCATGGGCTGATAGATGGCTCAATAACTCTATTTTGTAACATGGACTCGATGTTTTTCTCGACTGCCTGTTATTGCTCCAATAGTAGTGTCTAGGTGGTATTCTGATGGGTTGAGCCTTTCCGGTATCTATTCGATGCTGGATGATGTTGGTGCGACCGGTGGTTCCATCTTGACTGTTAGAAATTTGCCAGTGCTTTGTGATAAATTGCTTCGCTTTCTTAAGGGTTTTCTGGTGTCAGACGTGTCAAATGGTCGGCAAACTGTTGTAGGAACTCTTTACTGGGTCCTGTGTCCTTCACCGACGTCTGGTACTCTTCTTCTTCTGATGATAGTCTCTACTGGCTCGAAACAAGCTACCACTTGACCATTGGCAATTCTGATGTTGTGGTTGGACAAATTCATGATTCTAATTGGTATATCTCGTCCGGTTTTATAGCCCGTCCAACTAAGTAGTCATGAGCTGAGTATAAGGGCTCCACCATTCCAACGCAGCTCCCATGATTGTTGTCTAGCTGCCCATGAATAATCTGTTCTGTTCGACCGGGAATTCTGGCTGGATATTTTGCTACAATTTTTATGGAGGTCGATGAGCTGTTAACGGGCCTTCAATATAAATTCCTCATTTAGGAACCGAAGAACATAATATTTCTGGTCGAACATAAATCCATGCTGGCTAATTAGGTCCATACCAAGTATAAAATCGTCCTCAATATCCGCTACCAAGACCCTATGCCGGATTCTGTTGTCTCCCATCTGCATTACTATATCTGCCTCACCCTGTATTGGCATGGACTCGCCGGTGACTGTTCTGAGCTGGATGTTGTTGGTAACTGACCGGATTTCCGAAGCCCTCAAGACCCTGGAATTGGCGATGGACACAACGGAGCCGGAGCCGATGGTGATGATAATTGCTCGGCCTGATGACCAAGCTGCTGTTATCTCGGCAAAATCTCCGGATGGATAGTGTTTTGGGGGCTGGTGGAGGGTCAGTCAGCATTCGCCCCCTTATGCTGACTGGCTGACGGTCCCTGGAAATGTGGCTGTTCTGTTGGTTACTCCTGGTCGGTCATCGTTCAGGTAGCCTCACTCGACAATCACGTTGAAAGTGCTCTGTCTGTCCACAGCGGTAACATGCCCCTCTGGTGCCAGTTCGTTGTGACCGTTCTAATAGTTTGTTCATACCAGCCAACAGTGCTTGAAATGGTGACTCTGTCTCTTCCTGGTTGAAGGAAACTGCTCAGACCCTCGGCTTGGACATTTTCATGACGGCCTCTACTTCCAACGCCCGAAGTAAAGCTTCATTACTTTTGCTGACGCCACTTAGTCTTAGATTTCTTTGTACTTCCACATCTCTGATGCCGTTTATGAAACTCTGTGTGGCCAACTGGTCTTTCCTTTCCTCTGGCAGGTCTGGGTAGGACAAGTGATCTAACCATCTAATCTCTGCTTCGAATTCTTGGAGGCTTTCACCGGATTTTTGCGTTTTTCCACTCAGTTGGACTTGGTATACCTGACTCAAGGATTGATTGTCGTAGCGTTTGTCTAGAATGACGATGATCTTGTCAAAATTGCCTTTTTCATGGACTGGAATGTTTTAGAGGAGTTCTAGGGTCGGACCTCTTAACGAAATTACCAGAGAAGTAAATTTTTCTTGATTATCCCATCCATTCGCTGTAGCCACGGCCTCAAATTGCCGTTTATACATGGGCCATCAAATGTGGGTGGTTTACTAAAGGAACTTTTAGTACTCACGGTGTGCTGGTATTTCCCTCTCTGCAAATCCTGTTGCATTTTTTAAATTTCTGTTTCTACTTTGTTTTGAATAGCATTGATTTCAAATTTCTCTTGGCTCTGTATGGAATCGATGTCATCTACTTTGATTTCAAGGACCTCCACATTATTTTTTAGGATCTTTATGTCGTCGTTTATCTCCTTTATATCTGATTCTACTATTTGCATTCTTTCATTAACTCTTTCATTAACTTGTGATACTATTTGCATGAATTGTTCAAATTGCAGTTGTCGTTTTTCTTCTAATATTTGCGATTCATTTTTTCTTGTTAATTCAACTTGTTCTTGTTTTTCTTCAAATACTTTAAAATCATTTTGTCTCTGTTCATCTAATAATTTAAATTCATTTTGTCTTGTTAATTCAAATTTCGAGAATAATCCCTCAATTAAATTTTGTTATTTTTCTTCCATCGTGGAAACAAGATTTTGTTGTTCGCTTTTCATCGTAGTGACAAGATTTTCTAATTCTATTTTACGTTTTTCATCAAAAGATTTTACTAACCTTTGTTGAATTTCTTCCTGATGTTGTTTCTCCTTCTTTTCACGTTTTTCTAGAATCTGGGCTATTTTTTCGTCTAGTCCCTACGTAACCTGCTTGACTATTTTTTTGGTAGTTTCGTCCATTTTTTCCATGCTACGGGTTTCCATAAATCAAATTACGATTTTAACTGCACTTAATCCTGCACTTCTGATCACCAAATTGTTATAAACTTCGTGGGTTCAATTATAATTTAAAAACTAATTATTCACTTTCACTTTTCTAGAACTTTACATCAAATTATACAGAACAGCTGATCACAATAACATTTCTACATAAGCTCTTCGTCACACTAACTGACTCCTGCGATGATGGCTGCTGCTTTTAAAATCAGTATCGAATTCTCCAGTACAATCCGTTATCACTTCTACAGTTGCCGAGCCATTTCAAGATTACTTTTCTTTATTTGTCCTTTCAGCGATCGATGTCGTCTTGGAATGCAACCAGAGCCGGCTTAGACAAATTTCGTTACAATATTACATGTAACATTTTATATTCTTATTGAATTATTCGGATGACTATGTAAATTCAGATATCACCAAATACTCCAGAAAGTCTTTTGTAAAAAAAAGTTTTACATTTTCAACCGCAAGTAACTGAATAAGTATTGATTTATCAAGAAACGTTCTGTTTTACTTCAAATATATCTTTCTCTCTATTAACTTTTTGATTTGCTCTGAGGACTTCTGAAGATTTTTACGGAGTCATTACTCCGCTTCTATACCTAAGTTCTATGGATGTTGAAAGCAAAATTTATTTCGTCCATACCAAAAATTAAGGAATATTTGGGTACCCCTTGAAAATGAGAACATTTTTTGTGGAGTAAAAAAATGAAAACTAAATGAATTGAGGAATTTGTTTAATATAGATATTAAATTATAAAAAAATTATCACATGTATAAAAACTTAACTAATCTAATACTAGATACCGTAAATAATAATTACAAATATTCGTATTTAAAGAAAATACATTTCACTTAATCTCTAAAGTAAAAACTGCTAGTTCTTCGTCATTGTCCCCTCGATTCCATGTACCATTTCCTGGTGGACTATTCCTGGTTTTCTTGAAACCGCCTTGTGCACTAGGTAGGTCTTAAGAATTCTTCTACTGCCAGTGGTTTTGTATAACAACTTTTGACAAATCTTCATAAGTTCCTCCATTTTCTTGAAGACACCTTCCAAGGGTTCGGCAATCCTTTTAAGTTCCTTGTACCTGGTCTCCATGTCATATTAAATATCGTTGAATACCGTCTTGTTTTTTTCATCATTTTAAGGTATCTTGGGATAAATGTGAATCATCTTCTGACAGGCATTATTCCCAAGTAATTTATAACTAACCCTTGATTTGTACTTGAGAACTATCTTAGTACAACTGATGTAACTAATATTAGTTATCGATTTTAAATAAAGAAGGTAATAGGTTATTTACAAAAATTAATCCAGGTAATATGATTAAGTACCTGTGAATCCTTTTTAGGATCCCTACATAAAACGTAAATTACCATAAAAGGGACAGAGTTATAATTTTTCTTTTTAAACATTTTAAATAAATATTTTGTAAAAAATGTTATTGGCTTTACAAATTACACTAACATGTCAAAGAAAAATTGCGGTAAACATATAATTTTTAAAATTTTAGATCTAAAAACAGCAAAAAATGATTTCGAAAGACCCCCTATTTTTAATTATTTTTTTTATTAACGCCATACCTATTAATAAATTACATGAACAAGTTATGAGAAAAAGAATATTCCAAAAATAAAAGAATCCATACATTTAAATAAATTAAAATTTTTATCTTAATTGAGATTTACCAAACAAATTTGACCGAACAACATTACAATGTTTACACTGAATTTAATTCCTGAACCTGTTTAATTATACATGGATGGTATTTCTCTTTTTAAATTTTTAAATACAAATGCTTTACTTACATAATTATCACCAGCTACTTCTGTTGTAGGTTTCAGTGGGTTTCCTGAACATATAAAAATATTTTCAATTACTTTTGGTCATGCAGTTTTGATCTCCCAGGTTTGGGAGATCTCTGAAAGTTCTAAATTGGCGGTTCTATTCTAGTCTAGAGGAGCAGTCTCAGGTGCAGTAGTGTCGCTCCGTATTTCAGCAATTCTGAATTAAGTCCGTCTCTTTGCTTTTCTGTTTTTTTTGTGGTTTTAAAAGCTTCTTTTAGTTCCTCTATATCAATATGATCTAGTCTGCTCTCTTTTTTTCTTCTTTTACATTTTCCCCCTGTCGTAGTGTCTTGTACTGCTTTACCCAGTTCTTCTATGTTCTTTATTTGCATTCTGTTATGTTCTTGTTTAATCAGTGCTCTTATTATCTTACATTTAAATAAAGAATCTAACTTCGCACTAGGATTGATACTTGAGTCGTAACAAAAGATTGGCAAATATTTTAATTTTACTGTACTTGATATCCATTACTAAGAATTACGCAAAGAAGGAGAGAGACAGGTAGTGAGGGAAGTATATTCTGTAAGAAACTTTCGTTTCGATCATTCAGTCTCAAATGACTGCCGCTTCTTGAATTCCATTGAACAAATGAACAGGCTCATAACTAGACTTTGGTAACTTGCGAATTATTATTGCGGAAATTTTGAATTTTACACTACCAGTAGTGGTTTTTTCAAACTACCATTTAAAGCACTAGATCAGCCAGTCCTTTCAATACTTGCTTATTTATGGTAACCTGCAACCTGTTTTTTCACTGAGTAGTGAACACCTTTTACGTCTCAATCATGACTAGCAATAAATTAAAAAATATATATGGCAAAAATAAGTAATCCTGGAATTTCATATATGATACATTATTCTAAATTCTGTTATTAATGTTGAATTTTAGGGTTCCGTATATCCAATAGACGTTTACGTAGGGTTTACCTTATACAATCAGGCCGGATTTCTCTATCTTTCACATCACATTAAGGAGAACCCCCTAACTTTAAAATTTTAAGGGGCATATTATAGAATTAAATGATCACCTTAAAGAGCTCATTCTGATGAACACAAATGTATTTTTTCAATTTTAAAATTAGTTTGAAAGATATTAACAAAAATATACAAGATTTCTCCCCCCCCCCCTTATCTCCGAAACCAACAGACGTAAAATTTTGAACAAAATTAGAGATATAGGCCCCTGAAATTAACTGGAAAAATAAGGTACAACCACTAATATTAATTTTGGTGGGCAAATTGTAGAGTTAAACGGAAAATAAAAAATTAAACTTTTTAAATGCACCATGCAGTATATCAAATGAAAGCGCTGATTATGGAGAATACTAATATATATTTTTCATATTTTTAAAATAAACTATTTAAAAAATGTTTACAAAATATATAAAAATACCCAGTACTCCTTATATCTTAGAAAGTACACTACCTAAAATTAAAATAAAAATAGAAATATATGACATTATTTGAACTTTACATGAAAAATAAGGAGAAAGCATTGCTATTAAGTTAAATATTTTTATAATAATTTTATTAAAATTTATTTTAAAAAATATTCAAAATTCAACCCATTAAGAAAGTCTAATAACATTTTGTTCTTTTAAACTGCGTAATGTATCAAATGAAAAGAATCCTAATAAAAATACATTCATACATTTGTATTTTCAGAATAATTTGTTTAAAAGAGTTAATAATTAATTAATTAAAATTTGACTTATTCTCCGCTTTATCTTCTAAACTACTGAGCCTAAAATTAAGAAAAAGATTTTATAGGGCTTCACTGCAAGTTTATTGGTAAAATAGACATTTACATTAGAGGCCAAATTAGAAATTTAAGTAAATATTTTTATAAATAATAATTATAGTTTAAAAAAACTAAAAAATACGTTTTAGTAGCAAACCGAACTATGCAACCACCCAGTAAATGTCTCATAACGATGTATTTATATTAAAAGTTTACTTCATGCTTGCTAACCTTTCCATTTAATTACAGTTCCACTACCGCCAACTAAATGGCAGTAGTTAATAGACGAATTTGTATTTACTTATGAACAGTGACAAAAAGACAACAATCGGGAAAATTCAACTAATAGAATTGTATTGTCATCGGCCCTTGACATTTGGGCCAATTTTCAACTTAATTGGACTTCTTTAAGTTGGAGAACATTACTTTGAAAGTTTCCGTTACATAGATAGAAACATACATACATACACATCGACTTAATAAAAGCGTATTAATAAAATTATGGGAATCGTGTAGCAGACATATTTTTGACAATTTAAAAACAATTTACTACTGATTTTGGTTTACTTACTAGTAAGTTTTCATTGTACAGCTATTTAGCTTAATATTCTCCCAATTTTTTGAGATATCTCCTTTGCAAAGGCGGTATTAAATTTTGAATTGGTTTCTATAATTTTTGAATCCAACTTTAAAAAATTGATGTATGTATATAGATTTAATTCAATAAACATAAAAATTGATATAAGTCTATTTCTAGGCGTTTGTTAAATAGCATATTTAAACTTAATTAATATTTACAAGCTATAGCAAAATGCTTGTGTTACAAAAATAATTTTTCAAGTTCTCTCACTATCCGTCAGAATAATTTGGACAAGATGATTTGTATCCAAAAAACTTAAATTTAATAGGAACCCCAGCTAAAATGTTAGTGTGAAATAAAAGATAGCTTAAATGAATTAGGTAATTTATTGTACGACTATAATAAACTTCTTTAATCTGGTATAGAATAGCTTAATACTAATTTATTTTACCCAAATTTATCAGTAGTTATACAAAAGGTCGGTTGGCCTGATTGTAGTTATTAAAATGGCACATTGTGGAACAAATAATAGCATTCAGCACCTTCCTGATTAATACTCTCAAAGATTGCTGTCAGCTTGGCTGCTGTATAGTTGATAACGATGCAACATTTCTCTGTCGTCCCTGATCCTGTATAACAACCTGTACTTTGCACAATTTTTTATTCGTTCTTCCAATTTCTTGCTCACATATTGGGATGGATCACCAACTATCTCGTGTTTCTCATAACTGGTTAAAATATCCACGTATATATATTCCAACATGTCGGAAATATTCTTGTGTTATTCGAGATTCGTTCTGCTATGTCGGTAAAAAGCTGTTCAAACCCAAACCTTCTGATAGGCATTATTCCCAAATAATTTTTAATTTACACTTGGTTTGTACTTGACAATGGTTTTAGTACAACTGATGGAACTAGCCGAAGTTGCTGGCTTAAGGGCCAAACTTTTAGGAAAATAATCGAAATAATATAGTTATTAAAAGTTAATACTTTTTAGGAACAATAAGTAAATTACCACAAAAGGACCTATTGTGGAAATTATTTTTAATATATTTGTTATTTTTGGTTAATATAGTCAAAGCATCCCCTGTTGGGAAGCTTGTTAAACAACTATCTAAACAAAAGGATTATGATTCAATAGCTAAATTTTTAATAAAAATTGTTAACGTTATAGTTATAGCGTTTCTCATTTAAACTTTTTTAATTACCACTAGAATCGCCGATGGTCCAAATTTGACTAATTGCGTCAATTCCTAATAAAATTCCATCTGTTTTTTTATGTAATTAATAGGAATTTATTTTTGTGCACATTCTTAATGGTTACCTTAATGCTATAAGCTGTGTCAAAGAGGCAGTAATTGGAAATTAAAGACAAACATTTAGTTAATATGAACTTTCTTAAAATTATATAATTCAGCTATTAACCGATAGAATAATATAACTAATATAACAAATAAACGTAAATGACAATTCCATTTGAATAGAAATTGCAAAATAATCTGTTTCATTTTATTACTAATACTCATTGAATTTCGATTTATATATATATATATATATATATATATATATATATATATATATATATGAACTAAGCTAGGTTCCGGGTGAGAACCGCGTCTGAATTTATTGAATACTCGACGTTTCGACTCCTGCTTCGGAGCCATTATTAAGAGACAAAAGTGAAAAAGAGTTTCAGAGTCTAGATCGAACTCGGGGCCTCAATCTGCCTACTCCCCAAGAGTCACTAGGTAACTGAACTGAAATGTCCACTAGGTAACTGAACTGAAATGTTCAGTTACCTAGTGACTCTTGGGGAGTAGGCAGATTGAGGCCCCGAGTTCGATCTAGACTCTGAAACTCTTTTTCACTTTTGTCTCTTAATAATGGCTCCGAAGCAGGAGTCGAAACGTCGAGTATTCAATAAATTCAGACGCGGTTCTCACCCGGAACCTAGCTTAGTTCATATTAATGACCGCGGAAGCCTCTCAGAACATATATATATATATATATATATATATATATATATATATATATAATCGGCCATTTGCTCTAATTTTTCTCAAGATCAAATGATTCAGTTTAATTTTAATTCTCTAACACATTAAAACACTCATTATAATACTTCCACTTTATAATAAATTTCCACCAACCTGTATATGTAACTGCCTATGGACACCCAATATATAGTACACTTTGTGTCTGCTACTGCTTATAAGCCACCCAATAAAGCATTAGGTTTCTAACATATCTGAAATCTCCTTGTATAATTATAATCTATAGCGCCTTATATCTCAGGCAATTTATATATGCATATATAACTGTCAAGGCAACTTCATTGTGTGCCCGAAATTAACAAGAGAACACATACGTTTTTAACCAGCCACAAATCCCCTAACCAGCCCTTTTTACTTTAAATTCTTAAAAGGTTCAACTGTAAAAATGTAATACTAGAAAAATGTCAAATAGTGATAAAATTCTTATAAGATCATATGTATCAATTTGTTTTGAAGAAATTTTTCAAGATCAGTTTCATTCTCAAGTAGGCCACCAAAACACCCTGTATTGAACGATGTCGTTCTTTCTCGGTAATACGATTTATCCCGATTTGTAGATGGCAAAACCCTGAAATGGAATTTCGACAAAATCTTAGTGCCGTTTGCGAGAATTACGTATAAATAAGATGTATACAAATTATCAAACATATGTATTATATTATTAAATAAAAATATATTTGCAGCATATATCTCGTTGAAAGAACATTAAACAATTTTTGACTGAGGGCTAATTTTTAAATGAGATATTAAAATTAATTTAAAACAGTGCTTTGTACCAAATAGAACTGCAAAATAATTCGTCTTATTTTATTACTTATACTGTAATACTCATTCAAGTTTCATTGGCACATGACATAAATATAAATAATTAAAAATATATTTGCATATCACATCTCGTGAGTGTTTTAATATCTTTTGATAATGGATAAAATAAAATTGTTATTAACTTTGTGAGAAATTCATGACTGAAAGAATGTACGTACTCAACTCGTGAGGTTCGGAAATCAATGTATCAATTAGCTTCAGAATCTCTACTACTTTCGTAAAATTTTACTTTCGATTCTTCTGTAAATGCGCAAATTACTTACAAAGAAATGGTTGAAATTTGGTATCAGTGTACAGTTTGATGAGCCGATCTGGAGTAAAAATCGTAATTGAATAAATTTTGATTTCAGTCGTACTTCTGGAGGAAATTTTAAAAAAAAGATCACCCCCCCATATCTCCAAAACTATTGAGCCTAAAATTTTGAAAATGAAAGGGAATTTAGAATGTTGCCCAAAGTCTACAGGAAAATTAACGAGATTTAATGTTGAGGGGAAAATTAGAGAATTAAATAGAAATTATAACATTAAAATTGTTTTTAACGCATAATGTAAAATATCAAATCAAAGGGCTCATTTTGTCAAATCCAAATATATATGTTAAATAAATTGGTTAATAGATAATAAAAACGATATAAAAAAATTAACAATTCCCAACTTTATTTCCGAAACTATAAGACCTAAAATTTAGAAGGAAATAGGGATATAGGAGAGCAAATAATAGAATTAAACGGAAAATAAAAAACTAATAATTAAACGCATCATGCAATATATCAAATAAAAGGGCTTATTATGAGGAATAAAAATAGTTTTTTTCATATTTCTAGAATCAGTGGTTTAAAAGATATTAACAACAATATAAAAAAAATACACATTCCGCCATTTCCGAAACAATACGAATTAAAAGTTTGCAAAGAATTAATAGTATAGAACTTTATAGGAAAAATAAAAAAATCCCAATTAATAATTTTGGGAACAAATTATTGAATCAAATTGAAAATAGTAAATTAGTTTTTTTCAAACACATCATGTAATATATCCAATGGTTCTTTATGAGAAATGCAAATATATTTTTTTCATATTTTAAAATCATTTGTTTAAAAGACATGACTTATTCTTCGTTTTATCTCAGAAAGTACCCGAACTAAAATAATAAAGTAAAAAATATAGGGTCTCATATTTTTTTTATTGCTTTTATATTATTAATATATATTTGCACTATCAATGCAATTACTAAAAGTTTCATATGTTGTTTAATTTACGACACGCCAAGAAGCTATTTTTTCTAAGAGTTTTTACACTTAATATTGCGCACAAATCCATGTATTGCCTGTTAAGAGAATGACATTTCAACATTTTTTATATGTTTTTTAACCCTCTCGAAAAAATTAATGTTTAAATTCACAATTCGTCTATTTACTAATGTTAATCTGAAGTTAACAGACAATGTAACTCGTTCCTCGAAGTTTCCTTGGACTTCCATCGTCTTGAAGTGATTGATCTCACAACCTTTCAATAGCTGTGTATCTGCTATCGTCATCAGGTGAATGATAGGAAATTCAGAGTATCCGTCTTATTTATATTATACCCTTAACCGGTCATGCGTCGCCGGTCATGGTCATTGGGTCTTATCTGGTCCAATCAGCGTCGTCGTACCTGGAGGTTGGTTGCCGGTGATGCGTAGCGGCAAAGGTCGAAGAAGAGCTCTCCAAATATTTTTAATTTGGACGCTGGGCTGGCTAATTATATTTTCGTTCGAGACTATATATGCTGTCTCTATGAATTTTCTTTTGTACCAATGCTCTTCCTTGTGAATTGCTCTAGCCTGGTCCCAGTTGATATTATGGTGTTCGGTCCATGCGTGATTCGCTAGCCCAGACTTCGTTACCTCTGCCCTTTGAGTAGCTGTGCGGTGTTCCTTAATCCTGGTGCCCAACGGTCGCCTTGTCTCTCCAATGTAAAGATTGCCACATTCACACGGTATGCTGTATATACAGTTATTTGGTATTGCGTCGGGCCTCGTTCTTGTTACCATGCTCAAGGTGTCGTTGCTTTTGAAGATCATTCTGATCCCATAGCTGTGTGCAATTCTTCTAAGTTTCTCCGACAAGCCTTTAGTATACGGTAATAGTAGAGTTGCTACCGTGGTGTCCTCTTCCTGCCTAGGTGGTTTGTCCAGCTCTTCTTCCGGAAACAATCATTACCAAGGCGTTTGAAGAGCTGGACAAACCACCTAGGCAGGAAGAGGACACCACGGTAGCAACTCTACTATTACCGTATACTAAAGGCTTGTCGGAGAAACTTAGAAGAATTGCACACAGCTATGGGATCAGAATGATCTTCAAAAGCAATGACACCTTGAGGAGCATGATAAAAAGAACGAGGCTCGACGCACCAGAAATACCAAATAACTGTATATACAGCATACCGTGTGAATATGGCAATCTTTACATTGGAGAGACAAAGCGACCGCTGGACACCAGGATTAAGGAACACCGCACAGCTACTCAAAGGGCAGAGGTAACGAAGTCTGGGCTAGCGAATCACGCATGGACCGAACACCATAATATCAACTGGGACCAGGCTAGAGCAATTCACAAGGAAGAGCATTGGTACAAAAGAAAATTCATAGAGACAGCATATATAGTCTCGAACGAAAATATAATTAGCGAGCCCAGCGTCCAAATTAAAAAGATGGAACCATCGGTCGCACCAACATCATCCAGCACCGAATAGATACTGGGATGGCTCAACTCATCAGAATAATACCTAGGCGACTACCATTGAGGCAACAACAGGCAGTCGAGGAAAACATCGAGTCCATGTTACAACATGAAGTTATTGAGCCATCCATCAGCCTATGGTCCGCCACCGTCGTGCTAGTTAAAAAGAAGGATGGAACCACCCGATTTTGCGTGGATTACAGAAAGCTGAATGACGTCACCAAGAAACACAGCTATCCACTACCCCGAATTGATGACACTCTGACCACACTAACAGGCTCCCGTTGGTTCTCCACACTAGACCTTAAGAATGTATATTGGCAGGTTGGTCTACACGAAAACGACAGAGAGAACACAGCGTTCTCCACTGGTAAAGGGCTGTTTCAGTACACGGTCATGCCCTTTGGGTTATGTAAAGCTCCCGCAACATTCGCGAGGCTAATGGAGTATGTCCTGAGCGAGTTAACATGGAGGACGTGCTTAGTATACCTCGACGACATTCTGGTCATGGGTCAGACATTCGACGACCATCTGAAGAATCTGGGCGAAGTATTCTCCAGAATTAATAACGCCAACCTCAGACTCAACCCGAAGAAGTGTTCCTTGTTCCAAAAAAAGTAAAGTTTTTGGGCCACATCGTTTCCGAGTCAGGAATCCGCACCACGAGGACAAGATAGAAGCCATCCGTGATTGGCCAGTCCCAAGAGAGAAGCATGAACTCCGAGGCTTATTGGGCCTATGTTCCTACTACAGGCGATTTGTTGAGGGATATGCCACCATTGCCTCTCCTCTACATCGGCAGACCACTGAGAAAGAGACCTTACGTTGAAATCAAGATTGCGAAACATCATTCAGACGACTGAAGGCAACACTATGTTCCAACCCAATCCTAGCCTTTCCTACACAGTCCGGCAAGTTCACTTTAGACACCGACGCCAGCAACACAGGTTTGGGGGCCTTCCTATCACAGGTGCAAGATGGTGAAGAGAGGGTGATCGAGTACTACAGCCGTAGATTCTCGAAACCGAAAAAAAGTATTGCGTCACCAGGAAAGAACTTTTTGCAATAATAAGGGCTGTAGACCATTTCCACAAATATCTCTATGGTTGTCATTTCTTAATCCGAACAGATTATGCCGTCCTCAAATGGCTGCTGGACATGAAGACAATATTACAGCAATACGATTTCAAGGTGGAACACCGTGCCGGCCGTTTGCACAATGCCGATGCCCTATCCAGAAGACCCTGTAGAGCAGAATTCGGACATTGTCTGAAGACGGAACACTGAGAGGGTATCTCCATCAGACACTTCCAAGTGCAGGCCAATGACGACTGGATAACGAAACAGTGCATCCAGCACCAAATGGCTGATCTAGACATGTAACCAATCTTGTCACTCAAAACGAGAGGGGCACCCAGGCCACGATGGAACGAGGTAGCTAGATACTCGGGCGTGCTGAAATCGTTATGGGCCCAATGTGATTCTCTAAGAGTAGAGAATGTAATACTCAAACGAGTTTGGGAAAGCACTGATGACCGAGAATCCAAGTCCCAACTGGTAGTTTCTGAGAAAAAAGTACCAGATATCCTGACCGAAGTACATGATGGGATTACCGGGGGCCATCTGGGCATGAACAAAACCCTAGAGAAAGTTCGCCAGCGATACTACTGGGTAAATTACTTCGAAGGCGTCAGAGCTTGGTGCCGGAAATGTGACACCGGCAGCCAGTAAGGGCCCGAAGACCCGGACCAAGGGCAGAATGCAGCAGTACAATGTGGGCGTCACATTTGAGAGAATTGCCATCGATGTCACCGGTCTGTTTCCCTAGTCTGAGAGGGGGAAGAAATACATTCTGGTCGCAATGGATTACTTCAACAAATGGCCTGAGGCATATGCGATACCCAACCAAGAGGCAACTAGGGTAGCGACGGTGCTAGTGGAGCAACTATTCAGCAGGTTTGGCGTCCTGATGGAACTACATCCAGACCATGGGCGTAACTTCGAATCGAATGTATTCCAGAAGGTCTGCACGATGTTGGGGATCAGTATTCCTTTATTCAACATCTAAAAAAAATCACTGCATTTACAAAGAAATAAATAATCTTACAAATACAAATGATTTATTTGCCTTGTCAAAACAATCACCACCCGCGTCACTCAGCATCTTTCAAAAATTCATCATACGAGTAGTATGCTTTTCTGGAAAGGTATGTATAGAGCTCCTTTCTAAACTTCACTATACTTTTCTCATTCCCTCTAGCTCGCGTATATTTATTAAAACTTATAGTCCCCCTATAGATATGGGAATTTTGCCCAACTGATAGCCTAGAGAATGGCTGATGTAGTTCATTGCTGCTTCGAGTTGAATAACTGTGTATTTGATCATTTGTAGTAAGTGATACTTGCTTTTTAATATTCATTATTAATAGGTAAATATATAATGAGTGGACCGTCAGAATATTAAACTCAATGAAAAATTGCTTGCAACTGGTTAATGGGGGAACACCAGCTATACATCGTAATATATTTTTTTGTGTAGAGAAGACTTTGTTAATATGAGCTGAACAGCCCCATAATATAAGGCCATATGACAAAATCGACTCCGCTAGAACGAAATATGCTAACTTAAGAACATTGAAACTTACGGTAAATTTTAATTGGCGCATTAGGAAAGAGATCTTACTTAATTTATTTGTTACATAATCAATGTGTTTTTCCCAAGTAAGTTTATTATCAACAATTATTCCTAAGAACTTACATAAATTTGTCTGCTCAATAGATTCATTATTTAACCTGACAAGATAACTTAAATTATTTGTGTTGTTTTTAGGTAGGAATGACATTATTTGTGATTTTTTAACATTTACCGTTAAACCATGTGAATTACAATAGTCATGAAATTCCCGAGTGGCTACATTAGCATTTCTGACAAGTTCCGAATCACTTTTCCCAAATATGCCAAAATTTGTGTCATCAGCATAGAGAATTTTGAGATCAGATGTGGGACATGATAATGAAACATCATTAATAAATATAAGGAATAGAACAGGGCCCAATATTGAGCCTTGTGGCACCCCCGTATGGACTGTCTTGAAATTGGATCTAGTTTCGCCTACTTGAACAGCTTGTTCACGGTTTGTGATGTATGATCGAATCCATTCATTTGCTGAGCCTCTGACGCCTATTCTATTAAGTTTATCTAGTAACAAGTAATGATCTATGGAGTCAAATGCACGTGATAAATCGAAGAAGCAAGTTATATTTAATATTTTATTGTTCAATGAGTCATATATAAAATTGCACAGCTCCGATAATGCACTATGTGTAGATTTATTTGCCCGAAAGCCGTTTTGGCAGGGGAATAGTAAATTATAATTCTCGAGAAAAGTGTTTAGTCTAATGTTGTAAGCCGCTTCAAAAACTTTAGCTAGCTGACTTTGAACACATATGTTTCGATAATTTGTAATATTTTCTACTGGACCTTTCTTCTTGTAGACTGGTATAGATTTAGATTTTTTAAAATGTTTGGGATATTTTCCTGTTTTAAAAGACTCGTTAATTAGATAAGAAAGTGGAACACAAATTTCTTCCATTGCAGATCTGAAAACAGTACCATTTATTTCATCTATTCCAGCTGCTTTTTTAACAGTGTTTTTTTTAATTAAATATTTAATTTCGTCCGGTGTTGAAGGCGTTAAGAAAAATGACGTTTTAGCAAAGTCACAAAGTTTAATGTCTTCATACCTGGGAACTGAAACCTCTATGTTTACGAAATGTTCATTAAAAGCATTACATATATCTCCCATATTCATAAATTTGTTGTCAGAATTATCATACATTTCCTTAGGGAGAGGGTTTCTAAACTTACCTTTCATTTATAATTCTCCAGGATTCTTTACTAATGTTTTGTGCACCGAGAATTCTGTCATTATTGAAAGTTGCTTTTGCCTTGTTGACTTTTTGCTTATAAATTAGTTTTAGTTTTCTGTATCTTTCTTTTATAACCTCGTTATCTGAGCTGGTGTATATACTATGCAATTCACATAGAGTAGCATGTAAAGATTTAAGTTCACTATTGTACCAATTATTTTTGAATTTCTTAGGAATAATTTTTTTGTAACTGAAAACTGTATTAAAATGTTGCAAAAAAGTAAAATAGAAACTATCAAATTGTGTTTCAAAGTCAGGAGCCCTGTACATATCTACCCATGTTTCGTTTTTTAGCAATAGATTAAAACAGGCAATATTATCATCGTTAAAATCTCGGACAAAAAAGTGATCAGTTCTTTGTTGTTTGTTTATAAATATATCAAATTCACAAATTTGCCATGAGTGATCCGACAATATAGTTTTTGTAACAGTGATATCTTTATATTCAATATTCGTAAAAATAGGCTCCAACAATGTTGAACTTGTGCAGGTGACGCCTGTTGGTTCCCTAACGATATTATATAAACCAAATTCCTCAAAAGTGTTTTTGAGAAGTCTTGACATATTGTTATCTACTATTAGGTCAATGTTCATATCTCCACATACAATGTAAGACAAAGAATACAGTATGTAATTTGTCAATGAAGATTTTAGGATCTGCTTTAGGCGATCTATAGATTGAAATTATGAACATATTTATATCATTTAAAATAAGTTTACAAACATTTACTTCAATAACTTTTTCGATTGAAAAGTTACAGTCAATAGGTTTAGCAATTAAATTATTTCTTACATAAATACAAACACCTCCTTTATTATATTGAGTTCTACAAAACTTATTAACCAAACAATAGTTGCGAAAATTAACTAGTTCGATTTCATGATTTCTTAACCAATGCTCAGACAAACAACAGACATCAATTTTATTATTTTCAAGAATTTGTTCGATCTCATAAATTTTACTAGCTAAACCCTGCGTATTAAAATGCATAAATTTAAAACGATCAAAACATCTTTTGTAAATATTATTGTCAATATTATTTATAAAATTTATATTTACACTATTTTCTTTGTTGGTGACGGATAGGTCGGTGGTGGTGTTTTCTGAAGGCTTTTCTTCGAAAAATATATTCACTAGCCTCAATACCTTTGGGCCACATATCAGCTCTTAGAAAATCTTCTTTCAAGTCAGAGTCTATACCGACTTTAAACGAGTTGAAACCCCAGTGGTTTTTTAATGGTAAGCAGATAAATTGGCAATCAGGTTTCTTTTCCCTTAAGTATGATTCTAGTTTATCGACAGTATACTTCGGGTTAAATTTACTGACATAAATCCATGATCTATCGCCAATGAAAGCATTTTCATCACTTACATCAGTGCCCACGATTTTGTTTGGGACATCAGTAGTTGATTGAGTTAATACATCATCAGTTATTTTAATCATATGTTTTTTGGTTTCCAATTCATACAAGTTGATGTTTTTGTTGGTGGAATCAACTTTATAGTTTACAGTGGAACTATTAGATGACTTACAATTTCGATTAGGAGATTGTGAATAACACTGAGTTTTATTTATATTCCGACTATTTGAAGAATTTGTCATTTTGGCAACATTGTTTTGTTGTTTACTTAAAGAAGGCGGCAATTCCATGTTTAGGTTAGAATTATTTGATGATTTTAGTAATCCTATAATAGTTTCTAGGTTACTTACAGATTTTTTAAGTTCACAGTTTAATTCACTGATATATCTTATTTCAATTTTGGCACACTTGAGTTCATTTTCTACGTTGAGAAAATCAACACTATCCATGGTGACCTTTGACCCGATAGCTAAACGATCAGATACTTTATCGTTTCGATCAATGTTCGTTAGATTTTCTGGAGATTTTATAATCTTCCGCACATTATCACTTAACTTAAGAGACTCCGGCACTTTTCCCGATATTATGATATCGATTAGATCACTTTTTTTAGTTTATTTAGTTCATCAATTAACACGTCTTTATATGCCATGTTGCCAATATCTAGGAAAACGAGAACAACACCATTGCACCCACAGTCAGACGGAATGGTGGAAAAATGCAACACGACCTTGGAACAACACCTATCCAAGTTAGTCAGCAATAACCAACGTGATTGGGATAAGCATATTTCCCTATTCCTGTTGGCATATCGCTCAGCCTTACATAATAGTACAGGCCTGACTCCAGCCAGGGTCTTATTCAGAAAAGAGCTGCCATTACCCTGCGATTTGGCTTTTGGCTCCCCCTAAGAACCTACCCAAGACATCAACGATTATGGCGACCAGCTCCGATATAACATGCTGGCAATACACGAATTAGATCGAACGCAGATGTTGGCCACCAGTGACCGGATGAAGACGCGATACGACCTCAAGGCCAATTCAGTCGGGTTCCAAGAGAGGGACAAAGTCTGGCTGTACAACCCTCAACGAAGCAAGGGTAAATCTCCAAAGCTTACACCCGCCTGGGATGGTCCATACGCAGTAGTCAAGAGGCTTAATGACGTCCTCTACCGTATCCGTCGAAACCCCAGGGCTAAGTTGAAGGTGATCGACTCGCTCCCTACCATAGAGACTATGTTTCTGACCGGGACGATCAGAATTAAGGGGGGGGGCAGTGTTGCGAAATTTACCTTAGCCGGCCCTGGTTTCATTCTAATACATCAATCGCTGAGAGTACAAAAAAAAATCTCGAAATAACTCGACAATTGTAAAATTGACACTGGATTGTACGAGAGAATTCGATGCTGTTTTTAAAAGGAGCGGCCCATCATCGCAGGAGTTAGTTAGTGCGGCGAAGAGCTTATGTTGTATTATTATTGTGATATTCGAATCAGCTGTTGTGTATATTTGATGTATATAAAAGTTCTAGAAAGTGGTAGTGAATATTAGTTTTTTAAATTTTAATTAATTGAACCCACTGAGTTTATAACAATATAAATACGGACATTTTGTCTATTCATGGGTTTTCTCTCCTCCAAATTTTTTTTTCCTGTAACAGATAAGTATTTGAAAATTGTATATGTAGAACAAAGTGTAGTAAGGCAATTTCGTAAAATTGCCCGGATTACTGGCTGTCTGTACAGAGATTCTTCCTCACAGTTTTTCTGAGAGAAAGAGATGTCTATAAAATGATCAACCAGTATTCCTGTATATAAGTAATATATTGTATATTGTGTAATACTTATCTGTGTATGGAGACGTTTCAACTCCGAGTCTGGAGTCGTTGTCAATCGTTTAGTGTTGTTTTCGAGGTTTTTTTCTAAAAAATTTTCGCTTTGATTTTGAATTTATTGTTTGTCAAAAAATTTGACACTTACAATTTGTCGTTTGGCGATCACTTGTCCCTGAGGTTACCGTTTTTTTGTTCTCAACAATCTTTTCGAAATTACTTATAAATACGGACAGCTGCCGATAGGATTCATACTTTATTCGATTGCCCTATAGTAAAGATAAATTGTAAATATTTTTTCTGGGTTCTTTGGGAATAATACCACATAAAATTGAAAGTCTGTATATCTCAAAAAGTGCTCAAAAAAAGTCAAAATGTGATTTACGAAATTTGTCATTACGAATCCTTTTAATTTTTTAATTTCTTGTTCATGTGTGTTACGAGTAATACCCTTGAAAACGGTATCTGATTTAGACCTTGAAAGTTTGAACTTTTTGAAACATACAAACTTTCAAATTTATGTGGTGTTATTCCCAAAGAACTCAAAAAAATAAAAATCAGAGATGCCACAACTATCATTTAGAAAACAAATTGTAAATAGTTCTGTGAATATAAATTAAAGTAGTGGAAATAAATTATAGTGAGTTCGACTGTGTTTATAAACAAATCCAAGAACTGAACTGAACCCGAAATGTAAATAAGAACATTACAGTATTTACAGGTGTAGGTGTATTTGTAGACTTTGGAAGTAAAAATAAATAAATTAACAATGTTTTAAACGGTGGGTTTGGACCAATTGAAAGTGACTCATTTAAAAAAAGAACTTGAGGAAAGGGATTTAGAAGTTTGTGGGAAGAAAAGTGAATTAAGAGAATATTTTAGTAATAATCTGTCTCCTTCACAAAAAATTGTCAAATTATTTTAATATAATTGTCCATGTGAAGATGAGATCAATTTGTCTGTAAATTGAAATATTTTTTGTCTTGTTGTTCAGAACATACGTACAGAAAGGCTCCACAGAAACCGCTTTCGTCTGTCATGGTATACGGCGTGAATTCAACCACCATTAAAGCCGTATGGCGTTACATTCATCCATCTCAAAAAGACGAACCCTTGCAAGGGTATAAACTAAAAGGGTATGAGAAAGTGAACAGTATTTGAGCACAGCAAACAAACATTTCGTTTGGAGGGAAGCTTTAGGGATCTGTGGACAATCTGTCTCCTGGCAAAACGTACAAACTTCGTGTTCTGGCCTATTCCAATCGTAGAGACGGTAGGATGAGTTCTCTAGAGAAAGAGTACCAAATCGGTGGGTTGAAATGGAATTTTAGGTTTGTAGTTGTTAACATATTTGGCCTTTGGTATGGTTCCTACTGTAATAATTTCTAATCTAGATAGATTTGTGTTTACTGATTCTCTATTTTGAAACTTTTCTACTTGTACTTTTGTAAATTGTTCCCCAACATCTTACATAGATCAAGCAATAGATTTTTGCTACTATTTATATTTAAAAAACCGAATTGATTGTCATTGCATTGTCAATTGTATAAGGATGATGGATGACATGTAGAATAATTTTGGGAATATGTTAGAATCTGTTAATTTAGTGTTTAATTAGCACTATCTTCCACATTCTAATGTAAATATAGAAAAAAATCAGTCTGGCATCCCTGGTTAGGTTTGGTATTCAAAAATAAGTGTAAAGCTTTTAATTTAGAATGTCCAATATTATTTTTCTGGATTGAAAATAGAAGAGCTTATTTTGAGTTAATATCGAAAAATCACCCTAATTTGCCATTGAAAATTCTAACCTCAAAATTTCTGATTTAAAAAAAAATCGGTGGACTTTTTGCTCGTTGATATCTTTACTTTCTAATGGTGTAAAAAATATATGCATTACTATGATAAATATTGTCAGAAAATGTAAAAAAAAGAAAGAAACTCGAATCCGTTAATTAAGTAGTAAGGCCTCTTCCCCACTTCACTTTTGATGGGATAAAATTGCCCGCCATCACTCAGTTATATAAGAGTAAAATAGCAATAGAGAGGCATTTATGTATATACTGTAACCTTAATAGCCTCTTTGTAGCCTTAAGTAGCCTTAAAATTGTTATTATATTATTAATTTATAATTATTATATAAATGTGATATTTAAGTTACTTTTAGGGTTGCCTATGGGCTGCTCAGATTGGTTCGGTGGGTGTGGCTAAGTACCAAAGCACGATTGATAAAAGGGCGCCAGGCCCAAATAAATGAGATAGGTTTTTTTACAAATAAATTTATTACAACAAAAAAATCAAACAGATAGGAGCATATATAAATTTGTTTTCTTTGAGTGAATAGAGATTGAATACTTGTACACAAGCTCTGACCTTTGGGCTGTTGCTGTGGCTGTAGTAGGTTGTAATACCACGTCCTGTGTGTCGGTAGTTGGTGCTGTTGCTGTGGATGTAGTAGGTTGTAATACCACGTCCTGTTTGTCGGTAGTTGGTGCTGTTGCTGTGGATGTAATGGGTTTTGATACTCGGTGACACCCTTATTCGAGAATGGGGCAGTATAGAAGGCCTTTAGTAGTCGTTTTGTTTTTCTCTTCTCATTCGGTGTGATAGGGTTTCACCCTATCTACTCAAGGAACTGCCTTGGATGGTGGTGTTCATAAAATATAGAGAAAAAAACGTATTAGTGTTTATTCATATGGGGATTATACGCCTATTATACCCCTCCCCTTTTTGTTTGCTTTTTTTTTGTTTGGTTGTCAACGGAGGTTCCACACTTAAGCACTATTTGAACGTTCAGAAAGTTTACAGTCTGTTCACTAGGTCACAGTAAGTCTCTTTGTGTACTGAGAGTTATTCACTATTTTACAAATACTCCTAATATGAATATAAAAAAACTACTTCTATTGTTAAGTAAAAGAAAAATAATAACTGATTATTGTATCACAAATATACAAACACAATAAATAAAAGATGGAAATATCAAAAAAAAAATATATCGATATATTGGTATTGAATTTACAAATCTTATTCTGCTGATTTAATATATATATATATATATATATATATATATATATATATATATATATAGACAGTTATGCTCAAGCTTTCCCACGTGATAGAAGCTCCCACGTTAAACTAGTAACTATTAATCTACACTCTTATACCCTGTTAGTTTCTTTTGTTCTGTTTTAAAAGCAATAAACAAATATGAAAATTTATATATACATATTTATATCCACTCAGGTGACTGAACTGGAAGAGTTCAGGTAAACAGAGAGCTAGAGAGGAAAGTAAGTGATTCAACGATAAGATAAATAGATATAATTCAATAAAACAAAATTTTGAGTAACAAAAAAAAATCAATCACTTAATATGGTGAAATTGACCAAAACACGCCAAAATTTGAACACTAACTTATTATCATTTGATATAGAAATTTTCTTTAAAACCAATAAGATCGATAAGTTACAACTTTAATAGTCAAAAAAAATTGTGCAACTACAACCTTTTTATATTCAGAAAAAAAAACTATAAGAAAACAAAACAGCAAAATATAACGAGTGCAGGAAAATTTAATTAATCGATACAACGATAATCAATTACGGTAACAAAATCAAATATAAATTTCCAATATATGAAAATTCAACTCTGAAGGAAAATTATTAAGCAAAATCTAAATACACGTGGTCACGTCTAGAACGCCGAAAATCGAGAGAGAAATTTTACCGGTTTTGCTCGGATTACTGACAGATTTTCCCCTCTCTATTTTTATTTAGTGGGGTAAACCTCTAAACGTGAAATGGCGGTAAAACGAAAATTTGCAAATTATTTATTTAGAGAAAATAAAAGAAATGTTAAGTCAATTTAAATAAGGCATATTAAAAGCACAAATACTTAGCTAAATTATGAAAGCAAAAATAGTTGTTATTCAAGCATTACATCAATAAACAATCAAATTGAACCTCTCATGCATTTCAAAAATATGTTAAAGCGAAACGGAAAAATAAAGATGGGTAGATTCTTCAACTTACGGCAAAAAATCCACAAGGTACACTGAACGAAATTAATATTACACTTCGTTCTTAATAATTTTCTGTCTTTGGAAAATATTTGAATATACACTGAACGAAATTAAGACTACATTTTTAATAATAAATTTTCGCTATTTAAAAATTCTTGAATTATGATAAATGTAACGAGCAAAAGTATTTTTGACCGTTACAATACCCCCTAATATGTAAATCTGTTTTCATCGAACCACAGAAGTGGAACTTCAGTATTTTCTTGGCGTCCGATATATCCAAATTTCGCAATTTTAATACCTTTCCATATTTAATTTAATAGAAAAAATGCTATACTAAATAGGTTGCTTAAAAAGTGTTACATTTATTTTGAAAAATATTAAACTGTTAACAGATAGGACCAAATAAATAATAAAGTTTTGACATTGAGATGCATAGCATTTTGTTTCACAGTCAACTAGGTGAAAAAGTGCATTTTCTGTGACCCCATTTGTTGGAACGGTTTGCAAAAGAAGAAATGTTTCATTATACTTTTAAATGTTTTACTTTTTTATTTATTTCTTTCAACATACCTAATAAAGGTGGAGGTAATTTAATGCTAATTACTAGGCATATTCTGAGCAGTATTAACACATAACTTAAGGCAGCATAAATCGACAATAATTAAAATAAAACCGTTCTGCTATGTAAATTAAGTGATTTATTTATTCAGGAAAACGCTATTACTAATGAGATGTATATGCATATTTTGAGGAAAATTCAAATACTATTAGCTCACGTATTTAATATCTCAAATTTCGAATCTCACTGAGACTAATAATAGAAATATTCTTGCATTATTCGTTCACAGAATGCAATATGTATTTTTTAATTTAGCGAACAACCTTTCAAATTTGCACGCAATATATAGAAAATTGGTTGTTACGCTGTTTGTTTCAAAGTTTATATTGAGATATTTCTACAATAAGCATCTTATTCACCTAACTTTTCACTTATTCCAATGAATTGATTCTAAATGTTAATCCATCCCTGTTCGGTTTGTATATTTCATTATGTTTCTTGCTTTAGTTATATTTCGAGTTGTCATTGGGAGCAGAAGGTTATTTTCTGTTGTTAGGCATTTTATCGCGACTGATTGCCGTACACATTTGCTCTAATATCTATTACTCGAGGCCTATACTGGTGGGTTTTGTTATTTTGATTTCCGATTATTATTATGAAGAAGATCTGTTCTGACATTTTTAGTGTGTTATGATAAAAGTTTTATAATGTATGTCTGTGTAGAAAGGATCAATTGTCTATTGGAGGTCGACAGTTGGAGAGGTAAGTTAAAGAAGTATGATGATAGTCAAAGGTTAAGAGGTTAAGTTGCATCGTGCATGTGATTCATTGTTAAAAGTGAAATCCAAATTAATTAGTGACTTGTGTATGCCATCCAATTATTGGAAGAAGTCAGATGCCTTTGAATAATTGTCTCCGTTACTTGTAAATGGATATTTTTGGTAAAGTAATGGAAACAATTTTCTTAGCCAGGTTCGAAACAATTTCACTTGGCCGAAGCACACGTTGCATCTTTTCTGGTTGTTAATAAAGACAACCTCTGTCTCAATGCAATCAATTAGGACCCAAGCTTACAGGCTTAGAAACCACAACTGTACAGTTAACTTCAAATGTTAGTGCGTTGCTGAATGTGACTACAGGTGAAACTTCCGATTTCAAGGTAATTTAACTTATTTATAATATCTATTTTTGATATCACATTTTGAGTTTAATAATAGACATATGAATGTTTTTAAGTTTAATAAACGTATAGAAACATTTTCTTGATTGTATATATATTTATGTGATCTAATATCAGCTAAAGAGTTAATGAAACGTATAAATACTTGTTTCCTTGGTTATTTTGCGTATTTGTATAATTTAAACATTTTAACATATTGCACATTAGAATTGAGGAAATTTCAAATTTTAGATTTGTATAGTTTTTTAAACTGTATTCTTTTAAGGAAGATCCAGTAGTGGTCCCATATGATGCAAAAAATACGATCAAAGTGACGTAATTGACATTTTCTCATGAATATTTTAATTTCAATATAATAGCGCAGGATGTAGACACTGAAAAAAAGTAGCACTAAAAATTTCAAAAGAATTAATAAAACATTACACTAGGAAATAAATAGCACATTCACCGTTGTTAGGTACCTGCACACAAAGTAAACAAATATATATATAAAAGGTACTCATTCTGTACAAATTAATTACCTACCTGTCAAGTATATTTTTGAAGTCAGTGCCAAGCAAACTTAAAATCCCACATTGCTTAATTCTCTAATACTTCATAAAACTTGATTTTTACTTGGCACCGACTTCAAAAATATACTAGATAGGTAAATAATTAATTTGTACATAATAAGAACCTGTTGTTGTTTACATTTTATTACTTTGTGTCTAGATACCTAACAATAGGTAATGTGCTATTTATTGCCTAGCGTTATGTTTTATTAATAATTTTTGGTACTAATTGGTTTATATATATATATATATATATATATATATATATATATATATATCTGGGAGGCTTCCGTGGTCATTACTATGAACAAGGCTAGGTTCGGGGTGAGAACCGCGTCTGAATTTATTATATACTCGACGTTTCGACTCCTGTTTTTGAGCCATTATCAAGAGACAAAAGTCAAAAAGAGTTTCAGAGTCTGAACAGTTCAGTTACCTAGTGACTCTTGGGAAGTAGGCAGATTGAGGCCCCAAGTTCGATCTAGATATATATATATATATATATATATATATATATATATATATATATATATATATATTTATTGTTATGGATAATAATATGGTTAATAAAAAAATCAAAGATCAAAATAGGAAGAAAAAAATGAAGATTTATAATATCGTATTATATATATTGAAAGCCAATCTTAAAATATACAATTGAAATTTTCGAAAGGTAGTTCTTTTAAATGTAAAAATGAAATGAAACCCAATATGCAATTCAAAGAGAATAAATGATCACAAGGAATCTTTTAAAGAATAACACATTTGACACTTAATGGAACGTATAAAACAGAATATCTAGGGATGTTAATAATGTGATAAGAATAGTCTATCCAACATATATAATACAATAAAAACATTTAATAAGTAGAAAAAGTAAATCTTTCCTTGAAAACTGATATGCAAATAATACATCTAAACGTCAAATTTTAAATTAATCGGGATTTGCACAATTTGATATTTCAGGCACAACAGGGTAGTATTTCATAATTTAGAATCTTAGGTATAATCACATTTTAGAATAAATCATTAATAGAAACTGAATATTTCCACTTTAAAATTTGTAAATGAAAATCACAAATGTCAGAAATATTTGGATCAAAATTACGAGAACAGGTGAAGCGTTTAATATGAAATTTAGTCAGATAGACAGAGAGAGGTAGAGAATTCGATAGAACATGTGTTTTGTACAACAGTGAGAAGTTTTTAGAAATTTTGACATTGTGGAACAATGAAATTGGAAGTGACAATATTTGACACAGGGCGTAAAAAGAAATGATTTTGAAATTTTATATAAATAAAATGGTGGCAATCAAAATTGAGTAAATGGGAGATCAAGTTTGAACAAAGGGAGTGTTATATTTTAAAATGGTAAATCAAAATTAAGAATAAAAACTATATAAGCGAGTGCATACAGGAAGAAAAAAGATTATAAATTCGGCAGTGTAACAGTAAACTCTAGTTGAGGTTAAAAGGTGACAGTTAATGTCAAACTTTGACACAACTTTGAAAATTTTGTAAAAAGAAGTCCAGAACTAGTAGAAGTTGTGAACAAAATAAACAACTATCATCCAAGGAAAAGGAGCGCAGATTAAAGGCAAGTGATATATGATTTTGCAATACAATACGAAGTATTAGAAAATAAAAGAAGTAACGACTTGAGGTAAAGCAGTACATCTATTTGAATAATTTTTGGAAAGGAAAGCAGCAAAAGTTAAAGATAAAGCATTACATTTATATAAACAATTTTGGAAAGAAGTAGCAAATGTACGTGGTGAAGCACTATATCTATTTAAATAATTTTGGAAAGAAAACAGTAAAGATAGGAGATAAGCAGTATATATGTTTTGAAAGCAGTCAAAGCAGAGAGTATACCTGGACATCGTCATAAAAAAGGTCAATTAATCGCTAGGATACAAGAGGACTAGTTAAAACGTTGTGAGTGACAACCCTTTGAAAGCTTCAAAGTGAAAAAAGGTATTTAATACAAAGATTTATTAATAAAACAATTTAATTGGGCCCAACTATTAATATTCATAATTTTAATAACTAGTTTAGAAAGTTTGAGTTATTGGGAAATATATTTTTTTAGTAACGGGTTTAGAGACCAAAAATTTAAAATCAGAATTGCATATTAAAATTGAAAAGAACTATTCGAAAAATTCAAATCTTTTTAGATTAATTTAAAAATAAATAGATAAGAATTTGTTGATTGAATACATTTAAATAATATTTTATATATATATATATATATATATATATATATATATATATATAATATGTATTGTATGTAGTTTTCAAGATGGCGTATGATAAGCCTGCATCCTATAGTGCGGAGTTAAATAAGCTTAAGAAGAATGAATTAATAGATCTTTTAATTTATAAAAAGTTACCAGCGACTCAAGAAAATAATGAAGTGTTGTGTAGCATCCAAAATTGGCTTGAAAATAAGTGTCAGTGTGATAAATTTTACAAAAATAAAGTACTGGATAAAGAAACAATGGAGGTGTTCCATGACAACATTGAAGTAAACATTGCCGACTGGTGCACCAAGCGAAATGGTATGAAGGTTAGAAATGATCTATGTATTGTAAAGTCAAAGTTAGATACTCAAAATAAACTAATAGTAAATTTAGAAAGCCATCTTGATGACCAAAAATTACTAATTAATTTATTAAGAACAGAAAAACCTAATACTATAACTCGCCCTAGTGGAGAGAATCCTCAAACAAAAATTCAAACGGATACAACGCTTTTGCAGAATGCGACAGAGAAATCCAAGCAGCCAAATTCGAAAAGTGAATTCCTGCAAAATAGAAATATCTTAACACAGCAGTGTCCTGAACCTACAGTGACATCAGTGGATTCCAAAAATCCAAGTACCAGGCGGCGCACAGTCGACAAATGAGTACCTTAAAATCAACAACAAGCCTGCAGGAAATCGTAAGGTAATAATCGATAGTTGTGCCAATAATAAATCGGTAAAAACTGTAACAAAACTCGGCTATCTGCACGTGTATCGATGTGATCCAAGTACAACTGCAGATATGTTGGGTGTTTTCCTAAAAAGTAGTGCACCCGAAATATCATTCCACTGTGAAAAACTAGTTAAAAAAACTAATGCAAATGTATCGTCGAGTTTTAAAGTGTCGTTTCCTATATCAAGTGTTAATAAAGTGTATGACCCAGCAATTTGGCCTCAAGGGGCAGCAGTCAGGAGGTACAAATTTCCCAAGGATTTTTCCAACCCTGCCTCAACTATGGAAGTACATTCATAGGTACGAAAAACACCTATAATTGGTCAGCTTTACATCTTAACGTACAAGGGCTATTGACCAAAATCAACCTAATAGAACTTAACACTCATGAATACAATCCGACTTTTCTGTGTCTTTCTGAGCATTAGCAAACTAGTGATGCTATAAATTGTTTAAAAATAAACGGATACCAAAAATTGTGTGACTTTAGTAGAAGCAACCACCAACATGGTGGCACTGTGATTTATGCAGAAAATAGTGTTTCTGAAAACTGAAAAATATTACATGATTATAACAAATTTTCTATTGAAATGCTATTAGAATGTTGTGCTATAGAATACAAAAACTGTTGCATATTATTAGTATATAGGCCGGGAAAAATCGTAAAAGTTATAATATGCTCAAGGATATATTTGATGCAAATGAGCTGACATCTTTACTTAATGAAGCAACTAGAGTTTTTACTAACAAAAATAATGTTACCAGTATTTCCGCTCTTGATTATGTAGTTACATCAAAACCGGAATATTTCACCTGCGAAAATTTTGATCCTGGAATATCCGATCATTTTTGTAATGACAAGCAGGCAAAAACGCCAAGTGTGATTACACAAAACTCGGAACGATACCACAGGGTAGTTGACAGTTACTCAGTTAACGAATTTGAACTTCATTTTAATTTATTTGCAATAAACTTTACTCCAAGTGATATAGAAAATAACTTTGAAACTTTCTTTGATGCATTTAATGGGTGTTTTCAAGTAAGCTGTCCAAATAAAAAGGTTAAGGAGGAAAAATTACAAAACAAAAAAGTTACGTTTTCCAGTGCCCTGTTAGAAGATCTTAAAAATTAAAAAACCTTCATTGGATACAGAAACAGTCTAAAGATGCTCAACTAAAAACCCAATATAAAGTACTAAAAAAAGATATCAACATAAGAATAAAAAATGAAAAAGTAAATTATTTCAATAAAAAAATCAATAATTCATTAAATAAATCAAAGACCACATGGAATATAATTAACTCGTTAAATGGCAAAAACCAAAGCAATTCAAAGAAAACAATGCATAGAGAATGTTACAGTAACAAATCCTAAGGAAATAGCAAATAATTTTAGTAAATATTTCTCAAGTGTTGAAAAAAATACATTAAATTGTCACTTTAATAACAAATTGTCAGATGACTGCACCGTTTCAAAAAAATTATTTAATAATTTTAAATACTATGACGTAATCCCACAAGAGGTTAGCTCGGCTATAAAAAAGTTACGAAATAAAAAATGTACAGGACCCGATGAAGTACTTTGTTAAAGAAGTGTTCTTCTAAACTATTTACCTGTTTGGCCTATTTAATAAATATGTCGGTGTATGAAGGTACTTTCCCCTCGCGACTGAAAGAAGCTAATGTCTTACCTGTTTATAAAAAGGGTGATCCCCTGTTAGCCGAAAATTATAGACCAGTATCTTTACTTAACTGTTTTTCAAAGGTTTTCGAAAAAGTTATCTACAACAAGCTAGCAATTTTTCTTAAAAAAAAAACAAAATTATTACTTCTCACCAGCATGGTTTTAGAGAAAAACATTCAACTGAAACCGCAGTAATTGATCTCCTACAAGATATATATAAAAGACTAGATAATAATGAAAAAGTAGTCGCTCTACTTTTCGACTTAACAAGGGCCTTTGATACCATTGACCCTGAATTTGTTGTAAAAAAAATTGAGAGATTGGGAATTAAGGGACCATTAATTAAATGGCTTAAATCTTTTTTAAAGGGTAGAAAATTTAAAATTAAAATTGACTATGCTTTTTCACAATCTATGAACTGTGACATGGGGGCCCCTCAAGGAAGTGTCCTAGGTCCTCTAGTTTTTTTGTTATTTATTAATGACCTACCGGAATACATTTCATGTGGCAATGTTATCATGTTTGCTGATGATACAACCATAGTTATCTCCGCAAAAGATGAGAAACTCTTGGAGGAGAAAATTGATTTAACAATGATTGAATTTTCAAATTGGTGTAAAAAGAGCAACCTTATTATAAATCTGTCAAAGACTGTGGCAATGGAATTTAAGACAAAAATACGCAATCCCATAAACTTAAATATTTTATTCAATAATCTGAAATTGCCTGTTAGTCATAGCTCAAAGGTTTTAGGAATCACAATAGATTCTAACCTTGAATGGAATTTGCATATTAATGATGTTTGCTCAAAACTAAATAAATGGTTTTTATGATAAAATCCTTAAAAAACTCACTAAGCGATTCTAATCTTATAACTGTCTATTACGCTAATGCGTATCCAGCCATGTCCTATACTATAGCGGTGTGGGGAAGTTCGCATGACTTATACAGAGTGCTGGTAATGCAAGAAAAGAATAATGAGATTAATTTTTAATTTACCATATAACGCTACATGTAGAGAAATCTTCAAAAAAGAAGGAATATTAACTGTCACAAGCATATACATTTACAAACTTTTAGTGTATATTTATCAGAATCAAGAAAAATACAATCATCAATTTATTAAGAAAACTAGTCACTATCTAGGTTGCAGACTGTTTAACTCACTACCAGAAAATATAAAAAAGATTAAAACTCTAGCACTATATAAAAAACAAATAAGAACTTTACTGCTAAATTAAACTTTTTATACCAAAGGAGAATTTGAAATATATCTACTAGGAAGAGGGTGACTGTTTTTAATAAAGGGAAATTATTCAAATGACTTTTATTTTTGTGTTTTTAGTAATAGAATAACACCATATACAAAGTTCTGTATAAATTAAACAAAAAATCCAAATAAACATTCATAATTCAAAATAGAGCTGGAGTCATTTCAGACGGAACGATAAAAATGAAAGCTCTTACGAAATATACTTTCAGTCTCGTTATCTCATGTCTATGTTTATCGTTCATTGTGACATTCTTAGTATTGGATATCAATTTCAGGTGAAATAAAATAATTGCCACTATTTTGTTACGACTCATGCATTAATCCTAAAGTGTAGTTTAATCCTTAATTTAAATACATCTACAAGAAACAAGACGTCTAAGTTTATTTAATTTATTAAATACATACAGTTAACGCAATTTCTTTTAAATGAATCAGTTACAATTATATTTCACTTAGTGTGTCATCCAACAAATGTTTAATGAAGAGACACATTAAATCCTTTTTTTTTCATTTAAGATATAACTGAATTCTTTTCTCTGTCATTTAAAATTTTAGCACCATCGTATTCACGATAATAAATACGATTAGGTATCGTCTGAAAAAATGTTATTTACAAAAACATTTGTAAATATTTTAATAATTAATCTGAGATAATGGCCGTGTTGAATAAGTTACAATGAACATTACGTTAAAAAAATACTTTGTTTTAGAAAATATTTGCCTCTATTATGTGCTCAAAAGTAGGTACTATGCAAAAAACAGCTGCTACTGGAACTAACATTAGTAACAAAATAAAATAAGTTTTGTTAGAAGAAAATTATTTAATATTTTCTACAATATTTAGTGAAACATATATTATATAATGACAAGTTAAAACTAATTAATTATAAGAACTGAGGGAATAAATGTAAAAATATGTGCGTAGTTGTTGACTTATGTGTATCATTAATTGTAGTTGATTGCTGATTTACTAATACACTTATTACACGTTCAATATGTAATGGGTATAATCTTACCCTGGCAATTGAAACATATTCTCAATTTCACTTGAAGGAAATTATGAACTACCCTCTAAGAATGGATGCATAATCATCAACCATTATTTACCACTTTCAGTATGACATTCTAAGAAACCTTCAAGTATCAGCTAGAACTATATCACCAACTTCCAAGTAAATCAAGAAGACAAGATTCTATGCTAAATTAACTTATTAGGTATAATTTCTACAAAATCTTTATTATATAAACTTGATGGAACATGAATTTTAAACTCTGTACAATCAATTGTCACTGTTGTGGCGCCTTATTTTTCTTTAAAATATTCTGATAAGGTGTTTTATTTTATAAGCAGTATATGTTGAGATTAAATAGTGACGATACCTTTCCGGTCTCGAATACTAAAAAATTTAACATTTCAAATTGAAAATAATTTCTCATGTTAATTTCAATTATAAAAAATAAATAATTAATTTATTATATGAATTTAGTTAGCATACAGATTTAACGGCAAGTAACGTTGTTTTGTGGTGTTCTGACTTCTGACGTATGTCAAGCCCCTAATTTAAAATATCCCAAACAGAGAATGTTTATTAGAACAATTTTTTTTTGTAGCTATTGTATATTAATTAGAAGTTGAATTTGTTGATTTAGTAAAATTTAAAGATTTTCTATAAAAAAACAAACTCTTTATACATAAACTGGTCCCTGTTTCTTATGCAGAAAACTAAGTATGGGTGTTTCATGATGTAAGTGTGGACCTCTGTGCTTCTATAATCGGAATAAACAGTTCCCAAGGTTCAAAATGAATAACTCTAACTAAATCAAACTGGTAATAATTCAAACGGGCATTGATTCCGATATATGTAAACTGAATCAATTTAGAACTAATTCGTTAATTAGTCACGAAGCAGCAGTTCATATTCACTTCACTCATTAGATACTTGAAATTGCACATCTTAGAGACTTTTTTTACTTGTTTCCTCAAGTCAATACAGAAAACGATAAAAAAATATGAGAATCTAAATAGGAAAAGACAACACAGTTCTGTATCATTTTCTCATCTGTCTCTCAACAGATATTCATTTTGTTTAGTAGCTGGAGACCTTTAGTGCAGAATGTTAAAAAATTTATTAATAATATTGGTTCATTCATTAAATAAAGTAAAATGAAAAATTCTTTGTTTACGTCTATGCTGTCAATGCCAAACAGATACAAGTAATAGTGCTACCAGATTGTTTGAAGAGAAAATCGTTAGATGGATTGCCTGGTATGTGAAAAACAAACTAAACTGAATGCAATACTAACAGAATTTTGACCCTTAATTAAATTTATTCTACATAGTCAAGCTGTTGAAATAGAACCCAAGAATAATCCCCATTTATTGGGCACATGCAATGTAACTTTCATTGCCTTTCAAATTTGGTTTGTCAACAAAATCAGAATTGTTTTACAACTGTTCAATTTATTTCTGTTAATATTTTGTTAATTTTAACATTATACTTTCAATTTAGACAAAACGTGAAATTATGTACAGACCATAAGATTCAAGATGAATGAAAAGATCTGGCCACCCTGATATTCATGGTTATCTATATCGAATTTGATTAAGGTTTTGACATTCGTTACTTTCTGGAGCCATTAGGTTAAAATTTTTCAATTCTGTCAGAAAAGTAGTCAGTTTATTTTAAAGATTTCTTTTCACTGAAATAAATTGCCAAAATTACTAATTTATATTTATTATAGTTATTCCAAAATTTGTTTTTTCATTGAAATTATAGATTGGACTTAAAGGGCTTTAACAGGTCGAGAATTTAAAGTATAAAATTTACCTGAGAATTATTTTTGCTTTTTATTTATTTATTTTTTGTAATATGAACGTGAACAAAATAGACGATTAAAAGTTTTGTTTTTATTGATTATAATAAACTATAAAAACAACACATTAAAGTTTAAAAACATAATTTCTAACACGTTTGGAACCCGATTGTTATCTTTGTGAAATTAATTGTAATTTCGAAAGCACCCTTTTGCAAGAGACGAAAGGTGCTATCGTTACCTAAGATGGCAACTTCCGTCCCTATGTCCTTATGTACCCAAAGCCGATGCTTTATTAAACTGTAGATACAGAGATAAACTATAAATTAGAAACTAATCCAGTTAAAAACAAAATTCCTGAAAATAAATAATACTTTTTCCCTTGAAATTGCTGCTGTGAAGTAATGCCAAATACTGCTACTATCATCTTTGAGTCATGCCATATGGCCTGCAAATCTCTATTTCAGCGTTGTTATTTTCGTCTTCTATCCACGTCCTTCTTCGAAATTCTGTCTTCTTTGTATGGTTGTGTGTTACAACTAGGAGTACACATTGATTTTATACGATCTTCTTAATGTTCATAAGGACTCCCCTATTAAATATATCGTTCAGTTTGCCGCATGCTGCCCAATCTATACAATTCCAAGGTATTCGTATTGTGTAACTTGGATTAAGATAATGTTTCCTAATTGCATTGCTCAAATTTTTGACAAACAAAAACAAAATTCCAAGAAGCTGTAACTCCGTTTTTATTGGTTCTACAGAAACCATTCACCCAACATTTTTTTTGTTTTTTTAGTATAGGGTAAGTAGAAATTGAGTAAACATTTTTAGGAAAATCGGTGCTGCTTGGACAAATTACCCAGTATTACCGTTTTTTTGCCTTCATTGACTGGACTATATAGGTTTGGTTGTTCCCATCCTCAATAAGCCGATTATATTAAAGAAAACTTTACACCTTACTGGAAAACTAGACTATATTAAACTACTAATTAAATGAACTAATTTCAACTTTGCAATGAATCATCATTCATCTGCACGGTTCAAATGAATTATTCAATTTAAAAACTGAACTATGAATGCACCATTTAACTGCCAGGATGATATTGCCCAATTCTTATCTGTAATACTTATTGTCGTAGGATTAAAAGACGCAGAGCCGGATCTACAAGGGGGCTAACCGGGGTACCTGCTTGGGCGGAATTTTCAGGGGGCCCTAAAATTCATATATTATGTAAAAGAATAAGGGACGCCACATCAAGTTTTTGCCCGGTTCGAAAGAGTCGTATTTCCGGGTCTGAAAAGATGCCGCTGTTATGTTTCATCATTTAACTACTTTTCATTTTTTACCAGGTTAATACATATGGCCCAAAAATTCAGCAACGCTGCCCGTCCGTTCAGTGCCTGTGCAAATATCATAACTTAATTAATTTTTTACTTTTTTGACTAACTCTTTCGTATTCTTCAATCATGAAAGCAGAATTACTATCTTTAACATTTCTTGTGTTACTATAGGTATATATAAGGAAGTTAGTATATACGTTCCTTTTGTACGCAAGATAATATATATAATATATATTGTTACTCATCGACAACCTTCATCAGAGTATGTTCCCTCGAACAGTTCTTTATGTATTTGATACATATCCTTGAATATCTTAATACAAAAAATGCATAAACATCAAGTCATTTCTTCAACTGGTTATAAACTATAAAACGAAAACTAAATACCTTGTCACAATCTGTTATAATTAGTAGAAAATTGTTTTAGAAATGCCAAAAGAAAACTATTGCAAACAAATTTTTAAATATTATTACCTTTTTGTAACTGCTAAATGGAATTTAAAGGACTTTCAGTTTCATTCAAATCTGGTCTATCCCATGTAAATGGTTTACATGTGCTTAAATATAAATTAATTGTTGTATTACAAGGTTAGAAGAATATCTCCTAACTAAGCTTGGGAATCTGTATATTCACTCCTTGTAACATCATTTAAAAACTGTTACTACCAAATATGTAATGGTATAAGGTTAGAAGAATATCTCCTAACTAAACATGGGAATTTGTGTATTCACTCCTTGTTACCATTATATCTAAAGTACTTAATATTATATTAAGTTACTTGTAAACAAACTATAAGGTTAGAAGGATACCTCCTAACTAAACTTGGGAATCTGTGTATCCACTCCTTTGAATGTTATATGGAAATACCCAATTAAAATGTTAGCATAATATTTCGGTATAACACCGACAATATAGGTGCTTATTAGATATGATCAGTGAAATCGATAGTCTTTAAAAACCATTTAATAAACAGACTTAGAATAATATTACCACATTATTCGTATGGTTCCGAATAAATAAAAAACATTAATTGTTTACCGTACATTAAGAGGCATTTCTTGAAAATTTTCTATTAGACAGGGGTGCAGCAGAAATATACATTGCATATGTGGGGCAAAATTTCCAGGGTGTGGCAAGCAATTTATTTGTGAAATATCAAGTATTGTTAAATTAAAAAGTAAATTAAAAGTAGAAAAACTATACATACTGATTGTAAAAGAAAATACTTCAAATTCAGTATGTGAGTAAACATATCACAAAAAATAAATTTACTTATGCTAAACAAGAGGTGAACCACATATAAAACAAAATTTCTAAACCTCACAGTTATTGTAGTAATACTACTGTCATGACTGAACAAGATGAAAGAGTTTATCCTATTCACCATATCATAGTATGGTTAAATTCCCTTTTGTGCGCATTTACTTTATATCTTCGCACAGTAGTATCTATTACAGTAGAAGACAAAATATGCCAAAGCTTCGGGGTTAACTGAAACTACAAAACTTATAACGGTCACAAATTTTTCCATCGAACATTGCCTTGTAGAATGCAGGTTATCTTATGAAGATATTTTTCGTTGCAGTTATTAATTAGTTTCATTATGTCTTTCTTATACTGAATATTGTATAATAATAATAACAATTAAATATCCTAGCAATGTGTAGATCTTTACTGAAACGATTCATTGTTCCATTTCATCTAACTGTTTCAAAAAGTTCTTATCACTTCGTCCGTACAATTTGTATAGGGCTTTAACTGGGTTACCCTATTTTTCAGTGAATTTTCTTTGAGTGACTTCATTATTTTTTACGGAAGCTAAACATGCTCTTAGAGATTCATCTGTGTAGTTCTTATAATTTCTCAGGCCAACTTTTTGTTTATAAATCATTGGCATTTTAACTGAAAGAACAACTAAAATATCTAAATAAGTATATATCTTCCAACAAGGAAACGTTATTTTCTGATGTTTATTTAGAGATTACTTTTGGGTTTACCTTACTCCGGGCACAAATTACCCGTAAATCTGATGCAAAGAAAAAATATAGGGAAATGATTATGAGCAACTAGTGCATCATTAAAATATTTGCATTTTCCTTTAACTGATTACAGATGTGATAAGATTAATTCATAAGATCCAGTGACTTCTCAAGCCAAAAATTTAATAGTGGTTTTCATTGCCGACTTACTGTGACATCTATCATTGTGAAAAATGGCGAGAGACTTATATTCCATTCAGCTTTCAGAATTTCATTAAATGTGTGTAAGAAATTGGTAAATTAATTGGTGAAACTTTTAAAGAATTGTAGTACAATTACCCGTAGTTGAGCCAAGTAGCACCATTTTACTCAACTAAATATGTGTTAGCTATTATGTTTTATTCCAAGTACAGAAAGAAAGAAAATTCAAAATTATGAAATAAAATGTCGTTGCTGCCTGTTCATTGCAAATATGAATAAAGTATATTGTACACTCGTGCTGTGTAAATCTATTTTTCCTTAGTGTGCAAAATTTACATAGTGTTTTAATTTCTTGTGAATTTTTTGTAGCATGACAAATATCAATGTCATTTTCTGTACTATTATTAGCTATTTTTGTTTAAAGGCGATGTTTAGAAAAAGAATTGAAGAACTGCTTATACATGAGAAATTATTACTGACTTTGATTACTATATATGCTCTTGTTCTTAATTACATTTGAGTATTATTTGCTTACAAAACTTCTGCTTTTATCCTAGCCATCACGTCAACTCTACGCTTCATGCTGTTTTAAACGCTGATGATGTGCGGTTATGTACATGGGGAATTATTAGTTGTTTTGCAATCCTTTATTTTCCTTTATGACAAAAGTTTGTACAGGAAATGTCAATTACAGTGCAAGAATAAAACATTGCATTGAAAATGCCAATATGAAGTTTAGAATTAATACGTTAATTAGGAAATATTACATATCACCCTAACTACATATATATTTCATAAACATATTTGCAACATACTTAACATTTATTTACTAAAATCTTCATATTCTCTCTTCATTTTTATTTGAGTATTAGTTGCATAAATAATTTGCGAATTATTAGATGCTATATTTAATTTAGAACGGGTCACTGTATATGGTCATCTAATACTTTTTCTTGTTAGGTGATATTCTGATTTTAGCCTATTATATCCACAAAGTAAACTTCACCCTTCGTGCAGTTATAAAAGGTGGTGATATCCGGTTTGTAGGCGTCGTTTGCCTTCTCATCAATTTCATAGTCATTCTGACAAGTGGAAAGTAGAAACACGTTTTTTTTTAAAGCAAAAGCTTCTTAACGGAGGCCAATACTTACACATACGAAAATAGACCAGTATGGTAGTAAAATACGAAAATAGACTTCGTTCCGACACTTCATTGACCTTACAACTTAGTTTTGTGAAACAGGAACTATGTTACATATTAAGAGTCTGTTCGTTTATAAAATAAATCTTTAAGTATTACATCCAGCTAATATACAATACGCGTACATGATTTACAATATACTTCTGGAGGTAGTGCGCAATTCACATTGATAACGAACCTTAGAGAATATACTTTATATAACTCTCAGTGCACAAACAAAAATTATTGTTTTGCGACTTTGAAAAGTTTATTTGCAGGTTTATCGCTGTTTGCGTCTCAAATTTATCATTATTGAAATCATGTTTCAGTACCCTTTGATTTTACAGACTTATTACCATAATTATAATAAATGTTTCATAGTAATTAAATGATTTGTTGTAAGTGAGAGAAGGTTTTAAAAAATAATCACCCCTGGAAAAATACGTTTATATATATATATATATATATATATATATATATATATATGTAATGGAATTAAAATAGCCATAAACAAAATAAAAGAAAAATATTAAATAAAGTCACACAATGTAGAGAAAATGTATGTCTAAATAGCAGGAATGTTGGTTGCATAACCATCAGGGGAATTTAAATGTATAAAGCAAAATTTTTATTAAAATAAAGCAAATTTTTATTTGAGAAATATATGGTAAGAGTTGAAAAGAATCAACTAAGGCCGGGCGCATACGCTCGGTTTCCTGATTAGGTTTCCTGATCAGGAATTCAGATTCGGAAAGCTGAATGCCCCATTTACATACAAAATGTTCAACAAGGCGCACACGTACTTACTATTTCCGAACGGAAAAGAACCTGACGTTCGTTTCGGAATTTATTCCGTGCGTTCGGGTAGTCAGAACGGAAAAAACCTAATGGCGTCTCCCCGAACGCAGCGCTCACATACATTTCTTATCGTTCGCCGCATACGCACGGAAATTTCCATTCGGAACCGCAATCAATTCATGCTCGTCGACCAATTGTGCTTTCACAGAAGCGTCTCTATTCGAACTGACCGTGTAAATTCCTAATACAAAATAACGAATGGTTTGCTCTAGGCACGCGGAATTCCGGATCTGAATTCCTGATCAGGAAACCTAATCAGGAAACTGAGCGTTTGCGCCCGCCCTAAGAGTCAGATGTTAAGATAAAAAAGGCTTAATAAAATCATTTGGTGAATGTAGGGTCAACACAACTCTTGTATTTCAGTTTCGTAAACAAGCCATTCCAACGAGACAGTAAAAAGGAGAAATAATTGTAAATAAACTACCTGGACTTTAAGAAAGAGAAAAATTGTATATAATAAGAAGTAGTTAAGATAATTTTAATAATAATAATTTTTGTAAATACTCACAAGTGATCCAAAAAGGTAATTCAAAATCGTGATGAGTCATCATCCAACCACAAAGGAGATTTTGAGAAATATACTCAAAAATAATAATGTAAATTGTAAGGAAAATAATTAAATCCATGCTAGAAACCTGAAACAACATTAATTAGTAAAAATACATGCAATAGCAACAGTACAAAATAAATTATTGAGGGAAGCATAGTGTAAACAACCAACAGAGATAATTAAAATCTAAAGAATTTTTAAATTAATGAATAGAAATAAAAGAAAATTGTTCAGTAAACATTAGAGATGATAAAAAAGAGTATTTTGTAACTCAAATTTAATTTATTTAAAATTTAGCGGTAAATTTGTGAAAAGGGTAATGACCTTGAAAAATTTAGGATCAATTAAAAAATAAACAAAGCTTTTAAATGAAATTTACCAAGAGTAAAAAAAGTCTTAAAATAAAATAAACTATAAGAAAAATAACATTTAATAAGCATACAAGAAAATTTTTGTCTCTTATGAGGATTCATGTGGGCTAAGCATTTTTAAGGGGACGGGCAATCAAAACCGTTAAACGCAAAAAATAATTGATAACTCAGCCAAACTGGGTGACGGACAAGATCTAACGCTATCGCAGGCACTTGTTTTTAAAAAGATATATAAGCTTACGTTTAGATAGCAAGGGTCTCTTTCATGTTCTGAAGTTTGAGCAGAGGAAATCTCTGTGACGGCTTTTTTCAATTCCGATGTTTGAATAGTAACGGTCTCTTTCATTTTCCAAGTGTTGAGCAGAGGCAATCTCTGTGACGGGATTTTTCATTTCCGATGTTTGAATAATAACGGTCTTTTTCATTTCTGATGTTTGATTATAATAATCTCAGAGCATGTGATGAATTGTTTTCGTTACCTAAGAACATGTTGATAGAGGTTAAGTTGTGAAAAGTGGTGAGACATGATGTCAAGACAAACAATTCCAATGACATTTAAGGTTGGCAGTGTCTAAAGATTTTTAGGACGGTAAATTAAAGTGTAGTGCCTATTTGACCGACAAAATGACAATTAATTGGGAACTTCAAATAAACATTGTAAATAATAATTTAATTTAATTGACCTGAATAAGGAAGTAAACAACGTGGATGGACATGTAATAGTGAAATTGGAACCAATAAAAAATTAAAAATTGGTTTATAAAATGAAAGTGTTGTATGGACAATAAACAAATTTGGAGCTTTTGGACATTATTCACCAACGAGGAGAAAAAAAAAGGTTAGTGCTATAATGATTGTTTGAAATTGTAAATAAAATGAACATTGTGTTATTAATTTGTATAATAGATAAGGATATGATAACAAATTGTAGATTTTAAATAAGAGTATGACAGAGAAATTTCTCGTAGAATAATTTTTTTTAAAGAATTTAGTAGGTAGGAAATGCTTCGTTTGTTTATTTGTTAATTGTTTGTTTAAATTATTTATATATTATTAATAAAGGATGTGGTTGAAATTTGAAATAGAAAGTTGTGTTTGAATTCATTACAAGCCAAGATTAATATGAATAGTAATTACATCTGGATTCTTTTCAATGAAATAAAATTCAATAAAAAAAGAATAATATGTTAAATTAGATTCAGAGAAAGTTAAAAAGTTAAAGAGGTTTAAAAAAAAATCAAAAATGAGTAATAATGTTGAACCAGTGAAAGAACACAGTAGCAGAGCAGCCATAATGAAAATAAAAATGTAAGTATTGAGTTAAATATTAGAACCTGTTGAACCACCTTTGAGATAGGAGTAAGCATGCTATATATAAAAGTAAAAATTTTTGAAACCCTGAGAAGTTGAATTAATCAAACAAAGTTTATAAAATAAATAAATTAATATATTTAAAAAAACAAATTAAAATAAAAAATAATTTCACAAAATAGGGAGCCAATTCACAAGAAATTGGCAAGCCCAACTTGGGGCTCTGGAGTAAAATAATATAAATATAAATAATACTAAAATAAATCACAATAATATATATATATATATATATATATATATATATATATATATATATATATATATATATATATATATATATATATAATTGTTAAGAAATTTACCCAAAGCCGACCCTGTTTCATTTTAGTACGACAACAAACGCTTGGAGATAAAAAACGGTTCTCGAAAAGACTCGGCAGCGGAAGGTGATTGATTTTATGAGAATTTTCTACGCTGGCTTATAAAGGAAGCAGCCACGATGGAGAGTTCAGTTAAACAGTGACGACGAGCGTATATCGAATTGTTATTGTCATATTTGAATCAGCTGTTTTAATGTAAATAAAGTTCTAGAAAAGTGAAAGTAAATATTAGTTTTATAATTTTAAATTGAACCCACGCACTATATAGCAATTTGGTGTTAGAAGTGAAGGATTAAGTGCAGTTAAAATCGTAATTTGATTTATGGAAACTCGTAGTATGGAAAAAATTGACGAAACTACCAAAAAAATAGCCAAGCACGTTACGGAGGGACTAGACGAAAAAATAGCACAGATTCTAGAAAAACGTGACAAGAAGGAGAAACAACATCAAGAAGAAATTCAACAAAAGTTAGTGAAATCTTTTGATGATAAACTAAGTTGAGTTAGGAAATCTTGTCTCTAATATCGCTGAAAAACGTAAAATAGAATTAGAAAATCTTGTTTCTACAATGAAAAGCGAACAACAAAATCCTGTCACTGCCATGGAAGAAAAACAACAAAATTTAATGGAAGGATTATTCTCGAAATTTGCAGAAAAACAAGGCCAAACTGAAGAAAAAAGGCAACTACAATTTGAGCAATTAATGCAAATAGTATCACAAGTTAATGAAACAGTTAATGAAAGAAAGCAAATAGTAGAATCAGATATAAAAGAGGTAAACGACGACATAAAGATTCTAAAAAATAATGTGGAGGCCCTTGAAACCAAAGTAGATGACATCGATTTCATAAAAAGCCAGGTGAATTTTGAAATCAGTGCTATTCAAAATAAAGTAGAAACGGAAATTAAAAAAATGCAACAGGACTTACAGCGAGGAAAATACCAGAACACCGTGAGTACCAAAGGTTCCTTTAGTAAACCACCCTCATTCGACGGCAGTTCATCTTGGCCCATGTATAAACGGCAATTTGAGGCCGTGGCTACAGCTAATGGATGGGATAATCAAGAAAAATCTACTTCTCTGGTAATTTCGTTAAGAAGTCCGGCCATAGAACTCCCCCAAAGCATCCCAGTCGATGAACAAGGCAATTTCGACAAGATCATCGCCATCCTTGAGCCAGGTATACCAAGTCTAACTCAGTGGGAAAACGCAAAAATCCGGTGAAAGCCTCCAAGAATTCGAAGCAGAGATTAGACGGTTAGTTCAATTGTCCTACCCAGACCTGCCAGAGGAAACGAAAGACCAGTTGGCCACACAGAGTTTCATAAACGGCATCAGAGATGTGGAAGTACAGCGAAATCTAAGACTAAGTGGCGTCAAGAAAAGTAATGAAGCTCTACTTTGGGCTTTGGAAGTAGAGGCCGTCATGAACATGTCCAAGCCGAGGGTCCGAGCAGTTTCCTTCAACCAGGAAGAGTCAGAGTCACCATTTCAAGCGCTGCTGGCTGGTCTGAACAAAATATTAGAACGGTCACAAAAACTGGCACCAGAGGGGCATGTTACCGCTGCGGACGGACAGGGCACTTCCAACGTAATTGTCGAGTGAGGCCACCTGAACGATCACCGACCAGGGGTAACCAACAGAAGAGCCACATGTCCAGAGACCGTCAGTCAGTCAGCATAGGGGGGCGAATGCTGACTGTCCCTCCACCAGCCTCCAAAACGTTATCCATCCGGGGATTTTGCCGAGATAGCGGCAGCCTAGTCATCAGAGGCACCATCAATGGGCGAGCAGTTACCATCACCATCGATACCGGCGCCGCTGTGTCCATTGCCAAGTCCAGGGTTTTGAGAGCATCAGAAATTCGGCCAGTTCCCAATATCATCCAGCTCAGAACAGTCACCGGCGAGTCCATGTCAATACAGGGTGAGGCAGATGTCGTGCTACAGATAGGGGACAACATGATCAGGCATAGGGTCCTGGTAGCGAATATTGAAGACGATTTTATACTGGGAATGGACCTAATTCGCCAGCATGGATTTATGTTCGACCAGAAATATTATGTTCTTCGGTTCCTAAATGAGGAATTTGTATTCACACGGCCCGTCAACACATCAGTCACACCCATAAAAATTTTGGCAAAGTCTTCAGCGAGAATTCCCGGTCGAACGGAACAGATTATTCATGGGCAGTTAGGCAGCAATCCTGGGAGCTGCGTTGGAATGGTGGAGCCCGTACACTCAGCTCATGACTACTTAGTTGGACGGGCTATAGTTAAAACCGGACGAGATATACCAAGCAGAGTCCTGAATTTGTCCAACCATGACATCAGAATTGCCAATGGTCAAGAGATAGCTTGTTTCGAGCCAGTAGAAACCATCATCAATTGCGAAGAAGAGTACCCGACGTCGGTGAAGGGGACATGGCCCAGTAAAGAGTTCCTACAACAGTTTGCTGACCATTTGACACACCTGACACCAGAGACCCAGAAAGCCAAGCAATTTATCAAAAAGCACTGGCAAATTTTTAACAGTCAAGATGTAACCACCGGTCGCACCAACATCCTCCAGCATCGAATAGATACCGGAAAGGCTCAACCCACCAGAATACCACCTAGACGACTACCATTGGGCCAACAACAGGGAGTCGAGGAAAACATCGAGTCCATGTTACAAAATGGAGCCCATGGTCTGCTCCCGCAGTGCTAGTTAAAAAGAAGGATGGAACCACCCGATTTTGTGTGGATTACAGAAAGCTGAATGACGTCACGAAGAAAGACAGCTATCCACTACCCCGAATCGATGACACTTTGACCACACTAGCAGGCTCCCGTTGGTGCTCCACACTAGACCTAAAAAGTGGAGATTGGCAGGTTGGTCTACACGAGAGAGAAAACAGCGTTCTCCACCAGTAAAGGGCTGTTTCAGTTCACGGTCATGCCCTTTGGGTTATGTAATCCATCCGCTACATTTGAGAGACTAATGAAGTATGTACTGAGCGGGTTAACATGGAGGACGTGCTTAGCATACCTCGACGACATTCTAGTCATGGGTCAGACATTCGACGACCATCTGAAGAACCTGGACGAAGTATTCTCTAAAATTAATAATGCCAACTTGAGACTCAATCCGAAGAAGTGTTCCTTGTTCCAAAAAGAAGTAGAGTTTTTGGGTCACGTAGTGTCCGTGTCAGGAATCCGCACCAGCGAAGACAAGATAGAAGCCATCCGTGATTGGCCAGTTCCAAGAGACAAATATGAACTCCGAAGCTTCTTGGGCCTCTTTTCATACTATCGGCGTTTTGTTGAGGGATTTGCCACCATCGCCGCCCCTCTACATCGGCAGACCACTGAGAAAGAGACCTTCCATTGGAATCAGGATTGCGAAACATCATTCAGGCGAATGAAGGCAGCACTATGTTCCTAGCTATTCTAGCCTTTCCTACACAGTCCGGCAAGTTCATCTTAGACACCGACGCCAACAACACAGGTTTGGGGACCGTCCTATCCCAGGTGCAAGATGGTGAAGAGAGAGTGATCGAGTATTGCAGCCGTGGATTCTCGAAACCGGAACGAAATTATTGCGTCACCAGAAAAGAACTTCTTGCAATAATAAGGGCTGTAGACCATTTCCATAAATACCTCTATGGTCGTCATTTCTTAATCGATCAGATCATGCCGCACTCAAATGGCTGCTGGACATGAAGACACCGGAAGGACAACTGGCCAGATGGATGGAGAAATTACAGCAATACGACTTCAAGGTGGAACACTGTGCCGGCCGTTTGCACAATAATGCTGATGCCCTATCCAGAAGACCCTGTAGAGCGGAATGCGGACATTGTCTGAAGACGGAACAGCGAGAGGGTATCTCCATCAGACAGATCCGAGTGCAGGCGAATGAAGACTGGTCAACGGAACAGTGCATCCAGGACCAAACATCGAATCAATCTTGTCACTCAAAACGAGAGGGGCACCTAGGCCACGATGGGACGAGGTAGCTAGATACTCCGGCGTGCTGAAATCGTTATGGGCTCAATGGGACTCTCTAAGAATAGACAATGGAATGCTTAAGCGAGTTTGGGAAAGCGCTGATGGACGAGAAACCAAGTCCTAACTGGTAGTTCCGAAGAAAATGGTACCAGCCATCCTGACCGAACTACATGATGGAATTACCGGAGGCCACCTGGGCATGAATAAAACCCTTGACAAAGTTCGCCAGCGGTACTACTGGGTGAATTACTTCGAAGACGTTAGAGCTTGGTGCCATCTGTGCAGCCAGTAAGGGCCCGAAGACCCGGACCAAGGGCAGAATGCAGCAGTACAATGTGGGCGTCCCATTTGAAAGAATTGCCATCGATGTCGCCGGTCCGTTTCCCGAGTCTGAGAGGGGGAACAAATACATTCTGGTCGCAGTGGATTACTTCAGCAAATGGCCTGAGGAGTATGCGATACCCAACCAAGAGGCACGATGTTGGGGATCAGGAAACGAGAACAACACCATTACACCCACAGTCAGACGGAATGGTGGAAAGGTTCAACAGGACCTTGGAACAATACCTATCCAAGGTCGTCAGCTCTGCTGTACATAATAGTACAGGCCTGATCCCAGCCGGGGTCATATTCGGAAAGGAGCTGCGATTACCCTGCGATTTGGCATATGGCTCCCCCGAAGAACCTCCCCAAGACATCGACGATTATGCCGACCAGCTCCGACATAACATGCTGGCAATACACGAATTAACCCGAACGCAGATGTTTTCCACCAGTGACCGGATGTAGACGCGATACAACCTCAAGGCCAATTCAGTCGGGTTCCAGGAGAGGGACAGAGTCTGGCTGTACAACCCCCAACCGAGCAAGGGTAAATCCCCCAAGCTTACACCCGCCTGCGATGGTCCATACGAGGTGGTCAAGAGGCTGAATGACGTCGTCTACCGGATCAATCGAAACCCCAAGGCTAAATTGAAGGTGGTACATTTGGATCGACTACCATGGAGAGGATGTTTCTGATCGGGACGAATTAAAGGGGGGGCAGTGTTACGAAATTTACCCAAAGCCGACCCTGTTTCATTTCAATACGACAACAAACGCTTGGAGATAAAAAAAACGGCTCTCGAAAAGACTCGCAGCGGAAGGAGTGATGATTGATTTTACGAGAATTTTTTATGTTGGCTTATAAAGGAAGCAGCCACGATGGAGAGTTCAGTTAAACAGTGACGACGAGCGTATATCGAATTGTTATTGTCATATTTGAATCAGCTGTTTTAATGTAAATAAAGTTCTAGAAATGTGAAAGTAAATATTAGTTTTAAAATTTTAAATTGAACCCACAGACTATATAGCAATATATATATATATATATATATATATATATATATATATATATATATATCTTACATATACCTAACTGAATGAAATTTGGAATTCCAGAGCCTCAAGTTTGTTCTAAAACAGATACTTGTTTTAATGTGCATTAGATTAAACTATAATAAACCAGCGATTTTAAAGAATAGTCTACTTAAATAATGTTCCCATAATTTAATCTTCTATAATTAAAGTGACGTTATATATTGCCAAAATAATAATTAGGTGAAGTAGGTTTGAAATATTATAATAATAATAAATTTTATATTTTAATTAAAAGTTAACTTACATGTCATATGTTTCTTTGCAGTTATATTAAACTTAAGAACTAAATTACGCATTAGTTTCAATATATATAAATCGTAACCCAATAGTGACAATAATTTTAATTTTCCTGACATGTGGGTCCATTACTAAGAATAACAACTAAAGAGAAACAGAGATAACGAGAGACGGGAAGTTTATTTAGTAAGAAGTAATATATTAAAATAATAAGGGTCCCAAATTATACCCTGATGAGAAATATATTCTAGAACTATAACCGTTTTATAATTTGAGTAGACAACATCGAGTATCTGTTAAGGAATGGATTAACAATTCTGTCAGATAGATACATAATTGCATCAGTTACGAATTAAAAATTTAGTAGTAGCGGACCTATATTGCATGAATCACTGAAACTAAACATTCGATTGTAGGTTATATAAAGATACATTGTCTGTCCCTGTAGCTGTAACTATAATCTGAACGCCATCTATCAGACGTAACTGAAACTCAGCACACTCTTGAATAGTTGACATAGCGACTACAGCGCAGTCTGCCGGATCCTATGTAAGTTGTGCTAACATCAACAACAATTTTTAAATAAATAATTTAACTAAAAAAACAATATATAGTTGACCGTATTGTGAATCTAAACCATCCTCAAACCCCCTGGAATACACAGAAAAAATTTCATCAAAATCGGTCCAGCCGTTTAGGAGGAGTTCAATGACTAACACACGTACAGAAGATTTATATATATAAAGATTTCTAAACTTTTCGCATAATTATTTCATATTGAAATTGGTTGGTACTTTTCAATATAGGCTCTGACTCCTCCTTTTAAAAACAGTACAAACTTTTCGTACATCAGAAAATTCAGATTTCTCAAGAATTATCTTGTAGATTTTTAACAACGGCAGGATAAATACATGACTACTCAAAATAAAACTGGGAATCTATTCACGAGAAGTGAACATGTTTGGAAGTTTCACAATGGCATCTAAAATATTTTTCTTAGACATATAAGAAATAGATAGATAGATAGATAGATAGATATTCCTTTATTTATACTACAAAGCCAAGTTTGGCATAGTACAATGTCACAGAGTACAAAACAGAATTACACAGTTACATATTTCAAATAAATACAGATTTTTTTACATCAGTCTTACCCTGTCTGGATCACTAAAGAATTCATTTGTTGAATAAAAGGCCTTATTGACTACATAATTTGTTAAAAATTTTTGAATTTTGGCTTGAGGCAGGTTTCGAATACATTCAGGCACACTATTAAATATTTTTGTAGCCATATATGTTACATATTTTTTTGAATATAACTGAAATTATATTTTTGTGGGATCAAAATAGACCTATGTCTTGTTTCATAGCTATGACTCAACACATCTCCTTCAAAAAGATGCTTATGTTTATGGACAAACATAAAGCAATCAATAATGTACATACTAGTTAACGTCATGATTTTATTATTTATGAACACAGGCTTACAGCTATCTCTTTTTTCATTTGAAACATACTTCTGATACATCTTTTCTGAAGTAAAAATACTCTCTCAACTTCGGTAGAGTTACCCAGAAAATTAGTCCATAACTTATTTTGATTGGATATATGCATGATATGCTGACAGTGCTGCTTCGCGGCTAATATTCTGAGCTACAGTTCTTAGTGCATAGCAATATTTAGATATACTCTGAGCCACACTCCCGACATGCGCCCTCCAGTCCAGCCTTTTATCAATATTTAGCCCAAAAAAAGAAACTTGTCCTGAAGGCTGAATATCTGTATTTCTATACGAAAAAGTGAAAGTGTGGTCTTTTCGGTTACCAAATAAAATACATTGTGTCTTTGACATATTTAACAAAAGGTCATGGGCCGAGAAGTACATGTCTAGAGTGTGGCACGCCCTTTGCACACTTGTCAGAAGTCTATCCGAGTCTTCTTCACTATATATTAATGTTGTATCGTCTGCATACAGAACTGTGAATTCATCAGTTATATTGGTAAGTTCGTTAGTATAAATGATGTATAATAGGGGCCCTAAAATCGAGCCCTGGGGGACACCTCTCGTAATACAAATTTTGGTTGAGATTATCTGTCTACCATACAAGTCATATTCAAAAACCTGTTGAGTGCGATTACTTAAATATGAGTTTAATAGATGGAAAGCGTTTCCTCTAATGCCATGACTCTATAATTTTTTTCAAAGTGTTAGATGATTCACACTGTCAAAAGCTTTTGACAGGTCCATACACATACCTAAGGTAAGTTTTTTACTATTTAAAGAATCTATAATTTTATCAATAGCCTGATATATCGCTCGTATGGTTGACTTTCCACTGGGAAATCCATTCTGATTATTCTCTATTAACGAATGCTTTTCTAAAAAATTAATTAACCTACTATAAATTGCTGTTTCAAAAATTTTATTGATATTTGAGAGTATAGATATGGGCCGGTAATTTTTTTCTTCATCTACTTCTCCAGTTTTATATATTGCCTTAACTAGTGCATTCTTGAGAGAGTCAGGGTATATACCCGTTTTAAAACAGAGATTTATTATGTGGCACAAAGGTCTTGCCATAGAGTCTGCCGTTTCTTTAATAATTACAACCGGTATATTATCATCCCTACTGTTTTTTTTTGTTTTTTAAACTTTTTATTATTCTACATACCTCTACACAATCTGTTGGCCTTAGAGATGTCTTTGTTGGAAAAATATTTTCTGTATACTTATTTACATTTGGGCACGCATTTATAAAATAATGATTTAATTTATTAACTGTTTTTGATGAGTTGTCATATTTTTTTGAGAAATTATCAAGAGTTGTCATTTTATTATTGTTATTATCAGTAATCTTTTTTACCAGATTCCATGTGGCCTTTATTTTATTTTTAGCACTATTTATAACCTGTTCGTCTGACATATTTTTAGCATTCCTTATCACCAATTTTAAAACTCTACAGTATTTTTTAAAAAACTCTACTGATACTTTACCCTTGATTTTTTTCTGGTATAGTTCACGCTTATGTTTACATGATATTTTAATGCCTTGTGTTATCCAGTAATTCGATTTTTTGTTTTGACGACATTTTTTAACCGGGAAAATACTTTTAAAGAGATTAGTCACTAAACTTATAAACACGGAATATGCTTCATTAACGGTAGTATTGTATCAATCTCCTGTTTAAAGCACCGAATTTTATTTTTAGAGTATACTCTTTTAAAAGCAAAATTTTCTCTTGTGTTTGATTCATTTAGTCCTTTTATAGTAATGACTTGCGCATCGTGATCAGAAAGGGCTGTATTAAGTACATAGCTTGAAATATTATTTTCCAATTGCAAAATATGTTATCTAGCAAAGTAGAAGTAAACTGCGCATTAAATTATACATTGGCTTAAGTTATAGGTATTGAAATGATCTAGTATTTGTTTGACAGACTTACTGGCTTGAAAAAAGTTTATGTTAAAGTTTCCTGCTAAAATGACTTTATACCAAGGGTATCGAACATAAATATATTCTATTACCTCCTCCAGCCGTTCAAAAAATTTCATAGGGCGCAAATGCTGGTCGATACAGACAGAGCACAAACATTTTCAGATTTTCTTCAAACACAGCTGAAAACTCAATAACACTTTCAATACTCATATCACATATAGTCTTATCACTTCTAAACATGCTATTTTCTTTACAATAGATGCAGACACCTCCATGTTTCATTTCCCTTCTTGCATAAAAAGACACCAAACTGTACCCATTAATCTTAATGAATGGAGCTCTTCATATAACCAGTGTTCACTGAATAGGAGTACTTGAGGCTTGCACTCTAATTCAATTTCTAGAGTCTTGCTCCTCAATGATTAAATGTTTTGATGTATAATTGTAAATTTATGATCGCTATATTGGTTGTTTGACAAGTTTATAGTTTTTGTTTGCTATATTTCTGTACATTTATTATAATTAACCCTCTCTTTTTGCCAACTAACTTGCCTTTTATAACTTGGGCACTCCAGATCAAAAACGTTATGGTCATATTTAATTCCCTCAAGTTTTAAAACAGTAGCTGCGTGCTTCCAGTTAGTACATTCAAACTGCTGGCTTTTACATTCCTCTTTTTTGTGGTTTAAGTTACACAATGGACACACTACAGATGCTCTACAATTTTCAGCCCGATGTCCATACCGCCAACATTTGAAGCATCTTAAAATACTGACAAACTCGAAAAACTTATATGAACTCCATCCTATATATACTTTGTTCATATTTTTATTTAAATAATTGAATTGCTCAGGTGTTAGTTCCATTATTAAATGACATTGAGATTTATTTTTCCTACTTTGAACTTTACGTACTATTTTTGTGTTGCCTACAGACAGTCCGGAAAGTTTTGCTTTCCAAATTTTTTTACAAACTCGCCTTCCTCTCCTGCCTCGCTAATGTTGACATTAATAATTTTAATTTTAGGTGCTGAAAATTTTCCTAGAGTGACTTCGTATTTATCTCCCAGTTCATTTTTCGCTTGAGTTTTTAAAACCTCTCTGTCCTGTTCATCCTCATAGTGTATAACAACACGACCTTGCGATACTTCTTTTATTTTTTTAACTGATACTGAAGGAATCACTTTTTGTGTCAATTCTGTTTTTGTCTTCTTACTATCTTGTTTGGCATTTTTAGGTTTGATGATTAATGGTTCTACTTTATTTTTTTCATTTGTAACTGCACTCGCATAGGATTTTATGATTCGCACATTTCCACTTTCAATTAAATTAATTAACTTCTCCGTTTTTTTAATAACTTCTTCCACTTTCACTGTATGGTCGTCGTTTGACGATTTGTTTAGCTTTTTTATTACTGTGGCCAAGCATCCGTCACAAAACCAAAAAACGTTTTCGCATTCTTGTTTAATTTTAAAAAATGTTTCTTTCACTTTGGCACATCCGATGTGATACAAATGTTTGCATGAATTACATTCAATATATTTTACATGTACTATAAAATTATCGCAGCATTGAGCACAAAGACGTGTGAACGGTGCCATGGTCGACGAAATATGAAATTATTTCTATCTAGCTTCGCTATCGTGTACAAGAACAGACACAACTTTAGAGTAATTAACAAACATAGCAACAGTAGCAGCTAGGAGTAGAGATGAGCTCATCAGCGATTGTTAGGTCACTGGTGGTAAACCGTCTCTTTAAACAATTACTGCGGTCGCTGTTTCAAGGTCTGTGTTGGTGTGATGTTTTAAGTTAATCCATATTAAATAGGATGAGAGTATGTCGTATGAGCGTTACCGTTGAACGATTTTTAAATCATATTTTGACATTGAACCGCTCATCTTGAACTCGTGCAATACTGCTAATAATTAATAATTATAAAAACGGTAAGATGATTAGTTTTCATGTGCTTCTTCGTGTTAGAATTTGTTGTTTTATAAGAAATTTTTTTCTAAAAAATATTGCACTTGGCATAGTGATCAACATCAGCCATAAAGAACTTTTTTTGACGTTTAGTAGCCGACATTTTTTTCAGTTTTTTTGAACCAAGTAATAACATCAACCAATAAAATTTAAAATATAAAATAGTGTTTGATATATCTAATTTCACTTAAAACAAAAACTCAAACTAATTACTATTACATATTTGGTGCAAAATTAGAGGTCAGTAAAGTTAGCACCGCCATTTTACAGAAACTCAAATTAAAACATATGGGAATTACGAGCTATTTAGGAGCTCTTGATTTTTACCTAAATTGATTTTTGAGCTCAATATTTACTATGGAAAAAGTGCAAAAAACTTTTGGCGGTGCTAACTTTACGTAAAGTCTCAGAAAAACAAACAAAAAAATTTGTGAGACGTCTCAAATTAGGAGCTATTTACGAGCTTTTAATTGACGTATTGAACGTCAACCCCTAAATTTGTTTAAGGGGTAAAAACCACCCCCGAAAAAATATTGAATTTTAATTTTAAATTTAAAATCTATTAAAATTATCTACGATTCACGAGCTCTTTCCTGGTGTAATGCACATAAACTGGAAGGGGTGCAAACCACCCCCAAAGTATGCAGTTTTTTTCAAATTTTATGATTTATAAATTTAAAAAAATACCAGCATCATCTACGATTTACGAGCTTTCCAACGATATATTACACAACAACATTCAAATTACTGGAAGGGGTGCAAACCACCCCCCAATTATGCAGTTTTTTTCAAATTTTATGATTTATAATTTTGAAAAATACCAGCATGATCTACGATTTACGAGCTTTCCAATGGTATATTACACGACAACATTCAAATTACTGGAAGGGGTGCAAACCACCCCAAATTATGCAGTTTTTTCAAATTTTATGATTTATACATTTTCAAAAATACCAGCATGATCTACGATTTACGAGCTTTGCAACGATATATTACACAACAACATTCAAATTATTGGAAGGGGTGCAAACCACCCCCCAATTATGCAGTTTTTTCAAATTTTATGATTTATAAATTTTGAAAAATATCAGCATGATCTAGGATTTACGAGCTTTAAATACTACATTAAAATTTTTGGAACTTCCGGCAGACTGGATAAAAGAAAACAATCTACGACAGTAATATTAACACCTCCGAAAACGTTGTCTTATAAGGAGGTTCTCACTTAGGTGTTGTCGGTAGAGGAATAACAAAAACAGCAATATTAATTCCCCTGCAAACGGCGTCTTGCAACTGTTGTAGATAGAGGAATAACAAAAACTGCTAACCCCCAAGATATGGCAGCAAAATATCAGGAAGAATTGTGGAGTACATATTTTTAGACAAATGATGAACATGTTATTTTTAGGGTATTCTGTCTGCTATTTTCCACTATTGTAGGACAATCTATGACAATTACAGTTAGCTGTTATTGACAGAGGAATAACAAAACTACACGCACACCTTGCGCGAGCCCGGGAACTGAGGCTACCCTTCGGTTTATTCAAAGAGCACCCCCAACCCCCTTTCCACCACCCCCTGGACCAAAGTCCAGGTCCTCACGCTACTCAGTTACCATCCTGTACAGCGCCGTCCTCTCTTGTGGTTTCTATGGCTTTAAAGCTATTGTCTTCCGGCTGTACGATTATCTTCCTGGTCGCTTGTGATAAAGCACTTCCCTTTGCGGGATTATCGTCTGCTGTTTGTTTGTGTGTGTGTGTGTGTGATCCTCTTGGGTAAGGACCCGGATTTGCAGTGTGTCTATGATTCCTGAAAAGTAAATTCTGGAAGAGAAAATCTGAAAGGGAAAGTCATATTAGTAAATGGCTGACCCTAACGTCTTGGTCTAGCTCTTAGTGGTCGTCTTCAAAGTGTAGTTGGTTCTTCGGCCGTTTGTATTTGTCGATGAATCTCGGGTCGTAGTCTAGCAGTTGTCTCGGGTGATGATTCGAGTGATTCTCCAATCTATCGAAGGTCCGTCTGGCTCTTTCTCTCGCTGATACAAGTACCGGGGTGTACTTGAGATCTCGGAAGATGGTTTTGTTGCTCACAAAACATGGCGCATCAACGGCTTGCCTTAAGCTCACGTTTTCCTGTCGCTGTATTTTTCTTCTGTTGTGTTTGCAGGTGTGTCCCCATGCTATCCAAGCATAGGTTAGTATAGGTAGGACGATACTCTTGATTAGGATCAGCTTGTGTAGTAGGTTTAGTTTACTATACCTGCCCGTCAGTGGAGCGAGTTTGGCTCTTACCGCCCTAGCTTTTTCCCGTGTTATGCCTGTGTGCTTTGTGAAGTTTAGGCCTTTATCAGTGGTGACGCCTAGATATTTCGCTTCCTGCCTCTGATGAGGATGACTGTGCTCTTCTCTCCGTTGATCGCTATCTTCCATTTTACGCACCATTCTGCTATGTCGTCCAGTGCTTCTTGTACTCTTCTTACTGCTATATCGAAGGACTTCGATCGACTTCCGATTGGGGTGTCATCTGCGTATTGTGCAAGCATTGTTCCTTCCTGCCTGAAGATGTCTGCAGTGTAGATGGTACACCTGCTTCAGTGGGCCGGTATCCTGACTTCTCGTTGCCTACTTTGACACGGATGAATCTGTCCCTGAGATATGACTTCACTATCTGTATTATGTTGACCGGATATCCTAGTTCAGCCATCCTCGCTATTAGTCCTTCGTACCAGACCCTATCGAAGGCCATAGCGACATCTAAAAAGGCGAATACTGAGACCATCTTCTTGTTCAGGCCGTTTACTGCGTATTCTGCGATGCACTTGCTGTTCGGCAGCATGAGGTTCTCTGAAACCAATGGAGAAGTATGTTTGAACATATCCCGTGCCATTACTTTATCGGCGGAGGCTAATTCATTCAAGGAAAAGTTAGTATTCTTTGGTAATTTAGAGATAATACATTTTTTTCCAAAATGTTTTCAAAATCAGTTTTATATCAGCATTTTATGGGTTTTAAATTTATGATTTCCTTCTTAAGACTGACTTTTAAGGATTTTCAGTTGTTTGCCAGACTCTACAGCACTATTAAATTTAGTTGACACCACATTTATATGCTTTCAGGACCAATAGATGTACCATTGAAAAATTTTTCAAGGGCAGGCAGGGCTATTACAGTTAACTCCAGCAGATTGGATAAAAGAAGACAATCTACGACAGCAATATTAACACATACGAAGACGTTGTCTTATAAAGAGGTTCTCACATAGTTTTTGTGGGTAGAGGAATAACGAAAACTGCTAACCCCAAAAAATGGCAGTGAAATATCAAGAAGAATTGTGGATCACAGATTTGAAGTGAATTGATAGTAGTAGTAGTTTTTCTATTGTATTGTATGCCCACCGTTGTCCACTATTCTGGAAAATTCGGGACAATTACCGTTAACTACCAGCCTTTAGTTGCATAATAACAGGACATTCTGCGGTAGCAATATTAATACCCCTGAAAACGGCGCCTTGCAAATGTTATAGATAGAGGAATAACAAAAGCTGCTAACCCTCAAGATATGGCATCAAAATATCAGGAAGAATTGTGGAACACATATTTTAAGACGAATGATGAACATGTTATTTTTAAGGTATTCCTGTCTGCTATTGTCTACTTTGTAGGACAATCCAGGACAATTACAGTTAGCTGTTATAGACAGAGGAATAACAAACTACTAACCCTCAAGATAGGGCACTAAAATATCGTGTATTTGAAAATAAGATATAATAGTCAATGAAATTTTATAGTGATATGAGTTCAGATTAATTATTCTACTTACTGGTTTCGACATTTCATCAAACATCTTTAATTGGATATAAAAAACAAATGTTAATTGAGGCCAGTTAAGACCGGGGTGACGTGGGTAAAGTTCTAATTATAATCGTATTTACCCCTTTTGTTAACTTCGGTAATCAGCGTTAAAAAAATATAGAAAATTAGGTAATAGTAATAACAATATATCACCTTGCCTCTATCTATCAGAAAATAATTTAGTTGAGAACATTTATTAGGTTCCGGGTGAGAGCCGCGTCTGAATTTATTATATACTCGACGTTTCGACTCCTGCTTTGGAGCCAGTATCAAGAGGCAAAAGTGAAAAGAGTTTCAGACTCTAGATCGAACTCGGGGCCTCAATCTGCCTACTCTGCTCTGCTACTTTTATTGATAGTTAGCGGTGGTTAGAAGGGGATCTCACGTGATGAAGGGGCTGTGTTCTGATTGGTTGGTTGTTGGTAGGCGTGTCGGCTTTGTTTAATCTGGCAATTACCGAGGTTCATCCTGTGGAAAGGCGAGAGCTGTCATCGCGTCGGTTTAGACAGAGGGGTCTTTTCTCTATTTGTGTAGCTTCGCGAATAGTAGACGCCCTAAGGGAGTTAAGAGATACGATAGTCCTACTGTCCTCGAAGTTGATAGAGTGTCCTGTTTAGATATGATGATGCGCGAGAGCTGATGTCGGACCTTTTTGCAAACTGACAAAGAATGTTCCTATACTCGCTGGTTGACGCGAGTTTTGTACGACCGATGTAGCTTTGTGGGCAATCGCGACATGTAATTTCGTAAACTCCTTGATCCTCGTTAGGTACTTTATCTTTAGGGTTTCGGTTAAGTTGGCTGTAGTTATTTAGTTAGATATATATATATATATATAATATATATATATATTATTATATTCGTTTAAATATTCTGCTAATCATAATAATTTTGATTTTCTACACTGTGCATTTAGTAGGAGTTACATTGGG